>CM030321.1:851933834-852016395 GCA_002915635.3 Ambystoma mexicanum | reverse complement strand
TGTCCCCGTTATCCAATCATAGACACACAAAGGTTTTCCCAGTTTGCCACGTAGTGTGACGTCAATAATGATGAGTTTTTTGTATATAAATGTGTTGTTATGTTTTTCGCTGAGATCTTGCTATCAGACATATGATGATGTCCTTTGTACTCCCTGTTTTAGATAATTGTTATTAAAACAGACCAAGTCTTTTGCCAACTTCCTGAATCGGTTTTCTTATTGATGTTTGAGTAATTTCTCCATCGCCATCCACCCTGTAGAGTGTTACCTCGTCTTAAAGAGCCCAAGTGTACATGTGGTAGCAGAAAGGGGATGGTTTTAAAGGCCCATCGATAAGTAGGTCTTTGGGGTAGTTGGAATATCGGCCACGCTCTGCCATTCAGCCGGAGGAATGCAAGATTTCCTGTGGAGAATGGCCGATATATATGCAACTTGGAAGTAAAGAAGATACAGGTGGCACATGCCCCTCTATCACAAAATCCCTCCTGGTTTCCACAGGCGGTGAGCGGACTGAAGGTGACAGTGGCCAATTGGAGGAGGGGGTGATCCCGAGAGTCCAGAGCCAAAAGGAGTATGGTGAGTGGATTGAGGAAACTGGCAAATTGTGGGAGCGGGGTTATGGTACCACATAAATAAGTAATGGAGGGTTGGTGGATATAAGACGAAGACTATCTAAAGGTGTTTTGGAGGAGGAGCGTTCCATAAGAAAAGGCCAAAGTCCTAAATTCAAGGATTTAGAAGGAGTTGTCTTAAAACCCAAGGGGGTAAAATAGGCTGTGCACAGATAGATCTGTGAGAGAAGAAAATTCAAACTCCCATCAGAGTATTTTAGTGGCTAAGAATGAAAGGAGTCAATACCATGGTGTGCATGTAAAGAGTCGACTATTTGTTTGTTTTTTTTTATATTTTTTGTCTTTAAAAGAGTAAGAGCGACAAAGATAGGCTGTGTTACGTAGAGAAAAAAGGTCATTATTTACCCTTGTTATTGTCAGTACCCGCCATAGGGCAGATTGAAATTATTGAGAAGTAGAGGTTTTGAGCGGCGACTGTTGGTTGGTGCGCGCTAATACTTGTTATTTTCCTGAAACGTATTTTTGTGTAAAATCACTGGTTAGTATAATAGAATTGTCATATGGGAGAGGTTACACCACTGATGTACATGTGCAAGACACTACTGAAACATATGCCCAAGATCAAACAGTACAGTGCAAATGGGTAAAAGGCACAGCAGATAAAATGTTTAATGCCATGGCCACAAGGGGGATCATTAGCAAAGGCAGTGTTACAACACATGACCACATACTTGCATGCAGCATACTCAGCAAAGAAATTGGAGAAGAGGTTGGCTATTATAGAGCTTTGGAAAATGTACCAAGAGGAGTGGGAAGATCTGCCCCCTGATGAATGGATGATTAACCAGAGCAGGGAAGAAGTTGTTGAGCCTTCTGCTCCCCTTAATCGACCGGAAGTAAATGGTGATAGTACTGAAGAAGCAGGACTGTATCCATTAAAGGAACTAAATACAATGACCGGGTATAGCAACCAGATATATCAACCGCCCACTTATGGTAGTGAATGTACCCAAGAAGAGACTAAAAGAAAGGAAGAGATCTTTAAGGTCTTTACAGGGCAAGGAGGAGAAACGTGAACGATCAAACAAATCTTAAAACATAGAACGAGAGATTAAAAGATGGAAAGGAGAAAAAGACAAAGCTGATGAGATTACGCTCGGACAGAACAAATGGATGGGTGGACAGATATTCTTGAAGATTGATGGAAAAAGCCTTGAGGAGGTTAGGCAAAGGAAAGACCTAGACGAGCAAGATAAAAAAATATAGTGAACGAGAAAGGACATTGAAGGAAGATGAGAACAAGAGAAAGAATAGACAAAGTCAAGAGCAGATGTATCTGGAGGAACAACAAAGAAAGGAAGAAAGGGCAGAGGAGCAAAGAAAGTATGACAACAGGCAGAGAACACTTAAAGAACAAGACAGGCTAGAAAAGAAGAGAGAAGAGGAAGAAGCGCAGAAATTACAAGATAAAAGAATGCAAGACGGAAAGAAGGGGAAGTGCGTAGAGCATACGAATGAAGGGAAGAAAAAAGACAAGAAGAGGAAAGGGTTAGACAGAAGGCGAAGATACCAAGGGAATAAGACAAAGAAATGGAGAAAAAAAGGAGGCAGAGGGAACATGATATTGAGCATATTGGAAAGGGGTTATTGGAACCATGTCCACCAATATAATGGAGCCATATAGAGAAGTTTCTCCTGCCGCAGGGAGCAACAACAGAACCGCTTGGGCTGAACTTAGAAGAGCTTGCCCCGTTAAAGGAGGCAACGCCAGGACCATCGAGGGTAAACCCAGTGCTTTTAGTGGGCCGGGGCCTGCCGGGGCGGGCCCCGCCAGTCTCCAAAAAGTGGGGCTGAGCCGGGCCTGCCGGGGCCCCGTCCCACCACGCCATGGCAGGACGCATTATCCCACCACGGCCGCAGCCGCGACGGGAGATGCGCCCGCCAGTGTAACGTTAGCGTGGCAGTGGACAGAAGTGCCAGCCAGCCACAGCATCGCTGAGGCTGGCTGGCACTTCTGTCAGTCACTGTAACTTCCCTGATGACCCCCCATCTGAGGGGGTCATCAGGGAAGTTACAGTTCCTTTTGTTTGCCCTCGCCAGGTCACTGACCTTCTGTGACCTGCGGGCTCCATGATCTAATATGCAGATTAGATCACGGAGCCCGCAGGTTCGCAGGAGGGTGAAAGGCGCCTCGGGCTCTGTGATCTCTGTAGAGCAGCGATCACTGAGCCCGAGATGCCCGTCTCCTTTGCAATCTTCTTTATAAAAGATGCCTTGAAATGTGTACGTTTCAAGCCATTCTTTTATAACGTAGAAATATTTCTATGTTTATAACAGACGTCTTGAAAGTACACAGTTTCAAGGCATCTTTTTATTAAGCTTTGTCGAACGGACAAAGCCACCTTGGGTTTTGTCCATCCTCAACGCTTTATAAAAGATGGCTTGTACGTTTCAAGCCATCTTTTATGAACATAGAAATATGTTACAAATGTCTATGTTTATAAAAGGTGGCTTGAAAAGTACACAAACCATAGTAAGGTAAGCACACAAGTGTGCTAACTTACTTGGTTTGTACACTTTCAAGCCACCTTTTATAAACATAGAAATATGTAACATTGCTATGTTTATAAAAGGCTTGAAAATACACAAACCATAGTAAGTACTCACACAAATATATAAATGCTCAAGACATTTATATATTTTGTTTGCGCACCCTACTATTGATTTGTGTGCACTTTAGGCCACACCCACAGCAGATGCCACGCCCCCAAACGAGGGCCCCCCCTCAATTTCTTATCCCACTTAAAGCACTGGGTAAACCTTGAAGATAATGTTGACATAGGAAGCAGCTGATATAGGATCGATACCGTTTATCAAGAAATGAGGGCAATGAAGTGGCCTCCCAAGTGGCCTGTTTTGCCTGGAGACTCCCTGACTGTTCCCCGTGCTTCACAGCTTTTCATTTCCAACTTGTTTCGTGCCGGGAGAAAGAAACGTTTTTCATTCATGAGATCAAGTGATACAAAGACTTGGACACGCCCACTGAAGAGGAGGACTCCATAAAAATATGAGGCCGCGTGCCATCAGCACGCGCGCCTCAGCAAGTGGCCTCTCAAGTGGCCTGTTTTGCCTGGAGACTCTGTGACTGTTCCCCGTGCTTCACAACTCTTCATTTCCAACTCGTTTCGTGCCGGGAGAAAGAAACGTTTTTCATTCATGAGATCACGTGATACAAAGACTTGGTGAATATATATATACCCAGAGGATATTATATGTATATATTATGAAATGTATACAATAGTAACATAGTTTTACTCTGTTACTATAGGACACGCCCACTGAAGGGGAGGACCCCATAAAAATACGAGGCCACACGCCATCAGCGCTCGCGCCTCAGCAAGTGGCCTCTCAAGTGGCCTGTTTTGCCTATTTAGTCTGTGGGTCTAGTGGGTTACGTAAGAAGTCTGTATATTGCTGTATATTGCTGCCTTGCTTACTCTATCTCTTGTCATGTACTGATACTGGCAACTGTGAATGTACATAGACCTAGGTTGCTCTATGCTAAGTGGCCCTTTGTTAAAAGATGAGTGTAAAAAAAACTGTGATAAGTAAACAACATTTGGCTATAGTGCCGCCCATTAATCAAATGGCAACCAGAATGAGCGTAGCGCGTGCCGCAGCAGCGTCTCAATTAGGTTCACCTTATTTAACAGAGGAACTTAATGAATGTGCTCAACAATGTTCATTAGAGCAGAGACTAGACGCAGAATCTCATGAGGTGTGCTCTAATGTTGAAATGATCGAAAGCTCGCAATCATTGTTTGCAGAAGATGGCGAACTAAATGAGTCTTTAGCACGCTGACACTCCCCAAACTTTTCATACTGTTGAAAGTTCATTGTTTGCTATGTCGCAGCACTTGGATAAGAGTATGCTGGATGAAGTAGAGATTGAGTTGCACGCTGGTACTGTACACACATTAGCAGCTGTAGAGACCTCAAGTAATGAGACTCAATTACTAATACTGTCTGAATTGAAAACACATTCGAATCTACTAAAGGAAATGGTGATGGCATTTATAGCATTACCTGAATTTATTAATGATTTGATGAGTAGGACACACAACGAGACCACAGAATATATGCAAGTCCCCTTGCCTGCTCACAAAGGCGTACACACCAGGAACAATGTTATAGCCAGCAAGACTATATACGACAACGCCCTGAATGGGGAAGTTTTAAACCCCAATGTGTTGACCACTAGTATGTCACTGGTAAATGCGTCAAGTTGTTATATGCCAGAGATAAATACTAATCCAATTCTGGTAGAATCTGTGAAAGATACAGAAGTAGATAGTACTAAACCTGCTGGTGTGACCGTGATAAGTGATGATGACAACTCTATGTTTGTTGAAAAAATCTCTAAAAGAAAAGAGAAAAATCAAATTGCAAAAGCTAGTAATGTCACTTCACGAAAATGTTTGAGAAATGTGGATATACGTAATGCATGGCCTGATTGTCAGGCAACAGATGAAAGTAAGAAAGATCAAGTTCAAAGTAACTTGAGTGATAATGCAACTAATGTGATAGTTAACACAATGGAGACTAGTGGTATTGTTGGTAATAGTATCTTAGCTAGACCTGGATATAGTGAGGGCACGTCTATGCTTTCAGAGGTTTTGAAAAATAAAGATGTAATAGCATCAATAAGTCCCCCTGTACTGATACATGAAATCAAACATATGGACTGACATGAAAAACTTGTATGTACTAATCCTATGTCACAAGAAGCTAGTACTAAAGTAACACTACAAAACTCAAGGGGATTTCTTGAGGTGTCAAATGGGAACGTGTTGAAAGACCCCCAACTGAATAGCGAAGCAATAAGTTTACTAATTGAAGCTCTATTGAAACAAAAATATAAAGACTCAAATAGTTCGCTGCATGATTTAAATACCTTACCAAAAGGAAATGTTCAAAGCATGAATAGTGTTAGCAGTTTACATTTAGAAGGAAGAGATGTAGATGCTCACAACACAACTGTTCGAGAACAAGAGAGAGTGATAAACAAGGTTACACAGAAAAAAACAAATACTGAACAGAAGGAGTCTAATTATGACTTGACAAAGGTCCCTCAGTTAAATAGAGCTGACATAATCTCACTCATAGAAGACATAATATATCAGAAAGTCAATGAAACTAATGCCAGTTACCAAAAGCTATTGGTGTAATTCAAGGTAATGATATACAGGCGAACCACACAAATCATCAGTATATAGACTATATTTCAAGTAATGCATTCAGAGCAAATGAATGGCTATCACAACCGATCTCAGTAAACAACACTACACAAAATGGTGGGTTTACATCAGCACCATCGTATGAGCCCAATCATGGGAATAAAGCGGACAAGAAGCCTGTAATGCAAAATCTAAGACGTCCTGCCTTCCCAAATGAACCAAGCCTTGTAATTTACTACGTGTTTGATGAGGGTGGTCCAAGATCACTCAATAGACACTACCCTTTATCCATATTTGGGGAAATGCCTGAACTAAGCTTAATAACAACTGATATTCAGCTTGTAGACTTTATACATAACGAGAGGTATGACTATGTTAGATTAATTATAACATCACCATTGGTAAGGGCTTTGATCTTAAAGGAGGCAGGTGCCCTACAGAAGAGAGGTTTAATGTACTACAATTTCATGAAGTTGTGCAAAGTGATGATGTCTTTAAAAAACAAGAATATAGCATACAAGAATCAGTGGGACTTGGTACTGATAGAATTGGATCTCAGATACCAGCTGTCAAGATGCAAGAGAGATCAGCAATAGCTGATGCTAGGTCTCATTTGATTGATATGCAGGAAAGGAGGTCCCTTGCTATGTCTTTGCGAGACTCTATTGAGAACTTGAAATCAGCGAAAATTTCACTTCAACAAAGATTCAACATTTAGTCTTGTTTCTTGGAACACAAGGGGATACTCACATATAGTAGCAAACAAGGAAATTGTGAGTCTACTTGAAGAGTATGATTTTGTATTATTACAAGAAACTTGGGCAACTGGCAACCTGTTGTGGGATGGTTATGGAGTCATAAATATGAAAGCGTACAAAGGTCCAATTGGTCGCCTCAGCGGTGCGCTTTTTATGGCGTATAGATCGGACGTAAACATTACCATGTTATCTAATCAGCAGCTATCGGATTGTGCAAATAATTGGTATGTTTAAAATAAGAACAATACAAATGGTAATAGATATCATGATAATAAACATTTATTGGAACGCAGCTTTACACCCAAATGAACAGCTGGTTGTTCTATTGGAGATATTGAATAGCAGAAAAATGGTTTGGTTAGACCTATATCCTATGGGCGCACTTATATTAGCAGGCGATTTGAATGCTGATTGTGACTTAGAGCATTCTGAAGTCTCATGGTCATTAGCATCCATAAGCCCTAACTCTGCTGCAGCAACTAGTAAGCTATACAGAGGTAGTTTATGATTGGAATTTACATCGAGTTGGGGAATGCAACCTATGTACGATACAACTCCTACATGGCAATCTAGAGGCTTGAGTTCAATTCTAGATTAAATAGTTAGCAACCACTTTTTCTCAGATAGTTGCAACATGAAAGTCAAGGCCGTAAGGAAAGTGATCATGCGATGATATCAACACAGTTTCCATGGTATAAACAAAAGCAGATGGTGGAATTATGTGACACGTGTGTGGAAATAAACGTAGCAGGTAACAGAGTTAAATGGACACCGCAAAAATTAGAAAAGATAAACTCATTATTATTACAGGACTATATGTCTTATCCATTTGAATGGAAATTGGTCACATATGCTGGCGGGACTTTTAAAGATTATATACAACAAATGCTAGAGAAAACAAATGTAAGAAAAACATATGACCACACACCTGCATCTAAAAGTGCCCATGTATTTGACATTGAAGTTAAAAAAAGAAAGTCACAACTGCGTAAAGAGGTGCGTAGCCTAAGCAGATTTAAGTGTAATCCAGTTGAAACCATGAAAAAAATTAAGCACTGCAAACAGGTATACAAAAATTGGATTATATCGCATTGTGCACATATGGCACAAAGAGACGGGGAAGCAATGCTCTCTGCTATGAAGGATAGTAGTACACGTAAAACATAGTCACTAATTAATGGTACTGAAACTACAGAGCTGCAGCTTTCTATGAACCCTATTGTGGGTGATGCGTGGGTGAAATACTTTGAGGACCTATATAATTGCTCAGAAGTGCAAACACTGATTAACTATAATAGTAATCAGGCCTGGTCGTTGGACATCTCTATAAAGAATATTTCGATGCATATTAAAAAGGTCAAAGCCTCATCCACACCATGTCCAAATAACTTATCTAACACTACATTAAAGCACAATATTGATTTATGGGCTAGCTTATTGAACTGCTTGTTTAATGAGATTGTAACGATTAAACAGATTCCGACTTCTTGCTATCTGCCACTCTTTTTAACCTTTATGTATCTCAGGTAGGAAAAACTCTAGAGGCAAGTGGCTTGGTTTCACCAAAGACAGGCAACACAATCATAAAGTGGATTGCATATGCAGATGACTTTTTGTTGTTTGATGGGACAAAAGTAGGTCTGCAGAGAATGATGACCTCATTTGAAGTTTTTATAAATGAGAGAAAACTGCTGATAAATCCTAATAAAACAGTGATTTTTCACACGGGTGTGAAACCACTTAAACAAGAATCCTTGGTAATGTTCTGTGGTGGTGTAAAAATAAAAAATCATTCTGTGCTGAGATATTTAGGCTATATCTATACCAGTGTACATACATTTAGCTACATGGTAAAGGAACTTAAAAGGAAGGCGCTATGTATCTCTAATCAGATGATGTTAATTGAAAGAAGATACAGGAAATTTACACTAAGTGCATGTATCCTCTTCTATCGCACCAAAGCCATACCAAGATTGACCTATGGTCTTGAATTTTGCTCAAACGATTCATTACCATATTTGAAAACCATTGAGGCCTGCATATGGCGTAAAGTATTGAGACATTCACCAAAATGTTTACCCATAGAAACGATACGTTATGAGCTGGGTCTAACATCGCTAAAAAGTATTGTATACCGGAAAAAGATATTATTAATGCGTAAGTGCCTTGTTGGTAAAAATAATACAATGTATCAATGTTTAGGAAGTGATTTGGAGGGAGCCTTCATGAAAGATCTAAAAAAGGTATGCGATAAGAAATTATTCGACCTTGGCCTCACAAATGAGACTTTGTTAACAAATCCATGGAAGGTAAAATAATTGATAAAAGCCTATGATTGGCTCGAGAATAATGTGGTGGTGCTAAACTCTGCCTTGTATTCTCAAGTAATTTCCTTCTGGAAATGGTATGCAGTACCAGAGAAATACCTAATGAAATATCCCTCCAGATCCTTTCGCAACTCAACAATGAGATTCCAGTTCAATGTTTTGAATACTTATGAGATACAAAGTATTAGAGATAAGAATGATATGATTTTTAAAACTTGTAGACACTGTAACATATCAGGAACAAAACATTAATACACCTACTATTGATTTGTCCTTGTTTATTGAAACAGAGAATAGAATATGTCTCAAAGTTTGTCAATGATACATCAAATGTACACAGAGAAAATATATGGTAAGGGATGCTTCATGAAAATTCTACGATACTGAAAATACGTGTTAACGAATTCTTGAGGTTTATATGTGATGTATCATGATTATTATTTGGTTCTGGCCATTGAAATACTGTTACAGATTGCTGTGTCTTATTGTGTTGTAAATGCTGTTTATTTTAATATATTTTAAACTATGGGGAAGTAATTATGAAATGTATTAACAAATTGAGGTTTAATATGTGGAATATTTTAAGCTACTTTTAGGTTCCTAATGAATATATAATGATTGTTTCATATTGGTTTAAAATGTGCATTTTAGAAGTTTTGTAAATGATTGATTCTTATGATACATTTTGTAAAGGTTTATAAACAAAACAAAAACAATAAAGATAATAATAATTATGAATAGATAAGGGCACTAGGTGAATCAGGAAGCAGAGGAAAAGAGGATTGATTGTCAATTGACCGGTCATGAGGCAAAGATGGAAGCCTGTTTAGTCTCGAGCATATAGCTTTGTCTTTGGACAGGCTAACTTTGATTAGAGATGAAAGAGATGACAGCCATACTAGTTAAGGACTAGATATGTTGGACAAAGAAAGAGAAACCTTCCGTGGGAGGAGGTAGAAATTGCATGTAGTCATGAAGGATGCATGTCATCAGATAAGGAAGTAAGATGGACTGATTTGGAAGAGCCTAAGTATAGGACACCAGATCCCATGGCATATCCTGAGCGCCCTAAAGGACGATCACGTAGTGGGAAAGGAGAACCACCACCATATGTGAGCAAGTTAAGGTCATTGCCAGTTAGAAGCCAATGCGGAAAGATTGTCCCCGCTTTAAATAGGCAAACAATGGGAGCTGATTACGAATTTGGTTTCATGCAATTCCTGCTATTGAAGAAGGGAGGAGCTAGGCCACAGTATATTCCATGGCCACAAATGGATAAGGATAATTTAAGATGTAAACTCCCCAGTTTAACGGTGGGTGCAGGATTTATGAACTAGAGAAAATGACAGGAGGAAACGCACTAGCTATAGGGGACAATAAAGTTCTTCTAGCAGCCATTCTTGGGGAGAGGGCGGATGACATTTGGACACAAGCAGCTACTCATGTGTCACAGCGCAGAATACAGCTCATGATGAAGCGCCATTCAATAATTGTAGAGAAAACATATGGGGAGCTATTAGGGTGCAATATCCTGACACATCAGATATGAGTGCAATTATGACACGTAAGATGGAAGAAGGCGAAGATCCGCTTGATTACATTCAAAATGTTCAGGAGCAGTGGACTTGGAAACTCGCGAGCCATGGGGAAAATCTGTGGCAGTATGTTGCCACATTTTATGTCAGGTACTAAATGAGTAAGTACAAAGACAGCTCAAAATATGTGAGTCTGGAAGCATGGCCTTAGGCAGGGATACAGTTTACATCAGTGCATCACTGTCGACTCCTGCAAGAGAAAAAAAAGAAGAAAGAAGAGGCTAGGAAGTTTGAGGAAGCTAAGTTAGTTCAGATGAAATTGACAAAATACTCCATAGAAGGTGCAGTATTGACAAGCGGAGAAGGGCTGGGAATTCAGCAACAAGCTATGGGTACATCACAGGCAATCAACGCCAGATGGACAAAGGAGGAAATGGGTTTATGCCGAGAGGCCGAGGGATGGATTACAGATGGATAGGTAATTTCCAGAATAATATGATTGGCTTTCAGAATATCCAGAATGATAACCAGAATATGCAAGAAGGGTTTAATCAAGAAGGGCAAGTTAGAAGAACACCTCCTATATGTTGGACGTGTGGCATGGCAAGGCTTGTTGCATGAACTTGTGGAAGTCAAGGGTATGTACAGAATGGCCAATTTGCAAGAGGGGGCAGCTTATACTCCTGCATATAGCCCACACGTTAGGAATGGGTTTGCACAAAGATCAGATGGTGTATCAAGCAAAACCGCAGCAAATGCAACAAGCACCACAAATACAGCAAGTAAAACAGTCAATGCAAGCATCATTGAATACACCACAAGGACAGACACAGCATGCACCCATGCAGATACAGCAGAATGCAAATACAGGGAGGTTAATGGCTCCTAGAATAGGTGGTGTTTCTATAGTGGGAGGAAGTCCTTTCACAGGGATGCGCATATATCCACAATAGGACAGCTCATAGAGTGACTTGATGTGTTCAGTACTATGAGTGACACCTGACCCCCAAGAGGAACCAAGGGTTGATGTGTCGATAGGAGGCAAATCCTTTTCTATTTTAGTAGACACTGGCGCAACTCGCTCATGTATATGAGAGGGAACAGTTCCATTATCTGAAAATGCCATGAATGCTCAAGGCTTCTCTGGAGCTACAAGTAGAGTTACTTTTACTGATGAGTTGCCAGTCTCTATAGGAGAGTGTGACATGTGTGTCCCATTATTGTATTCACGGCAGACACTGGTTAATATTCTGGGACGAGACCTAATGACGAGGCTTAATATGGCGATTTCTTTTACTGATGATGAATTAGTGTGTTCGACTCCATGGATACACTATTTAAATGTGGGTGAATTTATCATGGCATTACAGGGCACAAAGCCCTGAAGGGAGTGCCAATGGAACCTGAAGTCTTCCATTATGGGGTATGCATTTTGTTAACATGGCTACCCGGCTTAGTGGGAAAGACGATGAAAATACCTGATGAGTTACCATTTGGACCACAGATACCTATGGACGAATGATTCCTCTAGAACTAACTGCAGCCACAGTATGAGGGGAATTGGCCATGCTCGAAGGATTTGACAGACTAACTGACGTCACATACGAGGATATGTTTAGAGACAATCCAACAGATGATGAAGTGATATTTGAAATGAACATTGCCTATTGGATCAAAATAGAGAAGAGAAAGGTCCCACAGCGAATGATGATAGTGCGACAGCGTCCAGTATATTTTGTCAAGGACTTAGAAAAAGTACCAGCCTTGTTATGGATTACAGCCCCCTATGACATAGGCCTATTGAAGGGGGTGGGAGAAGTAAAGATTAAAGTGAAGCCACGAGCAATTTTACCTCAAGCAAGACAGTATCACATGTCTCGAGAGGTGGATGAGGGCATTTTTAAAACTATTTCCGCACTAATGGAACAAGGTATCTTGGTGACGTCAAAGTTACCGTGCAATACCGCTGTGTTCCCTGTGAAAAAATCAAAGGGGGGGGTTCTTGCATTTTAATTCAGGACATGAGGCCAATTAACCAGACTGTAGAGGCAGAGTTTCCTCTAACTCCAAATCCTTTGACAATACTATGCAGTATCCCCGTTGAGCACTTGCTTACCTCAAGGGTATTGTGAGTCTCCATCGATCTTTAATAGGGTCCTGCAGATGGACCTAGGGAATATTGATTTGAAAAGTATTGTTTTGCAGACATTCTAGTTTGTAGCACAACAGAATATGAGTGCAGGCCAGACTTGATTCACTTGATTCAGTTAATGATTATCCTAGCAGACAAGGGATATAAAGTGGACAAGGATAAGTTATAATATTGCCAAGAAGAGTTGTTGTATATAGGCCAGTTGATTTCACATGAAGGAAAAAAGGTCACACCCGAAAGGGCTTGGCAATTTTGAAAACAGCAAAACCGCACACAGTAAAGCAAATGCAGCAGTTTCTAGGACTATGCAACTATGTTAGAGCATGGGTATTGATTATAGTTCATACACAAGACCACTTTTGCCGAAGGAAGGGTTTGAAGAATTAAAGAAAGCAATTTGTACCGCTCCAGTTTTAGGAATTCTCAATTATTCTGAAGAGTTTTACCTGTTTTCACACACAAATGGGACAGTTATGACAGCAGTTCGTATGCAGAGGACTACAATGGGGTATAAACCTCTGGCATATTATAGTGGGATTTTAGATGCAGTTTTCAGAGGACACTTTCCTTGTGAACAATCGCTGGCAGCAGCCGAGTTCGTTATTGAGAAGTCTATGAGCATAGTGATGGGGTATTCCATGACATTATTTGTTGAGCATGCTTTGTTTGCCATTTTGGAAAAACCCAAGGGTATGTTGACATCCCAGAGAGCATCTACATATGAAGTTGCTGTATTGAATCCTGCAATTAAAATAATCAGGTGCAGAATAGTGAACCCTGCCACATTTGTAGCTGAACCAGTGACAGAGGTTGAGCATGTGCATTACTGTGCAAGTTATGAAGAGTCATGTGAGGACATTCCACGTGTAAATGAAAACGCGCTGCCCGGAGGAGAGATTCTCTTTTTTGACGGGTCATCAAAAATTGATCAAATTTATGGAGAAAGATTGACTGGGTCAGCTGTGGTGAGGCATAGAGAAAACAGGGAATTTGAAATTGTGGCCATCCCATTTTTCGGCACAAGCTGCAGAATTGGTGGCGCTTATTATTGCATTTTGTGAAATACAAAGGAGAGGGAGTGATGGTGTACAGTGACTCAGCCTATGTGACATCAACTGTGCATGCAGGGCTAGCACGTTGGAAAAGGAGGGCTACCACCGAGCCGACGGTACTCCTGTGCAACATGCAGCAATATTTTACAAGCTTATTAAGGCACGACAGCTCACAGCAGCCAATGCAATGTTAAATCCATAGCGCATACTAAGAGATCTGATTTTATCTCACAAGGAAACGAAGCCATGGACGAAGAAGCCAAAAGGGTTGCAACTTCTTCAGATATGTTGAGCTTTGATACTCCTCATATTAGAAAAACAGAAATTATGCCTGTGATAATGCATGAAGGTTTTAATCATTTGCCAAAAACACAGTTAATGGAAATTCAAGGCAGTGCATCGCAGGAAGAGCAAGGAGTATGGAAACGAAGCGGGGGTTCTTTATCCCCTTCGAAAGCATTGTGGCGGCAGGATAGCACTGGAAAGCCAGTGATGTCTGTAGCCTTATTAAGGGTGGTGCTTGAACTGCTGCACTACCCTGCGCATATAACTAGGGAAATCCTCGCAGCAACTATTGCGGAGGATTGGTTTGTACCAAACCTGTTAGAACACGTTGCTTTATATGTAGTAAATTTCATCGTATGTCAAAGGTTTACTGCTGGGCACACATTGCGAACAATCAGGGGAGTAATCCCTCACCAAATGGTACTTTGTTTACACCATGGTGGATGGTGGATTTACCGCCCCATTCCAAGGTGAGTGGGGCGGTAAATCCCCATTCCCCATTTACCCTTTCCATTTTTGCCCCATAGGGCATAATGGGAGTGGGGAAGGCGCTAATTACGGCACCGTAAATTACGGTGCCGTAATTAGCACCAAGGCGGGTTAGCGCCTTGCATTTTAACGCCTGCTAAAAGCAGGCGTTAAAATGGTAATCAGGCGTTAAGGGTTAACGGCGCCGACGGCGCCGTTAAACCCTTAACGCCTTGGTTGTAATGAGGCCCCATGTATCCAAGAGACCACACAAAGTATGTGAGAACATGAATCTACTGTAGCCCAAGTGGACAATGTAGCCTTATGACCTGGAGTGTTGATGAGCATGTAAAATCAGCAGGATCTTTGAAAGGTGTGATGAAGAAACACTTCTTCAAGAGAGGAGGTCTAGATGCAGAGACTGGTGAGAGATTGGTCAATGAATCAACCATAGGTGGGAGGGTCGAGGAGGAGTTAAAAGCCTCTACAGGAAGTCCTGCCACCAAATTGCCATATATGTTGGTTCCCGGAAATAGTGGCAAGCAAGACACCTGTAATGAT
Organism: Ambystoma mexicanum; assembly: GCA_002915635.3. Lineage (NCBI taxonomy): Eukaryota > Metazoa > Chordata > Amphibia > Caudata > Ambystomatidae > Ambystoma > Ambystoma mexicanum. The sequence continues at coordinate 852,001,448 of CM030321.1, read as the reverse complement.
ACCTATAACACAAGCCGCCTTTGAAGCAAAGAATTCCATTAAGGAAACCATTCTTTATGTATCCACAGAGAATTGACAGCCTCTTGGCAAAGATCTCTGAAGAGGACCTGAAGACGGATGAAAGACGAGACTGGTGATGTCACATGAAGTAAAGTAACACACCTCAGAAGAGATGACAAGAAAGAAGATGAATAAGCCATATAGAATCTGATGATGAAGTGTAAGAATTGAGTAAACTCTCATATATGGGTTGATGATCATACATGTGAAGAGCACAGAAGAAACAGACAACCATTTTATAATTGTACAGTAGACAAAGTAATCATAAGGCTGGCTATGTAGTGAATAGATTGCGGCGGTGCGCCAATGTATATATATATATATGCATAGGAATCGGGAAGTTCCACATCGTATTTGGGAAAACTGGACCCCATGAACAGAAGGGCTGGAAAAGTGTGGCACAGCAGAATGAGCCTGGCTGGAGAGGAAGAAGAATCAAAGAGGCTTGCCTGGCCCAGTGTCAAGGGATGAGGCAGCCAAGAAGCTAGTTAATTATAATGAAAAGATACAATGGACGAGAACGCGAGAGCCGAGCTCCTGTTAAGGTGAGGCCGAAGGACATTTAGATGCACGTTTTATTCTTTTAATATTATTAAATGCAACAAGGAAGCTCAAAACATGGTCTCCAGTCACACGATCGGATGAAAATAGACTTTGGGCAGGATACACTGAGACCAGAAGATAAAGTCATGCTCACACTCCCTTTTATTCCCAGGAGCGATGATACTCTCTGCAAGGCCAAGTGCAAAGACTAGTCTCATGGCAGACAGCTTGAGTGTTGATGGATGATGGGCTAATTGGGTGGGAAGGCATGACCACGCACCAAAGAGCCCTATAGTTTAGAGGTCCAATGAGACGTAGTGTATTTTATGACGCTCACAATGACTTGCACTAGGGATGGGCAGAGTTGCCCAATTCACAGTAGAAGACCCGCTCACAACACCAACCCTCATAGAAAGTATATCTAGATGTCCACCGTTATCCAATCAAAGACACACATACATTTTCATACGTTTTCCCAGTTTGCCACGTAGTGTGACGTCAATAATGACGGGATTTTAGCATATAAAGGTTTTTTTATGTTTTTCGCTGATATGTTGCTGTCATACATCTGACGATGTCCGTTGTACTCCCTGTTTTAGATAATTGTTTTTAGTCATTTTTATTATTAATGTGTGAGTAATTTCTCCATCCCCATCCACCCTGAAGAGTGTTACCTCATATTAAAGAGCCCAAGGGTTCCGAGGTGAATGGACCTGAGAGGCGTAGATAAAGGCAGGTAGCATTCCAGAAGTTCCCACAATGTGGCTATATAAAGAAGTGCAACAGGCATTTCTGTTACTCTCTTTCAAAAAGTGCTAAAGTGTTATTAGAGCCTCAGCTGAAAATGTAAATAGTGCTTCGAAATTCAGTGTGGAGTATATTGTAGTAGTGCTTAGTGACTCAATCTGTTGCAAAAAAACACAAAACACATTGGACAAGTTCATCCAAAAGCAAAGAAGTTAAACTTACTGTGAGCCAATGATACAACAAAACAGCGTGAGACCCGGATTCAAAAAGGGAGGGAAAGAGCAAGAACATCAAGTTTGGCAGCGACCACATAGCAGCATGACACCTGACTTCAAAAGAAGAGGGAAGGAGCCAGAACATCACAGGTGGCAGAGACCACAGAGCAGCATGAGACCCAACTTCAAAAGAAAAGGGAAAGAGCCAGAACATCAAGGGCGGCAGAGACCACAGAGCAGCATGAGACCCAACTTTAAAAGAAGAGGGAAAGAGCCAGAACATCAAGGGCAGCAGCGACCACAGAGCAGCATGAGAACCAACTTCAAATGAAGAGGGAAAGAGCCAGAATATCAAAGGCGGCAGAGACCGCAGAAAATGTAGTGGTTTTTTAATTTCACCTTTCCTATAGAGCCTTTCCAAAAAGCATAAAGCTACCATAAGGTATTTCTAACAAATAAGTACCTATGAGAAAATGCTATCCCGGGCCACGCAGGGTATATAAGCTATTATTGTCTAAAAAGCTGCATGCCGCAAGTGCTAAGTCAAGGAATCTGATCATCTTGGAGAACTTTAAGGAATACATTCCCTTTTTGGGATACGTAGCTGAGCCTGATAATGCCAAGAGAAGTTGATGTTCTATTCCTCACTAGTGAGGGGTAAACATGACAGGATATTATTTCAAAAATACAATGGAAACAGAGATTGTATTGTGGTTGTGCCGACATGTGTTTCGTGCGTTGTGTGCAGGGAAATCACAATGACATACTTATACAGTGGAATTCCACACGATTCTTGGTGATTTTTTGTTGTAGGAGTGGCTATCGGTATATGGCCTAAAATGTTGTCTGTCTACTACACACCGTCCTGTTGACATTTCTTTGGCCTTTACAAAACACTAACTAATTATAATAACGAGATCTTTTTTGTAGTTTTTACATGGAGACCATGAAAATGGCAGCAGTGCGTGGTGTTAATCAACTTAAGATAACATAATATAACATACAGTCTATTATAAACATCTAACACACATCTTAAAGGAATAATATTAGAATTAAGTTAATAATAACATAATTTAAAGTAGAGCATGTAATGTATTCTTTATTGGTTGAAGGGCGTGAGTTGGCTCACACACCATCTAATAGTTCAGGAAAAAAGATGCACAGCTCCGTCTTTACTTAGAGCATGGCAACTCATTTTGTTGCCATCCAGATGGTTTGGACTTCAAATCTCATTATCCCTAGCCCGCATAGTCCATGGTGATGGATCATGTGATTTGTAGTCAAAAACATCTGTAGGGTCCCATCATAAGCTACCATGGCTTGGAGACTCTATGGTAAGAGTACAGTTTTTGCTGGCACATTACTGGACATAACTTCTCTTTTAGACTGATGTAGGGGAGTATTTAATTGCACCCTTGAAAGTTAGAATAAATCGATTGGAGTGTCCAGAGTGTGTTGCCTGTGCCTGTTACTTGCTCCGCTGCTGTGCTGCCTGTAGTCTTTTCTTGCGTTCTAGTGGAAGGAGGCAGAGCTACAACATAAATACACTGACACAATGCGGAGCGTTGCAGAGTGTCCAGAGGGTGTTTCCTGGTGTTTCCGGGGCCCAGGAGGGACCTAACTTCGACGGGCTTGTCAGCACTTTTTTGCCCAGATGCACCACAGCTTCAGACTCGTCACCCCAGCACCCTGCATGGAATTGGCCCAAAATCATAGCCAAACTGTGCGTATTGCTGTTGGCAGAAGCATACTTGTGGAAGACTGTTTGTAACAAGATGGCAACGGACCCCCCCAAGGAGGCTATCCAGAAACTTGCAAGGTATGTACCCGGTTGACGGTGACTTAATGGAAACACTAACCGTGCTGCTGCAAACCCAAAATGTGCATTACCGCTGTTAAGCAGGGTTGGAGGGGTTGTCCTGTCCTACTTGGTCTTAGAAGGACCAATTTCGGGGCTGTTGAGAGGGAGCGAAGAGGCTGCCCATGTCGAGGCCATTCCAGCCTTGGCAATAGCCATAGCCAAATATGGGGTGGACGTAACTGGTACTCAAGCCCTTACATCGGAACTGGTGGAAGGAATATGGTTCAAGAAATTGCCCCAAACTTTGAATCTGCCAGACAAACAAACATCAAATTATTCAACTCAAAATTACCACTTGCGGGCTGAAAGTTTTTTCCGGATAAACGTTCTAAGTCACTGTCTACCGCATCCCTCTGGAGGAAAATCATCACGCTATGCACAGGTAGTGATACTCAGTCATATGAGATCTCAGATACAGATATATTGTTGCGTCCTGTGCTGCGATTGATTCTGACACAGAAGGCTGCTCCCAGGGTGTTGTCACTGTTAGTGATGATGGTCCAGCTCCAACGCCGGAATTCAGAACAGAAATCTCCTCACAGATCAATGACTGTTGCGTTCCCCTTGGTGGAGGCGAGGAGGGGGGAGAGTGGTATGAGGAAGGGCTACACTGGGAGCCCTGCTCCACCTGTCTCAATCTTGTTGAGACCGTTTTCAACCTGCAGGATCACCAGAGTTTTGACACCTCTCCCAGAGTCCTTAAAAAAGCTGGTGAGTTAAGTAACATTTCAGCCCATCAGGCGAGGGTGATGATCCATAAAGAGGATGTCCTGCTTAAGGCGGATGTATGTTCCATTCCTGCGAATTCTAACACGTCCCATGCAGTTATGGACGGGACAGAGAAGGCGGAGCCTTTTGCAGAAAATGACAAGGGGAGAAACAATAAGGCTCCCAATATCTCACAAGGAGTAGAAAGACGTGCCTACAATGCTGTTCAACAGTCCCCTCATACTGCCACCACCTCTACGAAAGAAAATCAACCCTCCCATAAGGGTTGTGTAAACCCTGCCCTCAACAGGGACCGGAGGATCCAGCACCATAGGACACCAGATGAAGTCCAGTCGTCCTCTAACTCAAGGTTAGTTCGACTGAGTGTGTGGATGAGAGGAGGCCATGGAATCACGATCTGGGCTTAAGAAACGTGCCTCTGCCAAAACCTGACGGCTTAGGTCATCTTGACCCAGTTATTTCACAAGCCATTCTTATGTCATCTATCTCTATCTCCCTAGACACGTTCCTGAAACTTTACGAAATGGTAAATGACAACTTCAGGGACCAATCTACTTTAACTGCAATGATGAATTCTAAATTCATTTCCATTGAATCCTTCATGAATACAATAGAGGGAGTTTGGGAAAAGTATATGGGAGCTGAAATCAACAACCGGAACAAACTTATGACCTAAGGAGGTTAGAGAGGAAAAAAAACTACTACTAAATCTATCAAAGGACATTTGAAAGCGACGATACAAAAAAAAACGGTTCTGGTCCCCTGCAATATCCGATACAAGGAACAGGAATCATTACAAAATCTCAAGGTGATACTGACGGGACCCACCATCAAATCATGGCCCCATATACGGGTGGATCTAACACAGGAAAATGCAAATTCACCAATGGGGAATTCTGTCAACAGCGTTGTGATTGAAGATACAGTCGGCAATCAAGTGCCCCCTAGAAGGGGGACGCACTATAAGCCAGGCCTAGACCCTAAAATGACCAAGCCCCAATGGATGTGACTCAAATGATGCTGCAAGTGTTAATACTCCCAGTTAGGAACACTGACATTGAGGCTATTGAATCAGAAATAGAGGCGGATGTAGAACCCATAACATTGGAGAGAAATGCTCAAATGGCACCACATTTCCAAATTTTTGGCGCAAAGCCAAAACAAAAAGGCCCTACAAAAACACTAACAGTGCTGAGGAAAAAAACAAAAAATGTAAAAACATTAGAGCTTTCCCAAGAATTTACGAATGGAAGAGAGAGTTCTATCCCCAAGGGCCGCAATCAAAAATAATCAAGTAAATACAGATCTAACTGAGATGGTACTTGAAACTACTCAAAATAAGAGATTGAGCAAGGAGGAGTAAGAAGAGCAAGAGCCCCCTGGCAAAATTTCCATTACTGAGACCGATTTGATGGACCTCTCAGTGCATGACGATGAAGATAGTGCCTCAAACATCAGTGGAGATATAGGGGCCGATGGGTGTAACTCCAGGCTAGCCCTACCATCTCCATCTCCTAAATTAGAAAAAACGGGCAGGAGACATAGAGCTGAGCCCTACATTCATTCCATTGGCTGAGAGGAGAGAAAGGACGGGAAAAAAAACATCAAATGGCCTCCAAACCATTAACGGGTGCACATTATAGACAAGTGTCCTTCAAAGGGGGCGAACGGGATGATGAGCTTAAAATGGAACCAAATCTTGAACAACCGCAATGTCAGCAATTTCAACCAAGACAAAGAGGCAACTTTGCAAAAATAAACGTCCAAGCTACTAAAAAAAAATTGAAATACAAAAGAAAGCACCTGTAATGTCCTGGATTTGCAACACATCATAAGTATTGATGATGGCCAAATCCTTAATAGGTATAATATCCTTGGGCTTCTCCGTCATGTCCCAAATTTGACAACTCTCTCCTCATGGGACATCAGAGTAGTTGAATTTCAATTTGAAGAAAAACTGGACTGTGTGAATAGACACATCTCCTCAAACATGGTGTATAATCATCTGATCAGCCGAAACTGACCTAAGATCATTGGGTTTTGGTTTGCGAGAACAAAACAAGACAATATCAACTTCAAGGAGAGGTGCGCCCATCCACCTTACAAGGGAGGACGAACGCTGCTGCCCAGGAACAAAAACACATACACTTAAGCAAGTGAGTCAACACGAGTCGGAAGAAGAGTGGGAAGGAGAAGTAGATTCCATCAGTCATGATAAGAATGTCATGACCCTTGCCCGTGGCCCTCACTGGCAAGTCAGCCTTCCAGTTAGGACCAGGTCAAAGGCATTAAAACCTCATCCAAGACTCTCTTGGGGTCAGTCCTGGTACCTTTGGCCCCAGGCTCATAACCATCATGAAGACCAACATTAGAATGGGACTATTTACTTGGGACTATTTAACTTGGGACGGTTCAGCCAACATGGAGGCACACACATAGCTCAGTTACAAGGAACTGTCTAGTCTTTTGGGTGTGGCCGGCCTGGGACTACTTTACCTGGACTACTTTGGGTGTGGCAGGCCTGGGACTATTTTACGTGGACTTCTTTACCTGAGACTATTTGAACCGCACCCTAACAGCAAAACATGCTTTGCGTTTTTCTGCTGTGGGCAGCGTAACGCACACTGTGTCCAGTTCTTTGATGCCAGCTTACCTCAAACCAAGGACCTGCAGAGAGAGAAAGAACACTACGAAACTTACCTGGAACAGTATCCTGTCTTCAATCCATCGCCGACTTCAGTTCCACTCACCTGAAGGTACGAACTCCATCATCCGGCACTGCATGCATCCTGGAATACCATAACCTTGAAAGAGGAGAAAGAAAGACAGCATTAATAGGCGTTTACTCACGTTTCCTCCCGAATTAAGAAAGCCACACAATTCGTATCTGGGTAGTCATTTCCTGGTTAGTATCATTGCTGGAACATTATGGCGCTCGGCGAGGAACATCGCACCCCGCAACGAGAGAAAAGACACAGGTTAGCAATATAAAAGACGAAACAGTGACACGCATCGCGCATTACTCACCGGACAGCATCGCGCACACCACGATTTCGCCTACCGGCCCATGCTCATCTTCAAACTGCATGACAACACCAAAATACCTTTCCATACCTAAAAGGAAGAATCAAGACATTATCATTCGAACTAAGAGGAACATAAGAACTGCATATAAAGACTGTAAAGCAGCAAACCTACAGAGTTGCAGCAGGCCTGGATTCCCACAGGGGGGGGGGCTTGCACCAGTGAAGTAACTTGGTCGCTGCTCGCCCCCCACATCTACATGCCCCTGCCACAAGGAGCAGGACGGAGAATCCACCTTTCAAAATATTAAGACCCATCTTTAACCAGAGGCCTTACCAAGGGACCGGGAGAGGGTTCGAGAGTGCAAATCATCCAACCAGGGCTGGGTGGCGTCCTCGTGGATACCAAGTGAGCATAACAAAGAACCCCTTAAAAATCATGGTAAACACAGTGAGTGGGGTTAAAAGTCCCCTTGTGAAACAAAAAAGAGAGACAAAGCAAGTAAATCAGAACTTTATTCCTGGAATTGGTTAGCTAAAAGTTTAGCTTCAGGTTCCGAGAAATAATGTCTGGAGAAGCAACAAACATTGAATATTGTACTGGCATTGTGGAATTCAAGACGTTTCTCAGACCTCTTTAATAACGCAGAACAAGACTGGGAAAGATCAGACATTATTTGTCTCCAGGAGACGTGGCTGAGAGAAAAACCTGTGATCGATGGATTCTCAATAGTCCTCAATTGAGCTATTAAAGGTCTAAAAGGACGTCCAAAATCAAGTCTCCTAACCATTATAAGAAACAGCCTAAACTGGACGGTAACTTGAAATCCTGAACCCAGCTCATATAGTCAATGTTTGATAATCACAGTCGGTAACAGACCCTTAGAGTCTTGTGAATGGGTCTTCTAATAAACATCTACTGGAACCCAGATGACATAGAAGCATTGAAACTAATAGATCAAATGACCAACCTGATAGATGAAGTAAAAATGATGTACAAACATCTGAAGATCATTATATGCAGAGACTTGAATATCGATTGTCTGGAACACGCCACTAATAAACTGACGGAAGAGATCAATTGCCAACATACACCCTATAGAACTAAGAAGGACAGGATAATCAGTTGGATGTAAGTCATGGATGAACGGGATCTGCATATGCTCAACGGGAATATCCCCAACAACATTCCTGGTGCTGTGACATGGCGGCGAGGGAAATTTTCAGCTACCTACGTCTCATCAAACATCATGGATGAGATGTCCTCACTGAGAATAGTGAAGACTGAGAGAAGCGATCATGACATTATAGAGATAACCTGGAACCATAATGTACCAATAATGACATTATAGAGATAACCTGGAACCAACCTGTACCAATAAAACCAGCCATGAAAATTGCTAAGATAGAATTGGAACCTGATAGAAATAGATCAAGGATAAGACATAAAGATGTCATTACGTTGAAAAATAATCTAACAAACCTCATCAAAGCAGACACAGAAGGGGCAGATTACACCCCCCTCCTCCACAGCTATATGGACCAGAGACATTGTACAGGTAAACCGCAATCTATCAAAAAGCATAAACATGACTTCATATTAGTAGCACAAAGGAAAGCTCTAAGGAACGATATAAAATCCCTAAGAGAACTGCCAAAGTTGATAAAAGCAGAACTGATAAGGAAATGCAGACAAAGTTACGGTAGTTGGTTGAAACAATACAAATCCACCCTTATGTAGAATGATGGGGAATTAATGCTTCGTCTAGTGCTAGGAAAACTTCTGGGACATTATAAACAACTTAGGTTCACAGGACAAAGCATTGCAACCACGTATCGGAGGACATTTGGGTGGCTCATTTCACTCAACTTTCGGGCAGTCCAAATGCCTACGAATCAAAGGAAGCCGAGTCTAGCGGTACCATATGGAACCTACTAATAGACACAGATCAGTTACTCAGACTGATTAAAACAGCAAGTGCTTCACGAGCGCAGGGCCCAGACAGCCTCTCAAACTACATACTGAAAACACATCCAAAACACTGGGCTGACTTTTGCTTTACCCTGTTCAAACACGTTCTGATGAATGTCTGGATTCCCCCCTCCAGGAAATGTGCAATTTTGGCACCTATTTTTATGAAGTGAGAGCGATTGGACCCAGCCAACTATCGGCCAATCGCATTATTGGATGTGATGGGGGAATAGTTTGTGGCAACCCCACTAAAACATCTGAAAAATTGGGCCAAAGAATCTGGCAACTTTGATAAATGGCAGACCGGATTTGTGAAAGGCGTAGGATATAATGTGAACCTTTTACTACTTAATGCTCTAAAAATCCAAGCACTGAAATAAGTAAGGCCATTATGTCTAGCATTCATTGATTTAAAACAAGCCTTCGCCAGTGTTACCAGGCCTTCCCTATGGCAAAAACGCAGAGGCTGGAAGTGTCCAGAAGATCTTTTGGCACCAATAATTGACTTCATATGGGTACATCAATCCAGATACAGTTAGACACTGCCGGTTACCTATCTAATAAGATTGTCACTTTTAAAGATTTGAGGCAGGGGTGCTCATTGCCCCAGCACTATTTGGTCATTACATCTCTGACCTAAAACAATGCCTGACAAGAATGATTGGGGAGCCTTTGGGCTGGATGATCTATGCTGACGCCCTTGTTCTGCTAGCCCAAATTCCAGTCGGCCTACAAAGAGGGTTGGAAATCTTGCAGAAATACATTGAGCTGAACAATTTAAAAATCAATGTAGGGAAATCGGAAATCCTAGTACTATAAAACATGCAAGGAAGGAAAAGAAAGCTGTTCCGTTGGGGCCTGGGTAAAGAACTACTGAGAGTAGTGAGGGTCCCAAAATACCTAGGTATGTTCATTAATCTAACCGAGATGATAACCCCTGGATTATGGAACTAAGACGGAAAACTAAATGTTTGAGGGCACCGGCCCAAATAATCCACAAGAAATATGAGAAATTATCTCTGACATCGGCTATTGAATTCTATAAGATGAAGGTCATCCCGGTCCTGCCATACGGTGCAGAGTCGTCTCTTACTACATCTTGGGAAACATGGGACTTGTTAGAGGGCCACCTTTGGGCCTTCCAAACTCATTACCAATAGCCGCGATTAGATGGGAGCTGCGTCTAGTCTCCATGTATGGGAGGGCATGTGGAACGCCCTCAGCCTTTTCAGGAAATCAATTATGGAAGACAGCACGGTACAATTTGGGATTTTAAAAGATAAGCCAGATCTCACTTACGATGAGGTTCTAAAATCATGGTCTGCAAATTGTAAACAAATACATTTTATAGACTCCAGCGACCTGCAACTGAAGAATAACCCAGGTAAAACGAAACAAAAACTGTGCTGTACGGACTGGAACCGCACGGAAAACCTAACAGGATCATCTAAACTGGGATATCTGTCAAAAACAAACAGTAGATTGTTGAACCTAGTGCCTAAATATTTGACTAAATTTGCCAGTCCCACACCGAGAAATGTATTCCTCAGATTTTGGATGAACGTTCTCCACACGAAAGAAGTCCTTTTTGCAAGGGGTCAAGAAGGAGCTTGGACTCACTCTGCAGATTTTGCAAAGTGCACACAGGCAATTTACAATACCTGATTCTGGGTTGCGAGTCTCTTAAAACACAGAGATCAAGACATTTGGGGGACCAACTATTGAACGCTCCATGGATCGGTGTGGAAGAGTGGTGGGAGAGATTTTACTGTGCAAACTATTTTAAGTGAATATTTGGTCTATCAAATTTTTTAAGAGAAGTCATGCCGGACACAAAATATTTTTTAAAAAAGACATGAAGAAAGGAGCGGAAAAGGAAGGTGGTACAAGTAAAATTCTGATGCATACCTGTCCTTTTGTATCTGCTTATCTGCAGGGGCTGTTATTAATATTTAATTTCTTTGATATGTAATTTGCTAGGTCCAAGTTTGTAATACACTAAATACCCCAAAAAAAAAATAATAATAATTCGATTGCTGCGACCTATTGCTGTCAGGCTATTGGGCAGAAGCCTTGGTCTCCTTTTAAAACTGGGACCTATGCAAGGGTGCATATTCAGTGTTGCCATGTCCACTTATTATAAGCGACTTTGGGCTTGTTTTTGACCAAAGTCGCCGATAATATTTGCAGGTCGCTTGTCGCGGTTTTTGTCCACGTTTTCCCTTAAATGTGTGCTTATTGTTCCGCTTGTTTGCCAGTCCCTGTCTGGCTTGGCCCCATTTACAAAAAAGAAAAAAAATGAATTTGAAAGGCTAACATCCCGTCCTCCCGTAACCAGTTATGCACACGCTGTGAGGCTCAGGCTGATTGCCTTTCTAACGTTAAGCCCCATGCAGTATTCTGGACGGGGCTGTCTGCAGCCCCTTAACGACCTGCAAGTGCTCCTTTCTTTTATTACCAGCTCTCCCATTGAGGTTGTGTGGAGGCATTTTGCATTGATGGGCTCTTTCAATATGGGAGACCCTTTGAAGATGCATTACCTAGCAAGAGGTAAACACAGGGTATTTACGTCAACATGTAGTTTAGTCATGATGGAAACTAGCATTGGCAATGACAATAGTTTGGGGTTTTGTGTAGTCATGGGAAAGGCCCTTGGTAGGCACTGCTGTCTTTAGTTGTATGAATGGTAGCAGGTGCAAAATGGTGCAAGTATCTGGGCATCTAATGGCAGTGCCTGGCAAATGCCTGATACGTTTACAAAAGCCAAAAACTGTTAACATGACTTCACTGAAGGACACACTGAGTGCTTCTAACTTGATTGGCTGAAGGCAGACAAGGTTAAGACATTTCTATTACACCAGTAGCATTTACAGCTCAAATTAAGTCACCATTGAGTGCAAAGTTTAATGTTAAGCTCGATTAAAGAGAGCTCAAAGAGTTCCCATGAGAAGGTGTTTTAGGCGGTGAGGAGCAAGAACAGGGTTGGGGATTAGCATGGCAATGGGCAGTCAATGGGTGGGCTTGTGATTTACTAGAGGAGCAAGTCATGAGGGAGCCAATGACCAGAGGGGTGATGGACTATATGAACCAAGGACCAGAGGAGAGCGATCAACCAGGTTGCCCAATACCAGAAGGACGACGGTGGGAGGGGGGCCATGTCACGCGTGTCGCCATGAGCTAGTCTTGGATTTTCCCTTTGCATACTGGTCCTTGTAGGCCCATACTTATAATGGGAAGAAGTAAAATACCAGTCCTAGCATTTAACAGGAAATGCCTTGACTGGTTCAGTGTCATGAAGTACATGGGGCTACTTGGCAGGTCCCTACAATGGAGCCAAGGACCAGAGGTGAGCGACAAATCAAGGACCAGAGCAGCCAAGGATCCAAAAAGCCAATGATGTGCTTTTATAAGTCGCACACATACAAGAAATTAAAATAGACACCAATTCTTAGAAAATAACAATTTTAATAAATGCTTTTTGTTAACATATTATGTTTGTGCGCTCTGTATGTATTCTTTGCGTATAGTTATTTTTCAACTTCTGAGACCTTTCCACCTTGTTTAAGAGGTGCGTTTGCTTTTTCAGCTTATTTGGTTGGGAGGCAGCTTGTTTTGGGCTTGTTTTAAAGGAGCATTTAGCTTATTTTTACTTCTGACCTGGCAACACTGTGCATATTTACTACACGCAGTGCAATCTTTTAATATACAGTTGTTTACACTCAGTTATTCGTTTGGCCATATGTTTTTTTGTTTCATTGCATTTTCCAAAAACGTGTATGGTCTCTCAAAGTAGGGAGAATAGCGAGGTATATGAACTAGCCGACAATTTACCATTTTGGAAAAGCCCCCACCCTGCAGAGCACGCTTTGTTCGCCACTGGCCCGTACACGTGCAGCGATGCACACTGTCATGCAGTTTAGTCTGCAAACTGTTAACTTACAAACACCTACTGCTGGAACGGGGCCGCTAATTTAATCATCCTCTCCAGTTCCCTGAATGCATTTTCCAATTGAGAGCCCAGCACATAAGTTACTTTCTGATCCGCTCCTCCAGGCAGAAACGCAAAAGCTCGCTGGCCCCTCGCTGCACGGGCTTCACAGCGTTTCATTTAAATGCAGGTGACAGCCGTCGCTAAGCAGGAAAAATGGAAACTTCGTGCGTGCAAGAGCGAGATGGAGCGAGGTGATACCGACGGAGGGAGGATGTTGAATCTACTCTGTTTATTTCGTCTAGGCCTATATCGAGTTCAGCACCTTAATGAGCGCACAACTGCAGCCAGTGGCACGTTTACTGAATCCGCTGGCACGCTTGCACTGGCAAGACATGACCCTCGAGGCAGGCATCGCTATGCAGCCCCACTCTCGAGGTGACGGATTATGGGAGAGTGAACATGCCAAACTCAACGAGCATTGCCAAAGCCAATAGGTGTTGTTCTTATAAAGTGGTTGTGTTCGAATGATAAAATGTGTTCTGTGATTTTGTATGATCATATGTGAGGAGGGGGCTAGTGCCAACTGCATCTTTATCCACAGGAGCAATAATAACGCTAGCTAGTGATTGAAGCTGCCAGCAGGTCCCAGCAGGGTTGCTATACTAATGGTACAGGATCAGAAATGTTCAGCATAAATTGCTGCGCCTCTGGGCCTTCCTGCCAATGAGGAGCTGAGAATGTTTGGGCCGTAGCTGGATCAGAGCGCTGGGAGGCCAGAGTGCTGTGCGCCATGGGGAACATGAGTATATGAAGTTGGGTGCATGTGGACCTGCCATTCAGGTTATCAAGCGCTCTCCCAAGCATTAGGACAAGAAGAAGCCTTGCAGTCTTTGACTATGTGGAGCTGGATGCATGTGGACCTGCCATTCAGCACATCAAGCTCTCCCCAAGCATTACGACAAGAAGCCTTGCAGTCTTTGACTATATGGAGCTGGGTGCATGTGGACCTGCCATTCAGCACATCAAGCTCTCCCCAAGCATTACGACAAGAAGCCTTGCAGTCTTTGACTATATGGAGCTGGGTGCATGTGGACCTGCCATTCAGGACATCAAGCTCTCCCCAAGCATTACGACAAGAAGCATTGCAGTCTTTGACTATGTGGAGCTGGATGCATGTGGAGCTTCCATTCAGGACATCAAGCTCTCCCCAAGCATTACGACAAGAAGCCTTGCAGTCTTTGACTATTTGGAGCTGGATGCATGTGGACCTGCCATTCAGGACATCAAGCTCTCCCCAAGCATTACGACAAGAAGCATTGCAGTCTTTGACTATGTGGAGCTGGATGCAGGTGGAGCTTCCATTCAGGACATCAAGCTCTCCCCCAAGCATTTCGACAAGAAGACGCCTTGCAGTCTTTGAGTATGTGGAGCTGGATGCATGTGGACCTGCCATTCAGGACATCAAGCTCTGCCCAAGCATTACGACAAGAAGACGCCTTGCAGTCTTTCAGTATGTGGAGCTGGATGCATGTGGACCTGCCATTCAGGACATCAAGCTCTCCCCAAGCATTACGACAAGAAGCATTGCAGTCTTTGACTATGTGGAGCTGGATGCATGTGGAGCTTCCATTCTGGACATCATGCTCTCCCCAAGCATTACGACAAGAAGCCTTGCAGCCTTTGACTATTTGGAGCTGGTTGCATGTGGACCTGCACTTCAGGACATCAAGCTCTCCCCAAGCATTACGACAAGAAGCATTGCAGTCTTTGACTATGTGGAGCTGGATGCATGTGGAGCTTCCATTCAGGACATCAAGCTCTCCCCCAAGCATTTCGACAAGAAGACGCCTTGCAGTCTTTGAGTATGTGGAGCTGGATGCATGTGGAGCTTCCATTCAGGACATCAAGCTCTCCCCCAAGCATTACGACAAGAAGCATTGCAGTCTTTGAGTATGTGGAGCTGGATGCATGTGGACCTGCCATTCAGGACATCAAGCTCTGCCCAAGCATTACGACAAGAAGCATTGCAGTCTTTGACTATGTGGAGCTGGGTGCATGTGGAGCTTCCATTCTGGACATCATGCTCTCCCCAAGCATTACGACAAGAAGCCTTGCAGCCTTTGACTATTTGGAGCTGGATGCATGTGGAGCTTCCATTCAGGTTATCACGCGCTCTCCCAAGCATTAGGACAAGAAGACGCCTTGCAGTCTTTGAGTATGTGGAGCTGGATGCATGTGGACCTGCCATTCAGGGTATCAAGCTCTGCCCAAGCATTACAACAAGAAGAAGGCTTGTAGTCGTTCTGCAAACAACTAAAAACCACCCGATTTGAATAAACGTACCACTCTGTCTAAACCTTAGATTGTCCTGTGCCTCTGTTGTCACCTTTTTTTGTGCGCGCCCTGATGCCTGCCGGGTTTCCGGTGCCTAAGAAATAAATAAATATAAATAAAATATAAATCAGCACAGTTGAACCAGTAATAGAGCCTAACAAGCACCCCCATCTTGAGTGATTTCACTGGCCCTATTCATGGACATGATAAGAAAGAGAGGGAGCGGTGGGGGTGATTGCCCTCTTGGGCTCACCTTCATGTCCAGTGCGTCCTCCCAGCACCATCTTGGCTGGGCATCGGCCAAATAATAGAATAACATCTTGCTGCAAACACTTCCTCACCCTGCAATCTTCTCGCCAGCACAGGGTGACTACATATGTGTCCAGGCAGCAGGTGTGGTGTGTTGATTGATCAAAAATGCAGTCTTCATTTTAATGCACTTGATTATAGACTGCCAGGAAAAGCTTTCTTCTAGTTTTGTGCCCTCCTACTAACCCTGGCCCCCCTCTCACCGTATGGTACTACACACGATGTCCCTAGTCACTGACTGCTGTAACTGGTGATGATGTGCTGCTGCAAAGAGGAGTCCAGGACCGGATAGAAAGATAATACTGTAACCGTGTGGTAAGGTGAATTGAAACAAGCAGTGGCAATGCCAACAGTTTGGGCTTTTGTCAAGGCACGAGAAAGGACATTTTCAGGCACTGATTTATTGGCCTTAGCTGGCCATTGATACTACAGGTGCAAAATGTTGTGAGTACCTAGGTATCTAATAGCAGTGCCTAACAAATGCCTAATACATATACTGAAGCCAAAACTGTTGGCTTTGCCAATGCTAGTTTTGACAGGACTTCAGTGAAGGCCACACATAGTGCTTATTAATCAAGTGGCTGTAGGCAGACCTAGTTAATCCATTTTTATTACACCAATAGCAGGTCTGCAGCTCCAATTAAGCCATTAACTTAAGACTTGATTAAAGTGAGCTGAAAAAGTTCCCAGTCGGAGGTGTTTTCACTAGGAAGGAATAGCCATAGGGATTAGCATAGCTATGGCCAGTCAATGGGTGGGTTCATAACCTAACAACTCCTTCAAGCTTTGTGTTCCTCCTCACATACCAGTTCTCCCTATCTGTACTCTAATGCAATAGCTTTGGCTTAGTACACGTGTGTAAGGGTGCATGTGTTTGTGTGTGAATACCTGTGTGTATGTGTGAGGAATGGGGAACTTGCATGTCTGTGTATTTGGAAAAGGACTTGGGATAGAAAGGCATGCTTGTGTATATTGTGGGCACTGTCATGAAGATTTTCAGGAAGCTTGAAAAGGGATTTACAAGTCCATGCTGGCAAATATCATGAAGACATCCACATGAATGCTTTTTCAGTCACATGCTGGTTTATTTTCCATGCTCCATCGGGAAAACATTGTACGGAGGCAATAATGGCATACGTTTGGGCACAAGAAAGCATGGGAAATGTTTTACACAGTCATACTGGCACATTTTTAAATATTATAAAATATTTAAATGTATATAATAACATGCACGTTTAACACAGTGACAATGCTGGCATATATTGTGGACACAGGCATCATCAGTATGCTGTTAAATGCTCCTATATATGGTTGGTTACCTGGCATCTATCAGTTTGATTGCTTCATGTGGTTTGTTGGGTGTCTTGACCCACGTTCAAGTTATTAGGCTACAACATTTGGTGCTGTGGACTTAGGAAATCCAAGAGGGCGGAAAAACCCACATTTGCGCCAAAAAACCTGGAGAACTGTGCAGTTTTGCGCACAGCAAAATGTTCCCCTGACCTGCCACCCACCAGTGCGAGTGTGATGGGCCAGGAGTGCCATGGGTGAAATGTGTGCCAAAGGAAAAACAGCAGTGCAGGTTGGCTCAAAAAGCGCTTTGCAATCACCTTTTTTCTTTGAAATGCAAGCTAAAAATGCCTATTTTAAACATTGCAAGATATTCAAAAATCTCACTGAACACCAGCAGACATTTGGCAGAATGTATTCTTGTGTGCATACTAAATCTGGAAAGAGAAAGAGCCCAAAACAATGTTTATAACAAAACTGGCTGAGCTGTGGATGTCAGCAGCTGAAGTGAAATTGGACTGAAAGACACTAAAATCTAAATGTTTAAAATAAATGAGTGACCTACTGTTGAGTGTCACATAGTTTGCAACTGTTGTAATGTCATAGTTTTGAACTTAGAATCAGCGTTCTAGCTGCATGTGTAAAAATTGTCAGTTTGGTTTGAATGTAGAAAACTAGGAACTAAAGTGACATTTAGCTGAAGCCTGGCTTGAAGAGAGTGAATTCTGCCCGGCAACTACCCCCGACAGGAGTGAAACTTGCTCAGCCACTCTTCCCAGGCCTGGCTGCATTCTGCTGCCCCCACCAAAAGGAGATGACACCTCTCTGATTGAATCAGGGGAGGAGCACCTGGGGACTGCAGGAAACTAAACAAAGCACTGTCCTTGGCCTAGGCAAATGTTAAATTAGGGGGGTCGTAAATGGCTTCCTCTTGGAAGCAAACGGGAAGGGGCACTGCATGTGAGCAAGCTGAGGTTTGGGGAAGTGGATAAACCAGAAATTCCACCATGTGCTTTGGAAAACCACACCCCTTTGGGGCCAGAGCATAATTTTAAAAAGATGGATAATTCATAGTGCGGACTTGTAAAAATTATATAAATAACATCATCATTCTTGTGATTTTTCTGTGCACATTTTAAGAGGTGTTAGGACCCTGTGGTATGTTCTTGGGATAGTAGCGGAAACAAAGGTTGTTACTCCAAATGTATGCATGTTAAAAACTGACACTTTATCATCTGAAACCCATATCCCTGGTGCACATTTGTGTAAAATCTGGAAAGTTTAGAGGTCGTTATCTGGATGAAAAGGGGGAGAATTCTGTCATAAGTGGACACGACATCGTACAAAGACAGGGATCGGATGGTTTGGTGCTACAGAAAATATGTTAACTGGACCTATAATATTAGAAAAATGGTACATAGATAAATATGTATTTGGATCAGAAATAGATTTGTGTGCAATTTGACAAATTGGTCCTCTGACCATAAACCCACCTCATCACTCTGACTCACAACCCAGTTCCCCCAATCAAGGGAGAGAGGAGGAACTGGCCAATGATAAGTTGAGAGGGTTGGGCATAGAAGATGAGCCGATCCTCCCACTTTCTAAACACATAAAAGGAGACTGTGCAGGACAGGTAGGGACATTCACCTGCCACTTCAAGCTGATTTCTTGCGGAGCATTTTTTGCCAGAAGACACCAGATCCAGCATTTAGACTTCAAATCCAGACAGAGACCAGAAATTTGAATTCAGACTTCAGAATTTGTCAGCAGGCCTCAAAATCCTTTGCAAACTGATTCACCCCAGACTTCCAAGGGGCACATCAGAGTAAAACAGCCGGGCTGAGCTGTTTGATTCTGGCCTAAAACCCTGTGCCAGAAACATCCAGAAAGCAGAGCTGTACCCGGAACCAGAGACCAGACCGCCGTGCAGTGCCAAGAACTTTTGCCAGAACCAGAGATCCAGATCGCTGTGAGCAGAACCAGGCAGAGACCGTCTGTGGCGAGGGAACCGCAGTCCAATCCTGACCCGATCCGTGGCGAAGTCGCATTTCTGTCCCAAATATAGTGTGAGTACCGCCAGAACTGTGCAAAACCCAATTTCTTAGTTTAAAATAATCTAATTCAAACTATTTTAACCTATTGAGAACTGCATACTAGAAATCTTGTGTTCCTTCTGTGATCTCAAACCTGAAAACTGTCATCTGTCATTCTGAGCTTGACTTTTCTTTTGAGAATCTACCTTCACGAAATCGTCAGTATCTCCGGAACCGTTTGTCTTAAAGCTAAGATTCTGGGCTTTCCAACGAGCCCAGGAACGACTTTCTATTCATTATACTTTTTCCGTAATTACGCTCGACGCACTTGGAAAAATTGCCGCGATTTGACATTTTGCTTCATGTCAGCCACGTGTAAAAATATTTGTCCTTGCTTTCCTTTGCTGAAATTCGTTTGCAACCTGACAATCATTCATAGAGCATTGCTAAAGTGATCCTGAACTAATTTAAAGTAGCTATCACTCACCTTGAACCTCTAGAGGGAATTAAAATCATTTTAGCATATTTTTCACTTCTTTGCATACCATCTTTAAAGTACTTTGCCTGTGTTTAAAATCATCCCCGTTTCTCTAAGCTTGCTAGGGGGGAACTGAATTCGTATTGTACTGTGATTGCATTCCTGAAGACTGTGTGTGTTACTTCCACCTCCTTACATTGCATAGAGGGGGGTGAATTGCCAAAAGGGGAAAAGTGATTATATTATGTTTTGCTGAAATCATATCAAGTTTATTCCTGTGTTGCTTCTTTTCCACCTTGCATTTCCTTGTACCATATAAAGCATTCTCAGCTACCTTATCCTCTATACTACTCCTAAGTAATTACCCAGTGTGCTAGTATCACGTCATCCAGTGTTGATCACTCACTGTCATATGTCTAAGTGTGATATCAATTATTAATTTATTATAAAAGTAGATATATATATATATTGTTTAATTCTCAAATAAACCTTTTAAATTTGCAAAACAAACTTACTTCTTGGCTCAGTGGGGTCAGGGGGATTCTAAGAGAGGGGTGTGATATAAGGGTTGTCATCCAGAGTACACGAACTGGACATAAAAATATATAAATTAGGGCTTCCCTTGAGCAATCCCAGACAAGGCACTGACTTAGTGGGACTGCTTGATTGGAGTCTTTAACAGGTTTCCTGAAGAATCAATTCAAATTCACTACTACAACACCTTATTTAACTAAAACGTATTGGCGGTAAACTGCCCAAACCCCTCTATATCGGATTATTTTCCCTCACTATCTTCAGTTGCTGAAGGTAATTTGTGGGACATATTAATGCACCTTCAATGAAATAAATCTCCAGCCAGGACAGACTTTCTATTCATAATGGAGGTGCCCACTCAGTACACCCCACACCCTGGCACTAATAGCTACTTACACCACTGGTTGGACAACTGACAACTAGGAAAGGAGGTGGCGCAGCTGATCAGCAGTCAATTGAAGGGGGCAATGTTTAAACTGGTGACCTGGAGCCGGGGAGCAGACAGGGTGGTCATCTGATTGTGGTGGTGCAGGTTGTTCACGGCAGCACTGGGTGTGTGCCCTCTGACCACCTTAAATATGAAAATCTGACAGCTATTGGGGTGATTACAGCCAGCAATGACTCAAGCAACCCTGGATATTCTGCCTGCATCATCCGGGGCGCAGCTTTCCCCCTCACTTATCTAGGGCTCTGCAGATTGGAAAGTGGGCATTTGGGATTCCGCCCTCCTATCCAGTCTCTTAAGCTGTTTTGTCCCATAGTTCTCAGAGAACTTGGCATGAAGTTTAATCATATTAGATTGAAGAACCGGATTTTATTTTTGGTTTTGGTCAACCTTTGTACGGTATTGCTTGTGTTTGTAGCCCAACTCCTGGATTTTTATATCTGACTTGCACTTTGTCATGTTACGTCCTCTGCTCTTGATTGGGAAAATGGGGATGTGATTCGTCAATAGTCACTGACATTTTGGTAGGGGGTTTCTTTCTCCTCGTCCCATGTGCGTATATCTTAGGGTGAAACTGGTGAGTACTGTTTATTAAGCTTGCAACCGCTAATGGTGTTCGCAACAGAACAACAGGTCTTACAACAGATGACATATAAGCAGTACTGGTAAGCAGGAACATTCAAAATGGCCTTGACAAAGCATGTAATTGTAATTGTAATTGTTTATTTATAACACGGTTAATACCCGAGGTTTATAAGGGCGGACCAGGAGATCGAACTCTGTGTCGTCTTGTTATGTTTATGCACTTCTAAAGTGTGGAGGGCCATTTGGCACTAAAGCGCTGGCAAAGCAATTTTTCACAATATGTACAGAAGGTGTGCTACAGCGCTACAAGAATATATTAACAATTCATTTTCACTTGCTTTTCAAAAGATGTAAATTCACTTGCGCTGTTAAAGCGAAAGGATGACTATTCCAAGTACAAATAATTTGGACAGCACAAGATCGCCCATCTCCTGACTTAAGGTTGAACTATAAAGGATGAGAGTCCAAAGACCTCCAGGATCTATTTGGGTTTCATTGCTTGACCAATGGTCTCAGCTATACAGGAGCCGTGCCAGAGAATCAATTCTGAGTGATCGAGGCAATTTTATGCTAAATTCTATTTTGCAGACAGAGCCAGTATAAACTGTTAGGGAGTTTATGAGCTGTACAGTATTTTCAGTGTGTAGTTGAACGTTCACCACTAATACTTATAATGGGGGCAAATAGAGTGTGTTAGATTTGCTTGGGCCATGAAAATAGTGGCGTGGCGGCAGGCATATGAACATTGGCAGATTCAGAAAATAAAGCAGAGTTAAAAGCTGGATATGAAGGAAAGAATCATGGTGTGCAGAGAAATTTAACAGCACGATGGGCTTTGAAAATAGAACACTCTGTTCAGGCAATGCAGGAAAGGGAAGGACGGATGAAGTGAGAAATGCAACATTGATCGGACATTCTGCTAAGCAGAACGCTGATAAAGGTCGCAAAGGGGCGTAAAACGTAAAGAATCCTATTGAGTTGGAGGGTGTGAAGGAGGGTTTGAAATAGAGTCAGAGAAAAGGGGGGGAGGGACAGAATTCCTCGAGGGAGAGGGCTGTCCTGCATGGCTGGAGCTTTGGAGAGACTTATCTGCTGGGCTGCCGTGTAGCTGCGCAGGGGTGCTGCCTGATAGCTGTGCAGGGAATTTGTAGAAAGCGGTGGATTGCCCCTGGGGCAGTGTCCTGGTAAAGGCGGGCTGAGGCATACCTAGCTGCAGGAGAGGAGATTGCGAGACAAAGGAGAGACGGCTTTCGGCGAGAAAGTGTTCTCATTTGAATGGTGCAAATAAGCAGGAACCCTCTGCAGGGTAATTGGTAGTATGTCAGACTGGACACAAAAGGCGACGCTTCCTTAATCGTTACGTTACAGATAGATTAACGGAGTAGCTGAGTTCAACATTTTTAGTGGGTCATTGTTCTTTCATGCCCAATGGTCTGTAATTCGACAACACATCCAATGATAAGTAAAATCTATGTACTGGAACCTTAATGCTTTTATATTGTTTTGGTAACGTTGAGGTTAAAAAGAAAAGCACGTACAATTGAAATGTCTTGCTAATGGAAAATGTGTTCTTGCACAGGTACCTAATTCTAAATATTTATTGTAATTGTTTTCATGCTTAACACATGACACAATTGAGTTGTACATTTCTTGCTGATGAAATTGTTGAGATAAAATCATTACCTGTGACAAAAGGGTGTTTCTCCAGCATGGGGTCTAGCACAGAATCACATGCTCATGAATATTCCCTGTAGTCAGGCTGGGAATACTCGGTAAAATAAAATAACAGTTTAACTTTCACTTACAAACTGCATTTCTCCTTTAAACCAACCACTGTCCTCTGGGTCATACTGCCCCATCCAATGACAGCCATCTCCGTAACCCCTCCTCTGCAGGCGATCTTCAGATTTTTACTGCACACTTCAGTGTTGAGAGTCCCCCAGTTTGCTCTGCGAGCTACTTCTATGTTTTTTCAATGTTTTCGACAGAAAAAGGTTCTATTTTTGTTCCAAAAGAGCCTTTGTGCTCTTTTCTCAATCTGCTGATAGCGGGGATCCGTTGTCAGTGAATTTCAGAGCCCCTCATTGACGAGGATCATTCAAGTTTCCAGAAGGCCATCGGGCCAACTTCGCACCCTCCGACCATGACAGAGGAGAAGAAGGAGGGAAGGTCGCTCTTCAAGCCCTACTCCAAGTGCAGGCTACAGAACGTGTTTGTGGAAGACAAGCACCTACAATGCTTCTACTGCCTGCACCCAGACCATGTGGAGGCGGAGTGCGAGATATGCCTGGGGTTCTCCAAGAAGACGACGGACAGTCACAGTAGACTGGTGGCTTGGCTTAATGCTAAGGACTCTGCCCCGTGCCCGAGCAGGGCCATGGCCCACCCAGGACCTGTATTTTAAGTCCTTTGAGGGCACCTCTTCCGTGGGGGCCCAGGACAAGGCCAAGAACCGCAAGTCAGAGTCCACCAGGGTCACCCGGAAGTGTGTCCCAAGCTGGATAGGGCATGATCTACATCACGCTCTGCCTCCAATGCCAGCTGGCAATCAAGCTCCTCTTCAAAGAGGAAATCATCAACCCCGGACAAACTGCGGAGAGGCCACGGACAGAGGAGGAGAAGAGGGCCGAACTGCCCAAGCAGGTCCAGTCAGCGCAGGCTAAGACTTTGTCGATGATACAGTTGGTGGCAGCTGCTCTAACAACAGCTAAGGGAGCTGACCCTGTGAAGGTAGCCCCCACAGCACAGAAAGTTTCCTTGCCCCCTAGGGGTGACACTGCCGCAGTGAATTTGGCAAAGACTGCTGGCACGCCAGAAGAGCAGAAACTGGCTGAGGTCCCGGTTCAAGCCCCACAGCGGGGAAAAAGGGGGTCCGAAGAGGCACTGAAACAGCCATCCTAGGCCATGGCACAAGCCATGGAGGTCTTGTGCACAGACGTCGAGGACCAGGAGTCCTTGCACATGGTCCACAAGGACGTGAAAGAGGAGGATGACGGAGGTGACAGCGACGACAGAGACAATGGTGCACGGCCTAGTTTTCCGATCCCACCAGCTCAGTCGAGGGATGCGTCTCTGGACATGTCTCTGGACATTCTGTCGACCCTTCACACCTTGGTGTTTCTGATCCAGAAGAGGATTCCAACGGGCCAGGTTCCTGTGGTCCCCCAGGCCCCTGTTCAGCCTCCAACTAAGAAAGGAAGCGTCATCCGATGCCCCCATTTCAGCCTCCACATCTGTGATGGGCCCCATCTCCCTCAGCAGACCGAAACACTGATACGGGGACGAACATCGCCACGATCACGGACAGCGACAATGATATCATTGCAGTGGGCAGCGAGTCTTTGCATTTGGATGCTCCATCTATGGTGTCCCCACCAGATGAGGTGGAGTCGTTCCATTCCATGGTCGCCAGAGCCTCCAAGCTTTTTCAGCTTGTGCCCGAACAAAGGAGAGTTTCTTGTACCAGAGGCACAAGTACGATCAAGGAAGTCAATGCACTGGTGATTTTAGCCAGGTATGACAGGGAGCTGTGGTAAAGGATGGGCCCTATTCTGGAGTTCCTCCTGGATGATAAGATGGAGGCAATGGCTCTTTTCGCAGATGGGGAAGTTGCTTCTGATCACGCCATTACATTGCCATTGGACGTCGCCAACACAGGGTTCCAGCAGATGGGGAATGGGGGCTGCCTTAGTCGACAAGGCTGGATGAAGTTCACGAATTTCCAGCAGGAAGTCTAGGCAAAGAAGTTGGACATGCCCTTCGACAGAGAGAACTTGTTTGGGAAGGTCATCCATCGATGAGTCCCTCCAGGCCATCAAGGCGGATACGGAGACAGCGGTTCTAACAGAATCGCTCTTCTTTTCGCTCCTTCAGAGGAAATACGAGCAGGTCTTCCAAAGGTTTCTCCTCTTCATATCGTCAGCCTTCCAGATCCATGGCCCAGGAAGCCTACAGGGGCCAGACCTAGAGTAGCGGAGGAACGCGTTAGTGTCGCCCGCAAGGCAGGACGCTGGCTCTGAAACAGGCCACAACCAGCCGGGACGTCGGGCCCCCGTGCATGCACCCCAGTGGGTGGCCGGCTGACGAGGTTCGTCAGCGAGGGGAAGGAGAACATCACCGACAGATGGGTCCTGGACGCACTCGCCCAGGGACACACCTTGGAGTTCCAGCGCAGATGTCCGCGGATCCCTCTGGTTACTCACCAGGAGCCTCACATTCCTCGGCTCCTGGAAGAGGTACAGCCAATGATGCAGAAAGGGGCAATAGAGCTAGTTCCCCAATGACTCTGCGGCTCCAGAATCTATTCCAGATACTTTCTGGTCAGAATGAAGACATGGGGCTGGAGAGCCATCCTAGACCTGCGACGTCTCAACAAATACTTAAACTCCCAAAAGTTCAGGATGGACACGTTGCAGCACGTGCTTGGCTAACTGGAGGAAGGAGACTTCTTGACATCACTGGACCTGGAGGACGCATATTTCCAGGTCCCCATTCACAAGGCAGTTTGAAAGTTTCTACATTTTGTAGTGCAGGGCCAGCACTACCTGTTCAAGGTCCTACCTTTCGGATTGAGGTCAGCCCTCAGAGTGTTCACAAAGTGCCTGGCACTGATGACGGCCCATCTATGTCTACGGGGTATGCACATATACCTTTACCTCATTGACTGGCTTATCCAGGCCCACTTGCAAGAGTTGGCAATGGACACACGGAAGCGACCGTCCAGCTACTAATGGATCTGGGATTCTCCATCAACTATCCAAATTCCTGCTTGATACCATCGCAGAACACGCTATTCCTAGGAGACAGACTCAATATGGTGCACTGCACTGGCATCGTCCTCAGACGAGAGGGTAGAGGCTATTCAAGGGAAGGTGCAGTGGCTGTTGTTGATGAAGACCGCCACAGTGTGAACCATCAAGTCGTTGCTCAGCATGATGTTGTCCTGCATCTACCTCATCCGGCTCTGCAGGTTACAGATGCAAACTCTTCAGGCATTCCTGGACGCTCACTGGATACAGGTGTCCGGAAGTTCGTAGACAAGATCCCTCTCGACGAGGAGTTCCATTGGGTGAAAGGGTGGTGGGGCATCCGCTCCAACATCAGCCAGGGCACAGGGTTTCAAAACCCTGCATACGGTCACCACAGATGCCTCCCTGGAAGGCTGGGGAGCCTACACCAGACGTCTGCACGTGAGACATCCTGGAGCTACGGGCAGTGTCCTGGGCCCTCAAGCTTTTCCTTGCATCTCTGAAGGGCAAGGTGGTGAAAATCATCACCTACAACACCACCACAATGTTCTACATCAAGAACAGGGGGGCACTAGATCCCCAGCACTCTCCAAGGAAGCACAGGAATTGTGGCACTGGGCTGTCGGACAAGAGATGTTCCTCGTTCCTCTTCACCTTTCAGGAGTCAAGAACACCATTGCAGACTCCCTGATCAGGGAGTTGTGCTCCTGCTGTGAGTGGGAACTTCGGTAGGACCAGGTGGACTGCATCTTCGTCAAGTAGGGCCCGCCCCAGATTGACCTGTTTGCGATGGCGGTAAACCCCAAATGCCAGAAGTTGGCCAGCAAGTTCCACCAACCGAGGAGGATAGGGAATGCTTTCTCTTTCCCATGGGAAGGCTTGTTCCTGTATGCGTTTCCTCCATTGCCTCTCCTGCTACGATTCATCAACACACTCAGACAGTGTCAATGCAGAATGATACCCATCACCCCAGCATGGCCGAGGCAGATTTGGTATCCGGACCTTCTCAGTCTATCAGTGTCACCCCTGGTCAAGCTGCTGGTAATTCTGGATCTTCTCAGCAGAAAAGGAGGGGCAATCCTGAATCACTACCCAGGATCGCTGAACCTGAAGGCTTGGCTTCTGCAGGCCTAGAGTTTGGTGGATACAAGGTGACTGCGGGCTGAAGGGAGGCCCTTGCCAGGGCATCATCGACTTTGAAGTCTTACGGTCACAAGTGGAAGCATTTTGCTACGTGGTGCCGGGCGTAGAGGATTACCCTGCTGTGGGGCACAACCCCGCAAATTCTTCCATACTTGCTCTCCTTGGCCAAGGCCGGCCTGTCACATGCTTCTATCAAGGTGCATCTGGCGGCTATCTCCCGCTACACCTGGTCTCCAGGAAGATCTTTGTTGTGGTCTCACTGACTCATTAAGGAGTTCCTCAAAGGACTTTTTCGATCTTTCCTGCCGA
Source organism: Ambystoma mexicanum (assembly GCA_002915635.3). Lineage (NCBI taxonomy): Eukaryota > Metazoa > Chordata > Amphibia > Caudata > Ambystomatidae > Ambystoma > Ambystoma mexicanum. The sequence continues at coordinate 851,974,156 of CM030321.1, read as the reverse complement.
TGAAGGATTCTGCCCCGGTGTGGGAACTCAATGTGGTTGTGATGAGGCTCATGGGGGCACCTTTCGAGCTGAAGCATCAGGCCCCTCTCATGTTCCTCTTGTGGAAAATGGCCTTCCTTGTGGCCATCCCCTCTGCCAGGAGGGTCGTTGAGATCCAGGCCCTATCCTGCAACCATACCTTACTTTCCACAAATTGAAGTTGGTGCTGCGGACACAACCCTCTTTCATGCTGAAGGTTCCATCAGAATTCCACCTCAACGAGCCTTTGTTGTTACCTGTTTTTTTCCCAAAACCTTTGTCACCAGCTGAAAGGGCCTTGCACTCACTTGACGTTGCTCGTGCCTTGAAGTGACACACACAAAGGGTTTTCGGAAGACTTCACAACTGTCCGTTGTGATGCTGGAAATACATTTGCGGTACAGGGCCTCCATGTCCTTGTCCTGTACTCCTTTTATCATGTGTTTTCTGTGTTATTTTCTGCACAGGAGTCCATGTGGGACTCCTGGCAGTGCAGCTCTTCCTCTTTTTGGTCTTGGTGAACAGACCCCTGGGATACCCATATGGCACCCATGGGTGGGCGTACAACCCTGTGCCCCTAGTGTATGTTTTTGGGCACCTGTGTGTGGCCCAGAGAGCAGGGTATGAGCTGGCAGAAGTTCCATGCTGAATTTGACAGGTGCTCTGAGTATCCTACATTTTGGGATACCCAGGCCCTGCCATTGGAATCAGTTGATTCCTGAAAGAAGACAAGATGGCCCCTGTGGCCTCTTGCATTCTATTTCCTGTTATCTTGTTTTCCCAAAGTCCTGGGAAGCCCTGACTCTGTCCCTTCCCCTGACTGGCTGTCGGGTAGAAGTTCCATATATGGTATTGCGGGGAGGTCCAGGCCAGACAGGCTGGCGCCTTCCCAGTGACAACAGACAGTGAATCATTCACGCATTCGCCCACATTCAACTCCATTCATCCAACAACTCACTTGTAAAATTCTACCCAAATACATTAAATTGTGGTAGGACCTGGTAATGGTCATAATTAATAATCTCATTGCATAAAGTGTATTCAATATACAGGACCACTAAAGTTCTAACATATGTGATCTACTGGTGCAGTGGATCAAATAGATGTAGTCTGCGATCACATCCCCAGTTTTTCACTTTCATCTGAATGCACTGTTAGCCTGATTGGCTGCCTGCTGAATGCCCTTCTGAATGATTGGCTGCCTGTGCCTGGATCAGCGGTGTGAATGCGAGACAGAACAATATATCTGGGGACTTCTCACTTACTGGGATTGTTCAGACGGTGACGTTGAAACTTGATGCTTACCGTGCAGACCAGCTAGAAGAAGAAGGCTTTGCTGCTGCTTTCCTTTGATGCAATCCGAAAGCTGTTGTGTCTCCAAGAACTGATCCAAGAGAGGACCTGCCTAGGAAACCTCTTCCCAAGCTACGAGGGAACATCGTGCACCAGCTAACCTTCACCATGGCTCCCTGGAAGACTTTCATCGAAAGGCTGCTGACTGGAGACGGGACCTGCCAAGGAATCTGAAGTGAAGCGAAAGGATGTCGAGTCCATTGACGACCGCCACCATCGACAGAGGTACGAAGGACCGATGTACCCTCGTTGACCGGAGCCGCACCGCTCCATTGCCTAAGACACTTTAAGAAATCAAGGACTCCCTTGCTCATCACTGTCAACCGCTTTGTTCCACCGGAGAAAGTCAAGTTCGCAGCCGAACCAAGGAGAATCTGCCAGTGGGGATTCCCGCCATCCGAAGTACACAAAGAAGCCGACGACCCAACGCCCTTACTGGGCCTGTGTTCCTCATTGATTCTTTGCGGTAACAAACTATCATCGTCGAAGTGTACCGCATGCCTCAGCTTCACAGGGCATACACGACTGATCGTCGCAGAGCACTGTAAAGACTGAAGCTTCCGCCTCGAACACATCGTTCACCTTTTCTTCGAGGGATCTCGACAATCCGTGGCTCCTGCCTTTAAGGGAGTTCACTCAAGAAGGATCCGTCGACGACCCGTCGTCATACTCTGCTAAACCAGGTACATTGCAGTAGTAGAACATTTTTGGAAGGGACCAACACTATTTTAAACAATATATGGACTGGGGTTGTTAATATACTTTATTTACAGGTTGCCCAGGTGGGGGGATTCTCACACAGAACTGTAACGGGACCCAGTATTCTGCCAATTGTTGAACCAACTTGTTTTTCTCCCAAGTCTATTGTTGATAACTTTTGCTATTGATTTGTGTGCCATTTGAAATTGTCAGCAGTTGGTGCATTTTAATGGAATCAAGAGTAACTGTGGTACCACATAGCTATTGTACAGATGTATCATTATAGAATTGCCTGAGCACAAAGTGTGTTATTGTTTGTGTATATAACTTGAACCAATCATATAAAGAACTGTGTTATCACTAACATAGCGTGTGGACATTCCATTGTGGGGGCTTGGGGACTACATTGTACTTAAGAATTAGCCTGCATAACCTCCTGAGAGCTTAAGCCTTGATTGCTCGTCCATTGCTACCGCTTAGATAATCTTGGCTGGGGTGCTCTGTCCTTCTATACTGCCATATAGAGGGCAGTATGACAGATACTCCCCGTCCAGTCTTTACATCCATGAACTTAGGTCCTGTGAACCACGGGAAGGCCTTGTCCAAGGCTTCAATTTCAAGGTGGCTCTCTGGCTGCATCATGCATTGTCATCAGTTGGCAAAACAACCACTGCCCGGCCATCCGAGAACCCACTACACCAGAGCAATCGCTAAAACAACAGCGTTCCTGTCTGGTGTGCCCCTGCTGGACATCTGCAGGGCTGCTACGTGGAGGTCCACACAAACCTTCACAAGGTTCTACTGCATCGACAGGGATTCCAGGGAGGAGTCCAGAGTCGGCCAAGCAGTGCTACGCAACCTGTTTGCTTGAGGTGAGTCTGTTCCGGAGGTAAGAGTTAATTACTTCTGTTGAGCCTTGCCACCACTTGTTGTTGTGTAATGTTGTACTGCTATGTATTTGTTATTCATGAGCATGTGAATCCATGCCAGAATTCGAGTCCTCTGATGCGATTGATAATTGGGTTAACGAGCTTAAAAAGGATACAATCAAACATGGGTTACTAATGCTTACTGTATGTGTTGTAATGCCAACACGAGTATTCAGGCAAGTTGAAATTACTGAGCCAGTTCTTACCTCTGTCTATTAGTTGTTTGAGGCAATCCTGCAAGAGATCAGCATTGCCAAAATAAACACTGTAATTGGTTCTTTATAATGCGCTTAATACCCAGAGGTTTCTAAGAGCGGACCCGTGGTTCGGACCTGTTTTTCTCCGTGCTGTTTCGATTCCAAGGCTAGTGCGTTGTCCCTGCGCTATCTTCCCAAACGTGGTCAATATCTAGCTGCAGAATACATGGGGCCTCATTACGACCCTGGCGCTCACGTAATGAAGGGTGCCGGTGCTGGACCGGCACCCTTCATTACGGGAGCGCCGGCACCCTTCATTATGGGAGCGCTGGATACGAGGTTCCCTTTGCGGGACCCGGAACAGAGGTCTGGTAAAACCAGAATCTGTTCCGGGTCCCGCGAGGGGAAGAGGGAGCTAATAACGGGCCATTCGTAATGTGCCCGTTATTACCTCCCTCCCCATTCCCATTGAGCCCTATGGGGGCTCAAATGGGAATGGAAAATAGTTCCATCAAGGAGGAATCACCGGGTCCTCCAATGTTGGAATGACCTGGTAATTCCCCATTGAAGGAACCCGGTATTGGAGCCCGGTTTGGAGGCAGCCATGGTGCTAATAGCACCATGGCTGCCTCCAATCCCGTAATGAGGCCCATGGAGTGCAGAATCAGCTCACGGGATAAGAAAACTGATACCGTTTCTAGAGGACTAGAGGAATTGAAAGAGAAAGTTTTCATAAAAGAAGCTGCTCATGTACATAACCAGGGACAGATTCAGGAAACATAGATGTCTGTTAAAACATTGAGGAGAAGTCTGAGGAATGGCATAATAGGTATCTAATCTTAATATTATTTGGATTCACCAGTGGCTGAACTTGATGGGGTCATAGAAAACTGAATTGATGCTTTCATTAGCATTAATGTGGCACCAGAGCTTAACACACTTGATTAATGTATTGTCTGTATTGTCTGAACCTTTTAATGTATTCTTCATCCAACAAAAGATGGTGGATGATCCAGGCTATCATAGTTTTTTTCTAGGATTATAGTATTTGATGGGAAGGGCGTGCTCCTGTCCCACCCCAGTAAGCGCTTTAGAGTAAGGTGAGCGGTATTCAAAATACTATGATAGGTTAGGAGGGAGGGGGGACAGTGGTAGAACCCCACCCCAATATAATCAACCAACATACTGTAGCCCAAGGCACAAGCAAGACTGCCATTTTATATAGATGTTAGTGCATTCTGTCCAGATGTTAGTAGCCAAAGCTAGGAGGCAAGGCCTGCGCGGCGAATGCAGAATTTCATGCACTAGGCCCTAATTGCGAGACGAGGGAAATCTCCACCCTTGCTGAGCTCCCATGAGGACAGCCCACACCCCAACAGCCATAAAGCTCGTTTATTGTTTGACCAATGGTACAAAGATGTTTTTCCATCCACAAGGAATGTGCCCTACAAGGCCTCGATCATAGACAGGCACCTGGTGTGCATGTTATCTCACACTGGCCAAAGCATGACCCGGCCCATCCACAGGCGACCACAAGTTATAGCCCTTATAACTGACTAAACCTTAAGATCCCTAAATTCCATGGCACCAGGTGCCCTTTGACTGCCAACCCCAAAGTAACAAGTCCTGAAATGTTCAAAGAGGACGGACAGTTCACGCCTTTGAGCGACAATGGTATGATTTGTATTGCGAGACGCTGGGAGGGATACATCATAGTTCAAAACGAAGGTGGAAATCTTGGAGCTGGATGGCGCGGAACGGAGTGAGTGAAATGTGTGCCAGGCTTACGGCCTCCCAGGTGCACAGTATAACGATAAAAATTAGCATTGTGTTAAGAGTCTAGTTAATTTGTTCTTTGACCTTGGTCCTTGCAAAGAAGATGATCGCTGGAACCCACGTGATGGAAGACGGGCAGACTGGGCTGGAACCAGTGACCTGGCATCGCTTGTAGGGCAGGCAGATCTTGTATAGGCACACAACAACCAGTCACGCAGGTATCTACCATATATGTCTACGTCATTGATGACAATGGGCCTCATTCCGAGGACACGGACACGGATGCGCTTTTGCCGGCAGCCATGCCGCAAATTGCGACATGGCTACCGGCATAACTTGTAATGAGGGCCCATGTATTTCTTTATAATATTCTGCTGGTACCTGTTAGGCGGAAAACCTGTGCAGTTCCCTCTGGGACCACTGCAAAAGATTTAGGACTACAGGTGTTTGCCGGTGAACCCACTTGGTAGCAGTCTGTACCACACAGATTCAGTTGGTAGCTGTGGCTGAGCAGTCAGACTTCCCTCAAGAAGAGTTAGGCAGTATGTGGAGTATACAAAATAGGGCAATTCTTCACAGCAAGACAAGCAAACACGGAACGAGGCTTAGTGTAAAGATATTAAGGTATTTATTTATAACAGAACATCTATGAAAAACACTATAGCACTATCACGGCAAACAAATCAAACACAATTACTCTACGAAGAAGAAACGATCAATCCCCCTAGCAATATCTCGACAACTCTAGGTTCTACTGGTACCACTTATTTTCAGACAGAGGTGTATACCTCAACCTAGATGACACTCGAATATTAGTTAGGACGGGAGAGAAAAAGATAGGCAAGTTACGAAATCAACGCAGTTCAATACTTCACGGGTAAAATGCACGGCAAGAAGGCAAGAATCACAATAGATCATTAAGTTCAGAGGCCAGGCCCACTCGGAGAGAGGCAAGGCGCTATGTCCTGAAAAAGTCTCTAGTGGAGATGCATTCAAGTCTTTGTAGCAAATTGTTATCGGCAGATTGAACCAGTTCAGAACAATAAATGAGAAAAGCTTGGAGGCGACCCAACGGAACGGAGAGTATTAAGACACCTCACTCGAACCGATCGAAAGGGAAGCCAGGCGGACACGGTACCTTGTTGTGGAGAGCCGCTTCGGCGGGGGCAGTTGTTCCTGGTGGTGGATGCACATCGGGTCTTTGCCAAGAGTAGAGAGGTTCTCGGCGTCGAAGAAAGTGAAGTCCGGTGCACCACCAGGGAAGAGACCAGCCGCGGAGTGCTCCGTCACAAGGCACCACCTTTTGGTCACGGTACAGGGGTAGTGGCTGTCCGGTTGCCGAGGTGCGCTGCACAGGCAATTCGACCACTGCGTCCTGAGGCGAATAAAAAGCAAAGGGGACTGGTTGTTCCCACCAGTCAGGGGAAGAGACTCTCTGGCAGGGAGATCTCCTCTGTCGTCGGGAAGTGGTGAGTCGGTTCCGCAGGGCTCCACCGGAGGTGTCGTCGCTGCAGGTCGGCTCAGCGTTACCCTCGTCGGATTCTTAGGTCCTGTGGCGACTTCTCAAGATCCAGTCCCAAAAGCCCTGCTTTTATGCAGAAAACCCCCATTCATTCAGCCTAGCTGTCAATCAACACATGCTAAGTGGTGAGCGGGAAGGCTCACCACTTGGGCCAATCACTCCAGAGTGCGACCTGGGTTGGCAAGGCAACTCGGTCCAGGGTGCCTAAACCCCCTCCCACACACCTGTGGTAACCCAGACAGAATGGCACCACTTTGGAGGGTCTCTGTACAGAGCCCGCCAAAAGTGGAACAAAGGGCTCAACCTTTGGTTTAGGAGTCACAGAGACGAACACAGACGCCATTTTACAAACCGAGTTCTGGCAGAAAATACCATCCGATAAACCTATTTAAGATAAGTAAATCGATGGTACGTTAGAGATTAACGAGAAAAAGTATCAATCTCCAACAATGGGACGAGTCCCATAGGGTTAGGTTCGGGGTCGAACATAACAAGTAGTTTCCACTGCCACCAGCCAAAACTCGACGAGGGGGGACGGGACAGTGCCCCCTCGAGTAACAGGTCCAGGAGTAATCGAATTACCCCTACTAGTACGTCCACAATAAGATGGTTTGTACTAGTCCTGTTAGTAAATTTAGGTCTAGTAAAGCCAATGGTGACTTTACATGCCCGGGGAGACAGTAGTCAGTCCCCGGGTATGGAGTCTATGGTGGAGGTCCGCTAGGACGCCCCAGTGTTACGGCACGTAGGGTGCAGTGTAACACACTTAGAAAAACATATGAGACCCTATGGAGTAAAATACCCCATAGCCCATAGAACACATTGACATTCAAAGGAATTACACACATACATGTCCAAGAGTGGGAGAAAAAGAGTCTCACTCTTGGCAGGATGGAAAAAAACAAACTCCCGAAATCCAGCAAAGCTGCTGGGGGACTCACTAGGTTAGGAAATTCAGCCTAAACAGAGAATTATCCCTAACAGTACCCTTTCTCGTCAGAATGTTCTTAGCAGCAGAGTTCTTTGATCTCATCTGTATGCAAGAGTAAAACTTGTTATCCTTACACAATCGACTTCGGCCTTTCTCCACTAGCCGATTGTATTCTCTCTGTTGTGAGCGTTCAGGGACTTGCTTTCATATTAAAGAGCATGGGCAGGGCTAAAGCATTTGCAAATAATTTTGTTGACATAGAAGGGAGACACACTGATCATTTTCTTTTCTTTTCTGATGTGCACTTTTATACTGTACAGAAGTGTAGAGGCATCAGGAGAACCATCCCAGCATGAGTGGCTGTTGTTGGTTATTTGTGTGTTTATTTCTGTGTCTTTTCCATGCTAGCACATGTGCATTTGAGGCAAGTGCCAGGGGGTACTTTGATTATTATGTGGGTGTGTGCTCTCTCCTTTCACTGGTACTGCCAGCATTAAGATTAGATCTTCTGATAATGCTTCGTTCAGCACTCAGGCTATCTGGGGAGGAGGCAGGACTGCATACATTAATGATAGGTAGCAGGGCCGCTTAAACTGGCGGTTGGCGTTTTCGGGTGGGAAAATAATGTTATTACGCAGGTTGTGGGCAGAGGAACAATTGAATTCATAGTCTTTGGTAAAATATTGTCTGTATTTGTTGTTGTGGGTGGAAATTAAGTTGTATATAAGTGATTGTGTAAAGAATGTAGATGTGAAATGTAGGTTTAAGTGAATGCCAATGGAAATGAAAACAGTACTGAGCCTTAAAGGCCAAGTATAGCTAAGAGAGACTCTGTTTTGAATCATATGTTTGATTTCAGAATGAAGAAAAGCAACTTGGAATACCGAAGCAGTATTTTACTCCTAGGTTAGCTGTCTGCAAATGCAGTAAATATTTGTGTAACCTCACTTAATCTGCCAGAAGTGCAATCATGTAACAACTAAAACTGCTTTTACGGAATAGTGAAAAGAATGCATGAGTCTTAATTGAATCATGAATACACAGCTTTGCTAATATCTCTTGAAAGGGGCAGAATTGGTCTTGGAAGTCAAGGCCTGCCTGTCTCGGCATAAAAGTGCATTGTACTTTTTGGGAGGAGTGAAATCCTCACTAGTGAAGTCATACATTGTTTCCTTCATTGCATTGGAGTCTATGTACTAAGAAACATACACACATTGTTAGACAAGAAGCAGAGGTAACAGAGCTTCAAGATTGCTTGATTATCTCAGGCTTGCATTCAACCTGTAGTATAGGGGTTATTTGAAATGTTGTCTTACTCAACATTTGGCATGAGTTGCATCCTAATGAGCCTGCGTGCAACTTCCATAGTGGCAGACAACATAGTAGTACTAAACTGGATATGTTCTGATCTCCAGGTCTTTTAACTATGCCAACTCTAGGATAGATCTTGTGTTTCTCACTGTTCACTGTCTAATTAATTTGGATTAAGGAGAAAGAATGGGGAAGAACCTCAAAGTAAAGAATGGTGATGCAGCTTTGTAATATGCTAGTACTGTGTTTGCGATACCTAGAATTTCATGGAAGAGTTTTTCAAATAAATTCTCTGATACCTTTGTGCCACCTTGTATGCTCACCTGATTGCCGTAGGGTGCAGGAAGAGCAACGCAGCTGCAGATCAATTGACAGGTATGTACTTTCACTATTCAAGATTAGACAAAGAGTTGAACCCAATCTGCTGCAAATAGAGATCTTAATCAAGAAACATATGCACAAAAAGCATATGAGGGAGGCCCTAAGGTAATTCTTTGGTTACTCTGGTAGGGGAAGTCATGTTGGATGATAAATGCTAATTATGTCATTTTTGACTTTTAACTAGAAAAGGGCAGAAATGACTTTTAAATGTCTCCGCAGATTTTGTACAGAATAGGAAAAATACAAACATGATCTCCTTGCAAGGACAAGCTGGTTTCCTTGGTTACAACTCTCAAGAACAAACCCCAGCCTACAGATGTTTCACATAATTGGTTTCTAGCATCCTAACAACACACCCAGTGTGAGCTTCATCTGGGCCATTATACACTGTATCAGTAATTTACTGCATCTCTTATACGCGTTGAGAATCCCCTAAGAATCATACGTGTTGAAAGTATTCATCCATTCTTCTATGGAAACTTGGAATAAGTTTTCAGTTAATAAAAATGATAAACGTGATTTCAATATATTCTTTGAAAAATTGATTAGAAGATATTGTTTAGTCCTGCTTTCGCAGTTTCTTGGTAACTTTCAGCAAATTGCTACTATTATTACATGAAGGTCAGATGACCGAACACTGATGATTCTTGCGGGATTTTATAGGATGTTTATACGATATGCAGTAAAGTACTGATACAGGGCCTCATTACGACCCTGGCGGAAATCGAAAAACGATGGCGGAAATGCAATACCGCCATCGAATAGCGCTCGGTGCGACTATGACCCGTCACCGCAAAGTACAAAGCCATTAGCGACACCGTAGTGAACGCCAACGCTAACTGCACCAAGTACCGCGCGCGCGCGCCATGCCAAACCGTAAATACCACCATGGCGCAAGGGTACGCGAATTCCGACCATGGCGGACATGCACTAAACGCCATCAAGCATTGGCGGAAAGCACCATTCCGCCATGGTGAGAAGTACGGCATTGCGAATCAACCGTAAACGGCCCACATGAGTGCCTGGACACCGCTCCCTGCCCACAAAGTACAACTCCCCGTAGGTGCAATGAAGTCACAATGCAACCAGTGAAATGCTACTAGTCACCCATGCATGCCAACGAACAAAAAGAATCACAAGAGGGGCCAATGTGAGCTGCAGGGCACAGATGGCACGAATACAGAAGCCATTCCAATGGACATGACCACAGTCCCCCCCCCCGAAACGCACGCAAACACAGGCACCTGTGACCAGCAATATTCCGAAAATCACAACATTCCACCAGTCCACCTGGCTGACCGGCATTCTTGTTACACAAAACCCAATCCCCCGCCCCTGAGCATGACAACAATCAAACAGTCATATGGCAGCCCCCATCCCTGACCTCACCTGGGCTCCGTAGGCAAACGCGCCAGCACAGTACCACGCAAACTATACTCCGAAGCTGGAACCCAATGCAGATCTCCTCACAATACATCGCTCCCCAAATAGGAAATGCCACATCACTCGCAAAGAAGAACGCTAACAGGCCCATATCAGAATAGAATTTAATGCACAACAAAAATCACCAAGCCATACAGCCATTAGTCCATGAACTCCAACACACATATCACCATTGTGGGCTGCATCCGCAAGGAATGACCCAGCTACTACTTGTGTGACGTCCTGTTCCATCATGGTACACAGAGCCACATTCACGTACGAAAAGGCAACATGGAAGCGCACAGAACCGCAGGCCCGTCCCAATGGGGAGGCACTAGTCCAGCTGAAAGGCCGAAATGTTGCTCCGAGCCACTAGTACTTGCTCTAAGGGCATGTGGCCCATTGGCGATCGTCCATAAGATCGTAATGCTGCTCCACTGATTAACACGAAGCAAGCAGGTGTCGGGAGTAAACGCCATCTGGCAGGAGTGGCATACAGATGGCAGTGGCAAAAGGGGAAGGAGATACCTGTCAACAAAAAGAAAAGAAAAAAGACAGAATGGCCATCAGGAACTACATTCGAACAACTCACTTCAATGATCACACTAAATCCACAGTCATATGCATGCTAGCCACTCGAAAGGATCATCACCACCCCTAAACCACTTGCGACTGCATAACTATCTATATCGAAGGTGTAAACACCATCACAAACGAGTGTACCTGTGCATTGCGTCTGTCAAAACAGATTCCATCAGATGGGAAATGTTAACGTGCATGGACACAAGTGTCTGAAGGCGCGTCGAGACAGGGAGGGCTCAACAAGGCCAGATAGACGATGGTCCCACTATGGCAGCCCTGCATACACATAGCGCAGGGGAGGCGGATAGATTCCAACAAGCCCTGTACATGGCAAACCCCTGTATCAAATCACCTGCCCAGCATCCATTCACACATTCCCTCATCCCCGGTATAAAAACGCCTGAATATTTACTCACAAAACATTCGAAATTTCCATTGAGTCTGTGCGTTATGCAGCTGCAAATCCACAGTGCCCACGCCCGTAATTCCAGTGTTGTGAAGATACATGTATTTGGGAACTCCGCCTCATCGCCCACGTCGCTTTGCGCATCCCAAAACTATTCATATCAATCATGCTTTCTCGCCATGGCCCCGCTCAAGGAACATTTAACAATAGACGTTAATATCTGCAGTCAGACCTGTGGCACTCCTGCGCTTGCTGAAAACCGAAAGCGCGCCCTTCAATTCCTCATTTGCCAACATCACCGTCGAAAAGGCATCTGTGGCCGTTTGAAATCACAAATTAATCATCTAGTGGGCTGTGCTGTGAAAATGGCAACTTGCCATCACCTAATGGGACGCCCCGCCCGTCGTTGCAACTCGGTACAGCTGATGCATGAGGCCACGTTACTCGAGTACTACGTTCCACTGACCCATCACAACCTCTGTTCACGACTGCAAGATGTATGTGAAACATGGGACCATTAGCCAACTGACATATCAACAAATGTTACACGCCATCGGGTCAAATACATGTACAATGCAGATGCATTCTCGAATTGCAGCGTCGTGTGCGGGACCGTGTCGGCCAAAGGGAGAGCAGCTTGCACAGTGAAATGAATCACCACAGGTGGAGGCATACAGCTGGAAAACACATAAATTGCACACCCAGTCTCCTCCCACAACCACACCCACTTCCGAAAATGCTACCGGCCAGGACTCAGCGATGTTGGCCCTGGGGGACCTGATAGCACTGCCAAGTACTCCAACTTCAAGAAGAAAGACGAACACAACTACAAACGCCGCCCACGGAGGAGACGCAGGAGGAGGGAGGAGGCCAAGGCAGGGCCAGCAAGGGCCGCCAGCACAGCCACTACCACCACGCAGGCAGCCCGCAATCCCACGCCTCCGAGCACATCCGTTCAACCTCACTGATGAGCAAGATCACACCCTCTACCGTTTGGACCGGGACACCATAGCTGCCATTGTGGACATGACACAGGCTGACCTTGTCAGCCATGATACATTAGCCCAACCGCATCCCACCCCTACTGAAGGTGGTGTCTGTTACTCCACTTCCTCGGCCACAGGCACCTACCAGCACACAGTCGGACAGTTGCATGGCATTTCTTCAGCCACTGTTCTCACGGACACTATTGCAACGTGCTCGATGCCCTCCTGCAGCACGCAGACGACTACATCTCTCTACCACGCTCGGAGCAGGAAATTACCAAACACAAAAGTGGGATTCCATGCACTTGGCGGCCATACCGGGTTGCATTTGGTTGCCATCGACTGCACCCATGTGAATTGGTCGTCCCACATGCCATGGAGGGCCAGTAAACCGCAACCGGAAAACAATTTCATTCACTGAATGTACAAATGCGTGTGGTGACTCCAACAGGATTCATTACACATTGTATGTGCCAGATTCCCTGGATCAACCCATGATTCTATGGTCTGAGGAACTCTACTATACCACGCTACATGGAAGCGACACGCAGGAACAGATCCTGGCTACTCGGTGAGTCTCATTTCATGCAATGATGATGTGGGGTATGTGATGCGGGCAATGACCTGGCAGGAAAGGGGGAGGGGGGGGTGTGCGTACGTAGCCAATGGCATTCCACATCATACGTTTATCGTCCATATACAGGTTGATGCTGGGTATCCACTGAAGAGATGGCTCCTCACACCAGTCCGGAACCACGGGACCAGCATGATGAGGACTACAACCAATGCCCACTCACGTACCCGTCTGTAGTCATTGAACGGGCATTCGGCCCTACTGAAGACTCTGTTCCCTGCCTCAGCAGGTCTGGCGGGGCACTCCTGTACCGCCATGAGAAGGTTGCTAAAGATGGTCATGGCATGTGTCATGCTCCACAAACATGTGCCTACGCTAGAAATGTGCCCATGCCCCTGACGCAAGAAACTGCCAAGCACCTGATGATGAGTCATGATGATGGTGGGGATGTGGCAGCACCTCAGGAGTCTGCGAGGCACCGGGAGGCCGTGACATTCGTCAGCATCTCATTGATGCATGCTTCTAGCACTCACGCCTGGTGGCTGATACATGACACGGGACTCGTGGCACTGATGTTGTGTCTGGTACATGCACCAATATGGACTGTACGCCTATGATGGCCTAGTACACAAGATCATTCGTTCACACATCTCATTGGTTGTCGTGCACTCTTTATGGGATATGTGGATAATCATGTTGAACACCCTATCGACCCGCCACCCAAGTGAGCCCAACAAACCCCTCCCCCTCTACCTCCCCCCCAAACACCAGTGTCCAAAGATGGCTCATTGTCAGTGGGCTGTCGCTATTGCAAGCCCCGCTCTGCGGGTCTGTCAGGGGGCACCCCTGCCTGTGTGAGAGCGCAGGTTCCTCCCAGATCTACGTTTGGGGGCCCCTGGACGGAACTTGCAAACGGATGATGTCTCTGCCTGCTCACGTCCATGCATTGTCCCTAAGGGTTTGTGAGGAGCTCAGCTGAGCACACGGCGCACTGTGGGCAAGTTCGGCACATACGTCTTTGGACGTCGCATGCAGTTCCCCCTCAGGCTCTCGGTGCTTCTCTCCATTTGGACTCTCAGGCTCTCGGTGCTACTCTCCATTTGGACTTCTCAAGCTCTCGGTGCTTACTCTCCATTTGTGCCCTTAGTGTCTCTGTACTTCTCTCCATTTCTCCCTGAGTGTCTTCAGTTGATGTTTCTATGGTCTGCCCTTAGTGCGCCCAATTCATCGGCATGGTCCTTGAGGAGCAGTGGCCAGTTGCTGCTGTTGCACGATTAAACTTGATCGAGGGACTGTTGGCCTCTGCTGGGGCCATGGCCATTTGCAGGGATGTTCACAGAGGGGCTGTTGACCTCATGTTGCCTTGCCACAGCGGCTTGTGGGGGATGGCCAGTCGTTCGTCTTTGTGGGTGCCCCTGCGTGGTATCTCATGTTGTACGGGATGGGACAAACGAGGCGGAATGGGACAGGTCATGGATGGATCTGACTTCGACATTCCCCGTCTTCTGTGTCGGAGCATGCTGCCATCAATGGGGTGTCACCTATGGTGCTGCTGCCACCAGAGGCAGTGCCTTCTGTGGCATCCGTTGGGCGGGACCTGTGGTGGTGGTGTTGTGGGCATGCTGGCTGCTGGGGTGCCTGTTGATGTCCCCTCCTCTGTGCTTGCCACCTGTTGTGCTGCAGCTTGCCCGTGTCTTGATGCGTGCAGCTGAGGTGGAGTGGTTTTGGCCGTTTGGTCTTGGCCCTCTTTGCAGGTGCTGCCGGTAGGGGTGCCTGAATGCTCGTCGTTTGGATCGGACCCTGTGGTGGAGTAAAGGAGGGCGAGGGTTATTAATGGGTCTGTGGGTATTGGAATGGCATTGTTATCACATGCATTGGGTTGGTACATGGGGTGATTTGGAGTTGGTGCCTTGGAGGTGCTTTCATTTGTGTGGAAGTGAGGGGTGCAGTTGTTTGCAAGCCTGCATGTTAGGTTGTGCCTGCTGGACGTGTGTGGGTGTTTTTAGGGGTTTTTTAATTATTTATGTATTTATTGTGAGTTTTAAAGTGTGCTATCAGGGCGATGTTGTGTGGACGTTCTCCTGACATGTGTTTCTGTTGCACTATGTGGACACATGGTACTTCACATGATTGGGACATTGTGGATTTAGCATTGTTTTTATCTGGCCCACCTACCTGAATCTTCGATGTCTGCACTCCTTTCTCATCCCCTCCGACTTCCCTCCTATGCTCTCCATTCCCAATGGTGGAGGCACAGATTTCTTCCCAGGGGGTCAACTTGATGGGTGATTCAGGACCTCCCCCGGTGGCTGTGGCAATGTTGCGGTTGGCAGAGAGTATGCTGCGGACGCGTATCCGCAGGTCGTCCCATCGCTTTCTGCATTGCTGGGGCTGCGGGGTGCGGTCCCCACCGCACTTACCCGCTGTGCCACCAGAGCCCATATGGCCTTCTTGTTCGCAAGCTGCCGTTCCTGGTCATTTGCTGTGGAGAATACGACGGCAGCATTCTCCTGGAGGGGTCTCTGTTAGCACGGTGAGTTCCTCACGGGAGAAGTGGACCTGCCGCTTGGCGTCGCACGCTTTCTTCTCGCTACTTTTCCCATTTTTCTTGGTTTAGCTAGGGTGGATGACGGGTTGGGGTGTGTCTCGGTGTAGTGTTTTTAGTGGTTGTGTGGTTTTTGTGGTTTTATAGGTGTACGGCGGGATGTTTCCCGTTCCGGGCCCATGTTTTTACTTTCCGTTTCCGTATATTTCCGGTCACCGTACTTTCCGCGTAGGCGCACTCTGCGGTGTCCGCTGTGATGGGTGGCGGTATTGCACCTAGGGCGCCGCACGGCGGCGGTGTGGGCCGTTTTGGGGTCATTTCCGCCATCGCGGACTTTGCACTTCCGCCATGCCGTGGTGCTCGTGCCCGATGGGTCGGAATGGGCCGCACTTTGCTCCTTCGTGCAATGGCGGAAACGCTATTTACGCTGTTGCGGTCCGGTCAGTCACTTTCCGCCAGGGTCGTAATGAGGGCCACAGTGTGTAATGGCCCTGAAATACCTCAAAATAACCTGTAACCAGAAAAAATATTATTTTCAAAAGAAATTCAAAGAACAGAGAAGAAACACATGATTGTGCTTTTGATATTTTGTTTTTGGCTAAGATTTTTTAAACACCATCTGACCTAATTCTTGCTCTATGGTTGATGTCTGGTATTGCTTTTTGGCACCAGGTCATTAAATTTTCATTGCAGTCCCTTAAGTATAGATATTATTGACATCCATTAATGTAATTCGGACCCCTTATGCTAAATGGTAGATGGTATGGGTAGTGATGATCCCCACACCAACCCACATATCCTGCACCGTGCATTGTAGGGCTCTAGATGGCAGAGCTATCTCCCATAAAATGCATATGCTAATGATTTGGTCAGCAGAGGTAGCCCCCTAAATCACTCATCCTGCACTTTACCTAATCTGACTATCTTTCTAAACTGCATATATGGTACACTTCATGCCCAAGCATCAGACAGCAAAGCTGTCCCCATAATTGAAGAGCACAGGCAATACAAGAATAATAAAAAGTGATCAGGCAACTGAAGGGCGCCCACATGGCCAAAATGTATGATGTAGCTTTTGGAACCAGCTCCAAACTGTCAAAGTTGCAAATGCAAGAGCAACCTTCATTGAGTCAAACGCTTTCTGTAGGAAGGCAGCCTCTCTGCCTCTTCATGTGTGTAGTAATGTAAATAGCAGTCAATGGGAGGATAGCTCAGGGGCAGCGTGCTCACCTTGGAAGCAAGACAACACGGAGCATCACAGGTTCGATCTACGGGTCGGCGCTTAGAAACCTCTGGGTATTGTAGGGGAGGCATGATATCACAAGTACGATACTGACACAATGGGTACAATTTGGAAAACCTTTATTGACATTTTCTGGGGTTGGAGAAACTCCTACTTTGCCCTATAACTAAAATGAAGTAGTCTCGACCATCAAATAACAAATAACACAGTCCTAATGGAGTTGTCAAATCAAAATGGCCTATGTTAACAAAACCTAATGCCTGCCCTATCTCCTGTACAAAAAATGAAAAAAGGAGAAATATATGCAAAAGGATAAAACAGTGTTCAAATTAATAAATGTTCAAAAGCCCTCGCAGGACAAGTGCACAGTGTTGAGCAACACAGGTTTGCAGGCTACGCTGCCTGATGACTCGTAACACGTTTGTTATGTCCACATTACTGAGCCTATAAAATCGGAGGTTCTGACCCTCTGAGGCAAAGCCCTTGCAGGACAAGGCTGCGGTGTTGAACAATACAAGTTCGGAGGATATGCTGCCCTGCAACACGTAACATATTTGTTACGTCCAGACTACCGAGTGTATGCAATCTGAGGTTCGGACCCTATGCGGCAAAGCCCTCTCAGGACAAGGCTGCGGTGTTGAGCAACGCAGGTGCGCAGGATACACTGCCAGATGACAGGCAACAATTTTTTTACGTACACACTACCGAACCTATAAGATCCAAGGTTTGTACCCTCAGCAGGAAAGCGCTTGCAGGACAACGTCGCAGTGTTGAGCAACGCAGGTTCGCAGGATACGCTGCCCCAACGACACATGACACATTTGTTACAACCACGCTATTTGAGCCTATAAAACCCGAGGTTCGGACCCTCTGCAGCAAAGCCCTTGCATGACAAGGCTGTGCTGTTGAGCAATGCAGGTTTGCACGATATGCTGCCCTATGACACGAAACATGTTTGTTACGTCCACGCTACAGAGCCTTTAAAATGCAAGGTTTGGACCCTCTGTGGCAAAGCCCTCGCAGGACAAGGGCGCGATGTTGAGTAACGCAGGTTCGCAGCATACGCTGCCTGACGACACATAACATGTTTGTTACGTCCACGCTACCAAGCCTATAAAATCCATGGTTCAGACCCTCAGCAGCTAAGCCCTCACAGAACAAGGCTGCACTGTTGAGCAATACAGGTATTTGGCAATAAAGGGGTCTGCGGCGCAGACAGTTAGTGTGGACGAGTCAGCCTCCTGTCTGCACTCTCCAGGTAAAGAGTTGGGAGTTACCTTTCATTGCGCTTCTTAGCTTTTCTCCTGGGAATTTCCCCTATCGTGTCCCCTGCAACCTTTGCATCTGCCCCGCCCCTGCCCTTGCTGTGTGTGCTCCTTCCCTGTCACTCCCTACCTACGCTGTCCCATCTCACCCCTTGAGTTCCCCCCTTGCCCCTTCCATCCCTGTCTGTTTGCTCAGCACATCCTCGGTCTGCGTGGTCCCTCTCATTCCCTTACGCATGCTGTTCTGTGCCACCTCCATCCGTGGCTTCGCATGCGCTGCATGTTCCTGACCTGCATGTCCCTCGCATTTTCTGATCGCGTGTGCCTCCACACCCCTTCCATCCCTGTCTGTTTGCTTTGCGTGTACTCGGCCTGTGTAGTCCCTCACATTCCCTTATGCATGCGTATCCGTGCCACTTACATGCTTGGCTTTGAATGTGCTGCCGTTCCTAATGTGCGTGGCACCTCACATTCTTTGATCGCGTGTGCCTCCACGCCCCTTCCATCCCTGTCTGTTTGCTCTGCGCTTCCTCGGCCTGTGTTTCCCTCACATTCCTGTGAGCATGTGTGCATCCGCCCCATTCTGTCCTTGCGTGCCCCCCCTGTTGCATGGCCCCTCGCATTCCTCAATTGCATGTGCCTCTGGATCCTTTCCTTTCTCTGCCTGCCCACGCTATACATCCTCAGCCTGCACGGTCGGTCTCTCGCATTCCCGTGATTGCGTATGTTCCAGCACCTCCTCCATCCTTGGCCACGGTATGTTGCACCTGCTCGTCCTAGCCTGCGTGGTGCCTGGTGATCCTCGATTGCATTGGTCCCTCGCACCCTCCATCCTTGGTTGCTCGTGCCACATGTCTTTTGCCTGCGCATCCCCTTGCTTTCCCTTGGTCGTGGTTGCCTCACACCCTTCCCTCTCCAGCTCGACAATACCGATGCACCCCCCAGAGCATCCTTGCTCCCCTGCTTTTCCTTCCCTCGCCCTCCCCCTGCCGCTTCTCTGTCCTTGGTGTTTTGCTCTGTTTGTGCTGTGCTCTCCCCACTCTATGGTTTCTTCATCGACTTGTTTTGCTTGTATTGCTCTGTGTTTCTGCTGCTCTCTTCCTTCTTCTAGGTTCCCTCGTCAACTATCTTGTTTTTGCTGTTTTTGCTGTGTACTGCCCTGTGTTCTGCCTTGTTTTGTTCCCCTCCTCTAGGTCCTCTTCCTCCATCTGTTCTGTTTTTGCAGTGTACTGTTGTGCTCTTCCTTCCTCCATGTTCTCCCTCATTGACTGCTCTAATTTCTTGTTGCACTGCTAACCTGGTTGTTGTTCATCATACTGCCCTGTGTTCCTTTGCATTCTCTCTCTAGCCCTCCATCTAGTTCAGTTTAGTTTATCCATTTATCACTTGTTCTTGTCTCTTTCCTTTTTTTTTCTTGCACCCCCTGTGTTCTCCACCAGCGTCTCCCCCAACCCTTCTGTGTTTCTCCCACCCCCAAACCACACCCTTATTCCCCCTCCTCCACATCATCTATGGTGCTCTCTGTTTCTCCTATATTCTCCAACTGCTTTTCTATTGACTATCCTATCCTTCTCACTAAGTCTGGTAGGAAGAAGTTCAAAAAGGATATCCTGCTCTCCAACCCAGTCATCCCTACACTAGCGCTTTCTCCAGACAGACAATCACCAATATCCTCTTTGTCGTTCCTTCACCAGACCTAGGGACTCTTAATAAGGTGTCTGTGTTCTCCCCTTTCTCTTCCTCTCCCATTAATGGTAGCACCTGGTTGGAAGCCCTCCTGGCTTCCTTCCATTCCTCGAAGGTCATCATTAATGTTTACCTGAATGGCACCGTCTTGGTGAAAGGCCCTCAGGCTCTCAGGCCAACCACCTCCTCTTTGATAGATGCTTCCTGCGCGTTATCAATTTTCTTTCCTCTCCTGCTGTCCCCTCTCTCCCTTCTTCGGCTTCCTTACCTTCCGCCCTCTCCCACTTCTCTGGCGCCCACTTCCTCCTCCTCTTTGGCTACCTTGCCCTCTCCTCCTACCTCCTCTGTCCACCCTTGGGCTCCTTCAACACTTGTGTAGGGAGTACCTCTGATTTGAACCCCTCCCCGGAAGTCATTCAAGGATGGCAACCTTCTCCACATCCCGACTCTTTACTCTCGCTCAGCTGTCAAACACTCCTCTGACATCTGCCGTCTACAGCAAGACCTTTACTTTGATGTCCTTGGTCTCACTGAGACATGGTTCAAGGTCAGCTCTGTCACAAGCTTTGACACTCTCCTCCCTGATGGCTACATGATCCTCTCCGTGCCCAGATCCAACTGTTCTGGTGGGGGTGTAGCCTTGATCTTCCTGCAGTGGATCCCTGCCTCTACCATTCCTATGCATGCCTACGCCTCCTTCAAATACCTGGTCTGTAGGCTTTCTCTCACTCCTGGTCACTCTCTCACAGTAGCCACTATCTACTGGCCACCTGGTCAGATCACCTCCTTCCTCTCCGAGTGGACAGACCTCTATTCCTCCCTCCTTCCCTCGACCACTCAACTCCTCCTCCTTGGAGAGTTCAACATCCACCTGGATGCTTCCTGTCCCGCCATGGGACTCTTTCGCGACATTTGCGACTCTCACTCTCTCTCTTTTCTTCCCTCGGGCCTGACTCACTCTGCATGGCACACTCTTGATGTTCTGATGTCCTCAAACCTCCCCCTCTCTATCACTCTCACCACTCCTCTCTCATGGTGTGACCACTTTCTTCTCTCCTCTCATCTCTCTCTCTCTACCCCTCAGGCCAAGCCAACACCCACACTGCCAGCCACCTTCTCGGTCATTCGGCCCATGAAGTGAGTGTCAGTTGAGCCTTTCGCCACATCTTTCTCTCCCACTCCTTCGCCTCTGGATGACTCACACTTTGACACAGCCCTTTCCATGCTCTTCGGTCCTATCTCTGACACTCTTGATGTACTTGCCCCAAGCCAAGTGCAACTCGTGATATGACTCAGACCTCATCAACCTTAAACGAAAGTGTAGGGTTACTGAGAGGAAATGGTTTTCATCTTGTACATCTTCTGACAAACTTGCCTGCCGCCTGTTCCAAAGGCAATACCAACTCTCTGGCCTCACTAAGAAGAGCGCTCACTTCCAAGCCTGCATCTCTGCGGCATCTAACAACTCGGCCAAATGCTTTAAAATCTGCAAGGAGCTGGCCAATCCTGCCACAGTCTTTATTTCTCCTGTCCCCTCCAAGGCCTTCTGTACGGCCCTGGCATCTCATTTCATCTCTAAAACCCAGTACATCCTGTCCACGCTTGCGTCATCTCCTGATTCTCCCTTGACTCTCTCCTCTTCCTCCGGCCCACTGTGCCCACCCCCCTCCCTTCTCTGCCTTTACTCTCTACACCCCTGACAAGGTTTCTAGACAAGTCTTATCTATGAAACCCTCATGAAAACAGGTTCTTCCCTGTTCTTCCAAAACCATGAAGACCACATTGACACCCTCGCTCCAGCCTTGGCCAACTTTTGCAACCACTCTTTCGCCAATGGAGCCTTCTCTTTCCCCCTGAAGCATTCTCTTGTGCACCCTCTTCTAAAGAAACCCTCAGCCAACGCCTCCTGCCTGGCTAACTATCGCCCAATCTCAATCACCGCTTTCCTGGGCAAAGCCTGGAAAATCTGGCCATCTCCCAGCTTAATCTTCACACTGAATCTGTTGGTTGTCTCCATGACCATCAGTCTGGCTTCAGAGAATGCAGAAGTACGAAACTGCTCTCCTGAACATCCGTGAAGACCGGCTCTCTAATCTCGATGCTAATCTCCCCTCTGTCCTCTTCTTACTTGATCTCTCGCCTGCCTTTGACACGGTCAACCATGCCATCCTGCTCAACCGGTTCCATGATAACCTGGGTATCACTGATCAAGCTCTGGCCTGGCTGACTTATTTCCTCTCGGACTGACCCTCCCAGGTTCAACTTGGGTCCTTCCTCTCCTCTATCTCTCTCTCTAACCTTTCTGCCTGGTTGTTCAACCAATACCTGGCACCTTTCACCCACTGCATTGCTGCTCTCTGCTCCAACTTTCAGTGCTATGCGAACGGCACTCAGCTCACTTTCATTCTCCCCTCTGCCACCTCTTCTCCTTCTCTCATCCCATATTGTCTGTCTGCAATCCAGGAGTGGTGTGCCGCCAATGATCTCTGCCTGAATACCAGTAATAAGGAGATCCTCCTCATCGGCACACCTACACCTTCTTTTCCTGCCATTCTCTGGCCGGCCTCCCTTGGCCCTCCTCCTGCTCCCACCTGTGAGGCTAAAAACCTCTGGGTCATCTTCGACTCCACACTCCCCTTCTCTTCTCACATCTCTGAAGTCTCTAAGAAGTCAAACTACCAACTGCACCTCCTCAGAGGCATTCTTCCTTTCCTCTCCTTCCCCCATAAGCTCTCTGTCTCCAGAGCTCTAGTTCTCTCTAAGCTTGACTACAGCAACAGCCTCTTTTTAAATCTGCCTGCCTTTACTCTCCATCCTCTACAGCTCATCCAAGCGAGACTTGTCCTTGGCCTCATGCCCACAGATCGTATCTCTCCAGCCCTGATATCTCTCCATTGGTTCCCAGTGATTGCAAGGATCAAGTTCAAGACCCTTTGCATTTTCCACAAGGCCTTTTGGGGCCTGGGACCACAGTACCTGCAACTCTCTCTTTGGAAATATCTTCCTACTCAAGCTCTTCACTCCTCCACTTCCAACTCCTTGAGAGTCAGGTGCTTCTCCAAGCAGCGAGTCAGGGGCAGATTTCTCTCCTCGACTGGCACCTTCCTCTGGAACAGCCTCCCTGCCTCTCTGAAACTTGAGCAGAATCATCTACGGTTCCGGAAGCATCTCAAGACTTTCCTCTTTGCTTCTGCCTTCTCTCTTCCGCTTCCCTGCTGATACTGCACTGGTCATCTGGCTACTCTCTGAACTTTGGGCCCAGGTCCCTGCACGCACAATTGCACACCTGCACTGCCTCATGGCAACCCTTGCACTTGGGTCTGTATCTGCAACCCTACTGTCCCTTGCAGTGCACTTATCAGACACTTGCTGTATGCACTTAGCACTTGCACTGCCACCTGCTGGACACACTACTTGTTTTTGATCCTGTGTCCTGCACTTGCCCTTCCTCCCCTTCCCCTGGCACTTTTCCCCTCCCCTAACCCCTGCATTTGCGCAAATCTCAATGTCACTAGGTCTAGAAAGATTGTTGTCTTTGCCCTCCCTTTTTTTTTCCTCCCTTGCCTTGTCGCACATCGAAACACTTGTTATAGGCGTGTAATAAATGTCATATCATATCATAAATGTGGTTGAACCAGCTCTCCTCCCCACGTAAGACCTCACAGAGTAAGGCTGTCCCTGTTGGCAGTATGACAGACTCTGGCTCGGCTTCCAATACAATAAACAGTTCCAGAACGTGGATCGAGGACTGTCTGTCCTTCCATGTTTAAGTCTCTTCTCTATTTCCAAAATAATGTTTCAACCAAAAAGCTCACAAAGGTCCTCGTCTGCCGGACTTAGACCTCTCACAATAAAGTTCAACACAAACTTGAAAGGGGCTCTCTTTCCCATGCTTATTTCACTTCGGGTCTCCCTCTGTCAGGTTCGTATCACTTTCGGATGTCGAAAGTAAACGCGTTTCCGTCTGGGCCTTAAGTACTTTGGCCTTTTAATTATATATACAAATTGGTGTGAAAATGCTTCTGGGTAGTCGTCTGTAGGTAACATTTGACCCTGGGCAGTGGTGACTGTTTTTTACCATATATTTTACTACAGTAACTACAATGCGCGGTACCTGCATGTGCGAGACAAAAAGAAAAGAGAACATGCACGTGTTTACACAGTGTTGGGTGCATTCGCTGGTGTCTGGTCGGCGTCTGTACTGTATCAGTTTATTGTATTTCCTTTTAATTTTGTGCCATTCGCGTTTTACTCATTGTTAATTATAGTGGTGGGGCAGTTTTGTGTCTGAGATCTCCGTATCATAGAATGGGCTGCGGGCTGCTGTTCATTTATGTCCTTGGGTGACTCTGACACCTTTGGTTTGTCTCTTCTGTCGTCTGTTGCGGTCGCCAAAGCGTTGGCCATGTTGCTGCAGTGATGGGATGCGGTCTGTGCTTTGTAGGGCTTGATGTCATGAATATGTGTCCAGACGTCTTTGTCAACTAGCTTAATGACTCCGAGGGCCACATTTTCAACAATATGGGGTCCTATAGATCTAGGGGCATTCCACTTCGATATTTTCTAAGGAGAACAATGTCTCCTTCTTTCACTGCCCACTGTCCAGTCTGCTCCTTGTTGTTGATTGCTTCCTGTTGGGTGTTCTCTGACCTGCCCTGTGTCCGTTGGATCTGTTGAGAGATAAAAGAAGCACTAGTAACCAGGGAAGAGACATACTCATACATTTCTTCACCAAAAACAGTCTCTGTTCCTGCGCTCTAGTGGGTGGGGTGAGTGGGAGGTGCATTTTGCGTCCAGTTACCACCTCGTGGGGTGTGAGGTGGTGATCTGAACTAGGCTTGTTTCTTAACTCAAACAGAGCCAGAGGAGGGCAATAGAGCCACCTCTTTTTGGTTGCTTGCTGTGTCTTGGCTATTGCTTCTTTCAAGAAGCCGTTGAGGCATTCACAGACGCCATTGTCTTGTGGGTGGTACGCACAGGCAAACTTATGTTTGATCCCGAGCAGGGCAGTTATGTGCTGAAATAATTAATTCGCAAAATGGTGTCCGTTATCTGATCTCAATACTTCACAAACCCCCCACCTCGGGAAGACCTCCCTTACTAAGAATTTTACTGCCCTAAATGCATCTGCATGGGAGCACGGCCCAGCCTCAATCCACCTTGAGAAGGGGCATACTACTACAATCATGTATCTGTATCCTTGACATACGTTCATCATGTTGACGTAGTCAATGTGCAGGTGCAACAAGGGTTCCTTCAGGCCTTTATATTATACTTTTGATCACTTGCAGCGTGTGACCGGCTGTAAATTGTTGGCAAGTGAGACAGTTGCTGATGAAGTTTGCAACATGTGAGTTTAGTTCGGGACAGAACCAGGATTCTTTTATTTGTGCTGCAATTACTTCCTTTCCTGTATGAGTGGGATGGTATAGTTTGGCCAGTGCTGTTTTCAATAGTGCCAGCGGCATCACAACTTTTCCTGTGTTATTCTGTCTCCATAGCACGTCTGTGGGGGACATAGTGCATCTTCTTTTTAGCCACAATTCCTTTTCTGCCATTGGAGCTGCCGCCTGCAGTTCCATAATCTGTGTCTCTGGGATGTGTGTGTACCCATCTTTCATTATCATCTGTTTTGCCCTCCCTTATCTTTTTGTTTTTCTTGGGGGTCCCACATTTCCCCAAAGTACGCAGCATGTTTTGCGTGTGCGTCTGCAGTTTCATTACCTCTGGATATTGGGTCTTCCCGATTTGTGTGTGCTTGGCACTTCACCAGTGCCACCTCGAGTGGTTATGTGATTGCTTCTATTAGTTCACCCAGAAGGAGAGCATGTTGCACTGGGGTACCATCTGCTCTCCTAAATCCCCCTCTGAGCCATCTTATTAGTCCAGAGTGTACCGTAGAAGTGACGTAGGCACTGTCTGAATATATGGTTACTCTTTTACCATTGCTTTCTTCGGAAGCTAAAATGAGAGCTACTAATTCTGCTGCTTGCGATGAATATTGTTGTGGTAGTTTAACACATTTCAGCGCTACAAATGTCCAATCCTCCCTTAATCGCACGACAGCTGCTCCTGTCCTTCTAATACCATCACTTTGATCAATTTCTGATGACCCATCAATGTACAGTACCTCACCCTCCTCTAGGGCAGTTTCTTCTACCTTTCTGGTGGATGAGAAGTATTCATTTGCATGTGTACAATCGTATGCATAGTCACCTTCAGCCACTTCCTCTGCTATGAACTGTGCTGGATTAACATTGCTGCACCTTACTATTTCAACTCAGGTCTTGACAAAATCATTTTATACCCTGTTGCTCTCTGGGTAGTCAGTGTGGATTTTGGTTTGTGCAGGATCGCGAAGAGGGCGTGTTCCACGCATATTGTGGTGGAACAACCCATAGTTATGTATGATGATTTTTCTACTGCGGATGCTGCAGAAGCCAGGTGTTGTTCTCACAGAAAGTGTCCCATCATTACTGAGTCCACTGTAAAATGCTATTGGTTTGTGTACATGCTTGTTTTTTGTGTTATTACTGCCTTCATTACTGCACCATTGCAATGTGAGAAGATGTGAAACTCATTTTCGTAGTTGGGGGTGCCAGAACTGGTGCCATTGAAATGGCATCTTTAAGTTCATTGAAGGCATCAGTCATTTCTCTTGTCTACCCCAACTTTCTCGGCCCCCTCTGTGCCTCGCTGCAAGCCTCTAGTAGGGGCCCTATGTATGTGCTCTAGTCAAAAACCCATGCTCTGCAGTAGTTGCTCATGCCAAGAAATTGTTGCAATTCCTGATCATTTGTGGCTGTGGTGTGTTCCTTATTGCTTGTGTCCTTTGTGGTGCTATGGTTCTTCCTTTCTGTGAGATAATCTGCCCTATATACAGGACCTGTTCCTGACAGTACTGCAATTTTTCCTTGTCAACCTTGTACCCTTTCTTGGCCAGTACTGTGAGCATTCTCACAGAGTCCTTCCTGCACTTTTCATCAATGGTGCTATCTACATACTGCAACACTGTGCTTTCAAGGTCGACATTCCCTAGGTCCATCTGTATAACTCTGTTAAAGATGGATGGTGACTCGCAGTATCCTTGGGGTAACCTAGTGTGTTTCCATTTTGTGTTGCCATATGTGAAACTCGTCAGATCTTGCGAGTCATGGTGCAATGGTATTGAGAAAAACACATTTTTGAGGTTGATCACAGTGAACCATGATCCCTCTGCTGGTATTCCACACAATATTGTGGTGGGGTTAGCTGCTACCGGGTACTCTGCCTCTACAATGTGGTTAAGTGGTCTCAAATCTTGTATGAAACGCCAAGACCCTCCCGTAGCCTTGTGTATGGGGTATACTGCAGTGTTGCATGGTGATTCTGATGGTACCAATATTCCTCTTTCCACTAAGGCACTTATTGTCTCATAAATCCCTTCATCAGCTTCTTTGGATAATGGGTACTGTTTTACTCTGGGCAGCAATGCTCCCTTCTTTAGTTTTATTTGTACCCCTCCAATACTCTTTATGCACCCCACATCATAGGGACTAGTAGTCCATAGTGAGGTGGGTACTGCGGCCAAGTATTCCTCGTATAAGTCTGATTGAGTGGGGGCGGGCGCTTCTAGCGCCATTGCTATTTTCTGGGCCACCTCCTGGTATGTCACTTTTAACCACACTTAGACATTCATCTGGAACACCATCTCTCCATCTCCTACAACAGTTCCTCGTCTGACACATGCGTCAGCCTGCATACTTCAGCCAGTCCTATCACTGCCCTCCATGCCTTTTCTTCCCCATCCTGGGCGTGAACCGCAATCCAATTTTTGTTTGCTACAATACTTTCAATGTCTACTGATATTATTGCCCATTCCTCCTCACTTGCGGGCGTTTCTGGCCTGAAGAGGTATGCTGCCGGCCTCCTCCATACTTTACCCTCAATCCCTGGTAGCCATGCTAGTGCCATGTCTGTCCTATATTGGAAGATCTCCCCGTCCACGGGTTCTGCCCTTGCCACTGTCTTGCCACAGTAAGCCTGAAGTATGTGTCGTGCTGTGAGCATGTGTATGCCTGGTGTCGAGCATACTATTCCTTTGTCAGTAAAAGAAATGGTCATATTCAACCTGCTCATGATGTCTCGCCCTAGTATATTTACTGGTGACTGTTTTGAGTATAACAAGGGCATCGATAGGTCGTGATCTCTGACAGATAAGGAGATGTTATCAGTAAAAGGAACCACCCCACAAGCCCCAGAGAATCCTTGAGTATGCATGGCATCTCCTGACAAGTTGAACTTCCCTTCCCTAATACAGGATCTAGTGGCCCCTGTGTCAACTAGGAAAGAAAATGTTTTATCACCTATTGCCACCTTTATGCATGGTTCCTCCGCAGGGTTAGGTGTTACCGACAGGATGGGACACAACAAGGACGTCTGTGGGCTGTCCTATTGGGGGTATAATGATTGTCCATTTCCTGTGTAGCGGTTATGCCCCAGTATTGTTACTCTCCCCAGTTGTGTCTGTGGTATTGGCATGTCCATGGCTTGTTGTGTGCTGTCTTGTGCTTGTGTGAGCTGTTGTACCGTGTGGATGTGTTGTTGTTGTGCCGCTGTCATTTGCTGCTGTGCTTGATGTTGGGCTGGTTGGTGCTGTACCTGCTGTGTGGTGGTTGGTACATAAGGTTGCTGTTGTGGCTGTGATTGTGTCAGACCTCCTTGTTGTTCCATGTGCACCTCATTTGTCTGTGGTAGTTGTGGTTGGTGATAGTTATTTGGTCCCCTGTTGAAACCCTGTGGTCCTTGCTCTCCCCATCCTGCTTGTGTCGGCATTGCCCTGCATGTGCGTGCTACGTGTCCTACTAATCCACAAGTCCACCACGTGGGTGGCTCCCGAGCTTGCCATGGGTACCCTCCTGTGCTGTCCAAATAGCCCTGCTGTCCATATTGGGAATACCCTCAGAACCCTCCTCCTTGCTGGTGTGCTGCTGGACCAAACCCCTTCCCTTTTGTTAATCTTCCCCTACCTCTGTAGTTGTTTGTGTAGCCATTACCCATTTGCGTGTATTCTCCCCCCATAGGTGTTTCATATAGATGTTGTGACATGTATGGAGGTGCGGGTGGTAATTGCGGTGTCATAATGGGTACTTGCTGTGGAGGTGGTGTTGATGGTTGTTGTTGTTGTGCAGGAGCTGGTACCGGTGGGGCGGGGCCTGTTATTAGCACCCCTTGAAGGGCATATTTTGACAGCTTCTTTTGGACCAGATTTGCCTTGTCTGCGTTTCTATCTTCTTCTTTCTGTTTCATCTTTTCTTGCCATAACCTACAGTGGTGTACTATCGTTAACTGTATCTCTGGCCATGCTTTTGCTTCCATCCCCACCAATTTTTTCAGCTGCCTCTGTATTGGCTCTGGGAGTCCCTGTATCAGTATGTGGTAAAATATAGCTAATGTTTTGTCCCATGGCTCCCGCGTTTCCATTCGCCATTTCTTCTGAATTTTCTGGATGTAATTAACAGGGTCCTGATCCTCGCGCATTTTACGTGATGTGATCCCTCCTATGTCTGAGGTGTCGGGGTATTGCACCCTCAGAGCTTGCCATAGCACGTGTCTGCAGTTTACAAAGGGTGCCCGTCATGTGATGTGTTGCTGCGCTGCTGGTCACCCCTGGGAATCCAGCCCTCTTCCAAATGTCATCCGCAGTGTCACCCAAAATTGAAATTAATAGCCCTTTAACATCCCAACCACGAACTTGCAACCTGCAGTTAGTTTCTCCATTTCGTATATCCATTTTCACGCCCCTCCACTTAAAGATGGGAGACTGCATTTAATGTTGTCTTTGTCTGCATGTTTCCATGGGACGTATTATAGCCTCGTCCCTCCTCTCTCCAAGAGTGGCATCTGTGTGTATTCTGTTATCTCATCTGGCGTGCGTCTATGTGCTGTAATGTGTATGTTGTCACCCTCCTCCTCCATATCAGATAAATCATCAGAAAAGTCAGTACTGTGATGTGCATGCTGTGTGTCTCTCATGCCCTTATGGTCCCCCGCGCTGACCTGTCTGTCCCTTGTTATGTGCTAATGTTGATCCTTCCTTTCTGCGCCTTGGGAGGTCCCTAAGTCTACTGACATACGGCGTGTGCTTGGGGGGCGGTGTTGCTGTTTTTAGTGTCCCTTCCCTTTGTGTGCTTGTGCCCTCCCACCCAGCCTTTTCTCCTTCTTGTGTTCTGCATTCCCATGACGACCCAGTGCCTGTGCATATGATATACAGTTTACTAAGTCCTTCTCCGCTCCCATCTCTCTGTCCTCCGCATGAACCTTCCTCCTCCTCATCACTTGAAATCCCTCCGAGAATGACAATTTTGCGCGTGGGCATCGTACTGTTACTGTTTCTAAGTCTATGTATGTGTACTTACCTGTATCCTCTGTGTCAGCCCCCACTTGGGGTGGTACGGCCACTTCGCCACTGCATGTGTTTATCTTACTTCTTGTTGCCTTGGTACTTCCTCTTAGCTCCTGGTTGCCTGGTTGTTCATCCTCACTCTCTAACTCCTCTCTTGCTCTGCGAAGTTCTTTCATTATTGCATCACTTACCTTTCCTAACACCCTTGCATCTCCCCGTATCTTTTGTTAGTATGCTCTGTATTATTCTCCCTCCCTCGTACTTACATGCACTTTCTGATTTAGGGCCTCATTCCGAGGTTTGCGGTAAGTATGGGTTTTTACCGGCATGGCGGAAAGACCGAGTCCGGTCTGGTACGACGCCGCAATTTACAGGCCATTCCGACTTCGCGGGCACAAGCTTTCCGCCATGCCGTTAAACCCCTAGCGGCATACCGCTAAAGGGCCCGTAAAACCCCTTAGCGGCATGAAGCGAGACGGTCATTACAACACCGCCACCGAAGCTCCGCTGTCCGTTATTAGCGGTGACCGTAATTTACGGTATCCGCAAATTACGGTCACCGCTAATTAACGGATACGGAAATTACGTCATCGCACAGGAACGGGAAGGAGCGCGGCGGCTGTCTTTAAAAACACAATCCACTGCCATCCTCTTAATACAGTACCCGGAGGTATATTCCGACCCTCAAAAAAGCCATCAGTGACCAGTATCATGCCGAAAGCACTGAAGAAAGGTGCCGCCCGCATCAGGAAGGAGCGTTTCACGCAGGACGAGCTCCAGGTCCTGGTGGACACCCTGCACGCAAATGCTTAGACAGTATTCAGCAGCGACATGCGTAGCCGACCATAGCCAGGAAGAAGGAGATCTGGGACTGGTGGCACAGAGGGTGAGCGCCGTAGGGAACACCCCCGTACGACGAGGGACTGCAGGAAACGTGGGATGACCTCCGTCTAGGGTGCGGGCCATCCTATCAGCCAACCGAACACAGGCCCTGGAGGCAGGAGGAGGCCCAGCTTCTCCAATCAAGATGATGCCCTGGGAGCAAACGTGTGCGGACATGATGGGCACTGAAGCCATAGAGGGGGTCGGCGAGATGGAGTGCGGTGCCCCGTCATCCGCAGATGGAGGTGAGTGTCATGAGTGAAGATAGTAAATGCATTCCCAATGTAAGGCACCGCCAAGGGCTGGCAAGCAGTCACATCACGTATGGGAACCCCCCCCCATCAAATCATGCCGTCACAAGTAAGACCCAGGCTGATGCCAGGTGCAAGGCTCCAACCCATATTGGCCAGAGCACACAAAGAGGCAGTCAATGTGAGTCAGCACAGTACTCCACCAACATGAGTGACCCAGACACCTGCATGCATTTACCGTCCAAGCCAGATCACTGTCCCACTCCCAACCCAAATGTCATCAAAACGCTGCAATCCCATTGTCATACCATAGGCTTGAAGAAATGCTGACCCCAAATCATAGCTCATGCCATCTCTCTCTTCCCCCACAGGCAGCGGCCATGAAAGTGAGGGCCAGGAAGCTACACAGCCCTGTACCTCCAGGGGCACAGCCAGGGGACAGCGTAAACCTGCAGGAAGGAAGAAGGCACAGGCAACACCACCTGCACCAGCAACCCCCATGGAGGCTGCACAACCCACACCCACACCCCTACCCATGCCTGCACTGCCGACGGAGACATGCCCCACGAGTGCACTCAGAGGAGTCCAGTGTGGCAGGGGAGAATGCTGCCATGTGCCTCCCCCGAGGAGCCAGATAGACCGACATCAGTTCCCGTATCCGACGTGGAGGAGCCCCATGACATCGTGCACAGCCCAGACACCCCATCCTACAGTCAAGTTGCACACAGCGACTCCGGGAGAGTGACACCCCAGGCCTCACAGGCCAAGGAGCACCACCTGCCAGTCCTGGATCTACCTCCCCTGCAGAAAGCCCCGAAAGGGCTGCAGGCTCAACACCACGGCTGCCTAGCACATCTGCCACACCAGCCATGGATGGATTGCACTCCCAGTGCCTCACGGGCCTGATGAGGACTTCATCGGGACAACCGTGAATCCAGGTCGGAGTGGCACAATGACCTGCAGGCCCTGGGCGAAGTCATCACTGCCAACACAAACCGGCTCTGTGAGGTGCTGGGCCGGATCGCTGATGCCCTGGAGGCAGCACCCCCAGACCACAGCCCCAGTGGAGTGCCCACCCTTACAGTGCTCCTCCACGCAGACCAGCCCTGTCGGTCGGTCAATGCGCACACTCCGCCGGCAGAACATGGATACCCCTGGCTCTGGAAGCACACAATGACCATACTGCCACACACAAGTGGCCTATGTTGCACTGATGGGACTATTGTGGGGTTGTTGTGGGGGGAGGGGAGGGGGTGAGGGTGTGTGTGGGAGTTGGGGGAGGGGGGTGAGGGTGTGTGTGGGGAGTTGGGGGAGGGGAGGGGGGGTGAGGGTGGTGGTTTTGTTGTACACGTTCCTACATAAATGTCGAATACACTGGTTGTTCATTCCCAAAAAACAGAGTGGACATTGCTCATTTTGCTTGTGTCTTTTGATGTCGCACATTGCATGGTGTACATGTATCCCCACACCCAGTGCCCAATGTCCTCTCACCCTCACACCCTCAGCTGACTTGTGAGTCAGAAATATTGTCCAATCAATGATTGACGCACTGAAAGTCCCTCCTGTCCATAGGCACCGTGCTGCTGTCCTGCCATTCCTTCCTCATCACCCTCATCATCATCTGGTGGTAGCAGTTCCACGTCAGGGGGCAATGGCACGTTCCGACGGATGCACATGTTGTGTAGCATTACACATGCCATGGTGATCTTGGACACCTCTCGTGGCTGTAGATGAGTGCCCCACCAGACCGGCTGAGGCACAAAAATCGTGCCTTCAACAGGCCGAAGGTCTGCTCTATCACCACCCGTGTACGGGTATGGGATCTATTGTAGTCCTCCTCGTGCCTGTTCTGTGGGTTGCGGACCGGGGTCAATGAGCCACGGCTTTAGAGGGTAGCCAGCATCACCTGCAATGGAAGTGGAAAGGAGGTAATTGTGTGTGCATTCATGTGGGAAATTGTACTAGTCTTACATGGCCGCAGATGATTACTGGGATGAGTGTGCATCCCCCCCTTTCCCACCCAGGTGGGCTATGCATCCCCCCCTTTCCACACCAAGTGGGGTATGCATCCCCCCTTTCCCACCCAGGTGGGGTATGCATCCCCCCTTTCCCACCTGGTGGAGTATGCAGGCGACCTACTCACAGCCCCAATGCACTGCCATGGCCCATTCAGGTCACTCACCCAGCAGCCAGGCACGTCGTCTGGCATGTCGCTCCATTTGGCGTGCTAGTGTTGAGTTCCGCAGGACTAAGGAGTCATAAATTGATCCGGGGTATCGGGCATTGCAATGTGTGATGGCTTTACTGGCATTACACACCATCTGGACATTGATGGAGTGGTATTGCTTGCGGTTGTGATACGGCACCTCCATGGCATGTGGGACCACTCATTCCACGTGGGTGCAGTCGATGGCACCTATGCAATTTGGCATGCCTGCCAGTGCATGGAAGGCAGCTTTTGGTGTCATATATCTCCTGGGAGTACGGGGTAGGGATATGTATTCCCTTGTGTGGGTGAGGAGGGCATCCAGCACTTGTTTGAGTATCCGTGAAAATATGGGCTGTGATATGCCATGCATGTGCCCCACTGTATGCTGGTAGCTGCCTGTGGCGAGGAAGTGGAGCACAGACACTACCTTCAGTAGAGGGGGGATGGCAGTGCAGATTTCTATGCGGCTCACTGTATCATCATGTATCATGTCCACTATGTTGGTAATGGTGTCCCAGTCAAGCCGGTACAGGGTGTGGATCTGCTCTGGTGTGAGGTTGAAGGGGGTGGCTCTGATGCGGGGGATTGGGGGCTGCCGGCGTGGTAATGGTGGCTGCACCGGTAGGGCATGCTGGGCCTGTCTCACCCTCCTTCTCCTCCTGTGTATCCTCTGTGGTGGGGGTTGTGGTTGTTGTAGTTGCTGTTGTTGTAGTTGCTGCCTTGCAAGCAGGGCCTCCAGCTACAGGAATGCTGCTACAATTGGTATCATCTTGGTGTGGGAGGGGGTGTGGTGTGTGGGTGTGCTCCTTTTGTGCTGTGCCAGACTCCATTGCCTCCACCTGTGCTGATTGAGTGCACCTTTTCCTCTTGGAAACACTGCTCAGGGTCTCAGCGATGCCGGTATTTACTCCATGGCGGTAAGGTACTTTGCGGTCTTGTGGAGGCCGTTTTTTCCATGTCCGCTTTACTTGGGATCAGCTCCGGTTTACGCCATGCCGCTAATTACGGCATGGCGTGTCGGGCGCGCGCCTCTAAACCGCTATTTACGGCATCGTACTTTACGACGCCGTAAATAACGGTCTGGTGGGTCAGAATGGGCCGTAACGGGAAACGATGCCGGTATTCCATTACCGGCATCATTTTTCCCTTACCACCCAACTTGGAATGAGGCCCATAATCTTTTTCTTCCAGGGCGTCATTTCCCTGTCGTTCTCTTCCCGTTCTTCTTCTTTCCTCCTAATCTCCCGTCGCTCCATACGTGCTACTCTTTCTGCAATGCTCCATGTACGGTCCTCCTCCTTCTTCCTTTCTTCCTCCTGCTGCTGTTTCGAATCCATTTGCTCTTCCCTTCTTTCCTGCATCTTTCCCCGTCTCTCTAGTTCTTTTAGCTCAAGCTGTGTAGTGAGCAAGCTTTGTGCCTCCCTTAATTTGCTAAGTTTTTTCTCCAGTACTGCCACTGCTTCCTCGGTTATGTTCCCTGCTTCCCTGGTACTCACCTCACTCTCCCTCTGAGTGTTTTCTACCGCCTTCTTTTCTATTTTCTGCGTCACCTCTGCCTCTTTTCTTGTCACCGTCCCCCATAGTTTCAATAACACCTGTGCTGCTATCCATTCGTCTGGTCCTATACCCGCTAGGTCTAGCTGTGTTTTCTTTATGCCATCAGAGTTCACCTGTGTCTCTTTGGTGTCTACAATACCCCCTGCACCCAACCCTTTCTGTTAGTGATCTTCTTGTGCGTACGGAGGTGGGCTGTATGCAGGGTTTGAGTAACCCTCAGCTGCTGTTAACTGGGGTTGTACGGTTTTTCTCAATTCTCTCATTGGGTACAGACCTTCGGTCTCTTTCTTTACTTCTTTTATTTTGCATTACCCCTCTCCCTATCCCTCTCCCTTGCTCTCCTTTTTTACTTCTTTGATTGGGTACAATCCCTCTGATTCGCTCTCCTCAGTGCTCCTTGCTACGTTGCTGGGAGGAGGATGTGCGATGTTTTTACACCACTAGTCCAGGCCCTGCAACATTCTTGTGCGCTGCTTGCATCAGGAACATCAGAATGGCCGCTGGAAAGCATTATGCATGCTAAAATCACCCAGAAGTGTGCAGTAAAAATCAAAAAAATAGGCCGACATCCACTTTTGCCTATGTCAGTAGTAACACAGGAGACCACTGCCAAAACACATCATTTGGCTGCCCTCAAAGCAAGGCTGATTGCAAAAGAAACACAGAGCTGTGTGAAAATCCGTTTTTCTTGGTTGTCGAATTTGCAAAAACCATGGCTCAAAAACCACCCAAAAGATCCAACCTCCTAGTTGGGTGTTGAACATCATTCTACTTCAAGAATCCACATAAATATAATGTCAGCAGAAGTATATTTTATCAGAACAAAATACACTTTTAAAGATACTTCCTGGAAAGAAATATGTAAAAAATGGGTGGAATACCGTTACTCGCCTCTGTCAGATGCTGGCGATCTCTAAATCTGTCAGGTGAAACTTGTGTCTCAAAAGCTAAATATGCCAAAGAAGGGACTTCCATCAAATGCAATATAGGGTGCCACACATTGATTTTCATGTTGAAAAAGACTGGAATTGAAGATATGTTTGCTTATTTTAAATTTGTAACTGTAATTTTTCACAAGGAACAATGTCAAAATGGACTATAAGGTAACCTGATTCAGCTAAAACTTCAAAGAGGTTTTCCCCCACTGAGAACACACCACCCTGTTCATTGCGTTAAGGACGGAACCCGCAAAGGGACTTTGGTGCAAATAATGGTACCGCAATTTGCGGTACCGTTATTAGTGCCTTCCCCATTCCCATTGAGCCCTATAGGGGCTCAAATGGGAATGGGGAAGGGCCCTGGTGAATGGGGAATTACCGTCCCCGCCAACCTTGGAATGGGGCGGTAATAGCTCCATTCACCAGGGCGGAGTCGTTAAGGATTTGGAGGCAGTGATGGCGCTAATAGCGCCATGGTTACCTCCAAACTCCTAATGAGGCCCATGGGTTCCTTGAACTAATGCTAATTCAGGTGTGACTGACACCAACTGCCCAGGAAGACAAGTCCATGTGACTGCCTGGCTCAGCCAAGCCTTGGAGGCGGGCCAGACTGAAAATGTGGATTTGAAACTGAAGTAACTGTATGTTTTGGGAAAATACTTATAAAATATTGTACCAAACTGACAAAAATATGGAATTTAGAGATTATTAAAATGAAAATATTGCGCACAAGTAGAAATTACTCTGGAAATTATGCGACATTCAGAGACTGAACCACAGAAAAGTTCATATTCTAGCTATTGTGATTATGTTAGGAACATGAACATTTCCAGGAATATGCCCAGATGGTATGTGTATGCATGTGTAAAAATTGGTACAGAACTGACACTGAGTAACCGCCCAAAAGCGCGAAAAATTGTAATTTGTGAACCAAAACTCGTAAGAAGAGGAGGCTTGCACAGAAACGTACCTTAGTCAATCTGTCATGTAATTATGTATTAACAATTTGTGCATATTGGAAATATGTTTTTGGGAAAAATAGATTTTTTGGATAAGAAACAAGGGGAGGGATTTTTTCTGGACCCTAAACACTGTGTCGCTCTGACACATGATGACACATCATGACACACTGTTCCTTTCTCAAATCAGGAGAGGGGGAATTCTCTGACCTATCAGATCCTTAGAGGGTTGGGCATAGTACAATCAGCCTCCCCACCCCTTTGGAAGATGGATAAATAGGGACTGTTGAGGACCCAGACACACACATTCACTCATCACTGATCTACCGGCGAAGCTCTCTGCAGGAAGAACCCATCTCCAGAACCGGACTCCAGAACCAGACTCTAAAACCCTGAAGTAGAGGCCTAACCCAAAAAGCTGAACCCTTTTCAGCAGGCCTTGAAAATCTAGCAACCTGATTTTAACCCCTAAACTTCCACGGGCCTAAACCATTCAACAACCTGGCTGAGCTGTTTTGCTGCTTCTGGCCAAGAACCCTTGCTAGAACTCAAGATTCAGATCAGTCCAGCAGAGCTGTAACCCAGAACCCATAAGATCCAGTCCAAGAGGCTGTGCAGACCAGAGTGCCTTGCTGAGAGCAGTCCAGGTATCCTGAATCCTGTCCAGTGGTGAGCGAATTCCAGCCAAACCTTTGATCAGATCTTTGACGGGTCCATTCCATAACAAAGCCATAGTAGTGAGTATTTAGCATAGAACTGTCCATAGTCATCTCTTAGCTTAAGTAATCCCATCCAAACCATTCCAACACATCCATACTGCATTATTGAATCTCTTTTGTTTATCTTAAATTCTTCTCTCATCCACATAATCCTGTGATAATTGTAGTGATAATCCTCTTGGCGCTAATATATATTTTCTGGAGAAAGGTAATCATCTCAGGCAGATAGAAACCATCCAGAGGCACCTCTGGATAGGTGGCTGTGCTGTCTGTGTACTTTGCGGCTTCATAGACTCTCTAGTGTTAAGAAATCTTTGTTCCAAATCTTCAACAGAGCATCTTTCATTTTGAAATATTTACCCTTTTTGAGAAAAATCTACCTTTCCTAAAGCTTTCAAGCAACATTCCAACTCCTTATAGTTTTGCTGTAATCACATTTCTCGCGCTCGGGAATGTTGCTGCGAATTTGCACTTGGCTCAATTTCACCACATGTAAAATCAGCTATTTCTTGCTTTTAAATTCTGAATTTCGTTTTCTATCTGCTAATCACCCGACAATCATTTCTAGTGTTTCCCTGAACCAATCCAAAGCAACTCTCACTAGTTCTGAACCAATTTAGAGAATTAAAATCATTTTTTGTATTTTTCCCATCACTTCATATAACATTTAAAAGCAATTGACCTGTTTTACAATCATACCTGCTCTCTCTAAGCTTGCTGGGGGGGGAATCAGGATTGAAACTGCAATTGTTGATTGTTATTCCTGAAACCTGTGTGCCCTCATTCCAACTCTTATATTGCATATTGGGGGAGTGAGTAGTAACGGGGAAAGTGTAATTCCATTGTCTTTCATTGAATTTATATGAAGTTTCATTACCGTGTTGCATTCTTTCCTATCATTGAATTTCCTTGAACCCATACAAAGTTATTCTTTGCTACATTATTTTTCCTACTCCTACTCCTAATTGATTAAAGAGATTTTGATATTGTAATACTACCCATTGCGGAATCATTGTACAAATATTCATAAGTGTAATGTTCAGATATTGTTCATATTTATAAAAGTGTTATTTATATATATATATATTATATATATATTATATATATATATATATATATATAATTATATATATATATATATATATATATATATATAATATTAAACTATGCAAAACAAACCTCCTTCTTGGCTCAGTGAGGCCGGGGGGAATCAAAGAGAGGGGCGTTATATAAGGGTAACATCATCCAGAAATAAAAGAACTTTTGACATAAAAATATATAAATAAGGGTTTCCATCGGCATCCACTACTAGGCATTGACTTTAGGTGGAGTGCTGGGTTGAAACTCACTTACAGATTGGGGGCTCGTAGTCTGGGATTTCTGGATTAGATCTACTACACTTGTGGCAGCTTACACAGTGTGCTAACTGACTAGGATACATAAATCCTGTTGGGTTACCACGCTGTGTTACACTGTAAAAGCGCCCCTCAAAAGGGAATGCTCTAAGCAAATGGTCTGTTTTGCAAATAAAATAAAATAACTTCTGTAAGTCAGGACAGAATCAATTCCAAAAATGGTGACATTGGTAGACATCAAGATGGCTACGAGAACACCTTTTACATAAAATATTTGTGAGAGGTGAATGGACTAAGCAGGACCAGAATGTGTGGTTGGCAGGCAATCACAGAGCAGATCACTGCAACAGGGTTAGATATCTGAAAAGACCAGGGTCCCTTACATGTGTCCCTGACGTGAACTATATATGGTCCCTAAGGCTAAGGATGAGCAAAATAAGATTGCCAAAAATAGCGAGGCATATCTATATTTATCTATGGGAGCCATAGCAAAATAAATATGCTGAAGGCCAAAATCTGGCAAGTAGACAACTGATGGGCATTAGAGAAGGCCAAATCTGATCTGGACTCTTTCTGAGCAGAGGCTGCAGAGACCCAGGAGTCAGAAAATGAAGAGCAGGCAGTTATATAGTTAAAAATAAAAAAGGATATGGGTATCCTGCAACAGGAAAGGCAGAAAGGATATCAGAATTCTGGCCTTGCAGAAGGAGTACCAAGAAAGTTTGGAACTCCCTACTGCAGAGCACAGAAAAAGCTCGAAGCAACAACTGGATTTGAAACAGGGCATGTACAGAGCAGATAGTCACCCGGCAAAGCCAACTAGATAGAGAAGAAGGCAGAGAAAACAAAATTAATCTGAAAGACCTGGATAGCCAGGCAGAATTTGAGGAAGAGTGCCAGAAAGCTGGTGACCTTCAAAGACAGGGGGACGAGCTGGCGGCACAGAGGCAGGCTCTTGAGCAGGAAAAGGACACCTAGGCCAGGAAGTCTGTCATCTAAAAAGGAAAACTGGAAGAAAACAATTGGCGCCTCCAGGGACTGGCGTGACTTCAAAAAAAGCATGATAAGATTGCTTAGAGGCACACCACGGAGGGTGGAAGATGCTCTGGCAAGGAAGGAGCAAGGCCAGTGAATGGACAGGACTCAGGAAGGTAACCTCCCTGCAGAAAGATGGCCCGTTCAAAGGTCAACAGAAGCACAGAGAGAAAATGAGGCTCTCTGTCAAATGATAGACTAACAGGC
>CM030321.1:851842517-851933814 GCA_002915635.3 Ambystoma mexicanum | reverse complement strand
TGTTAATTTCTTGGGGCATGAGATTACTCCTCAGGGTCTCTGTCCCCAGGAAAAGAAAGTGGAAGCACTCCAGAAACTGAAAGACCCCACAACTCTGCGGGAACTAAGGAGCCTCCTTGGACTGACTAATTACAGCAGAAAGTTCATTGAGGGCTACGCAGAGATCACCAGACCCCTGATTCATCTCTTGAAGGGGGGGTCAAGTGGGAATGGGGTCCAGAACAAGCCGAGGCAGTAAGACAACTCAAAAGAAGCCTCTCACAAGCGCCTTGCCTAGCTTACCCTGTCAGAAACAAGGAGTTCTTCTGGAGACAGGGTTCTCTAATACGTGCTTGACGGCAGTATTATACCAAAGCATGACAAGGTCAATAAAGTAATCTCCTATGCGAGCAAAACTTTATCCTCTGTGGAGGAAAAATTCAACGATTGTGAGAAGGCACTCCTGGCAACGGTGTGGGCATTGAAAAGAATTACCGCCCGTTTATCCAGGGGGAACACATCATAGTGGAGACTCCACACCAGCCTCTGCAATATCTCCAAAGTGACAGAATCCGGGCCGGAAATGTGAGTAATTCCCGAATTACTTCCTGGATTCTGTCAATGCAAGGCTTTCCTGTGGAGGTCAGATATGGCCAAAACAGAAGAGTCCCCTCGCGCAAGGTCTGGCTGACTTGCATGATTGTGCCAGAGAAAACTGTCTCGAGGACGAAAGTCTAAAATCAAGGACAACATGGAGGCATACCTTAATTCCCCACACAGTCTTTGAAGAAGACAGTGTGAGGGAATGCCACTGTCTATGTGGATGGATGCTCTTACCATGTTGACAACAACGGGGAGAAAGAACTGGTGGCCGGCGTAGGGAATGCATGGGTGAATGAGTCCCCAGAACCCTCCGCTGGATACAAAATTGGTCCCCGAAGTAGTCAGGTGGCAGAATTGATGGCTGTGCATCAGGCCATCCTCACTGCTGTCCAGCATCACTCCACGAACTGGTCATAATCAAGATTCGGATTATGTACGGAACGGGTTCGTGGAGCACCTGGTTAATTGGAAAACCAGAGGCATGTTATGTGCTAACAACAAACCCTTGAAACATGGGAAGTTGATCCAAAACATTGATGATCTGGTCACCTCGAATGGGATGACCATCTATTGGAAAAAGATCAAGGGTCATTCCAAAGTAGAGGGACCAGACAAAACTGGAAATGACTTAGCTGATCAGCTGGCCAAAACGGGCCATCCAAGGGATCTAATAGAGATTGAGTCCCTGTTGGGGAAATCCAGGTCACTGCTATCACTAGGTCCCAGACAAATGCTCACAATGACCTTTCAATTGCACAATGGAGTAAGGAGACCCTGATGCTGATTTGATTACCGCTCAGAAGGGGGATCCAATAATTGGTAAGTTTTACCAACACCTTGAGGACCTGAGAACTTTCCTGAGGATACCGATTACATTGGGAAAGAGGACCTAAGAGTGTTGATGAAATGTCCAAAATGTTCGGAATCCAAGACGGTTTGTTGGTAAGGAATCCAAGCTGGCCATGATCAGTGGGTGGTTCCTACCTCATTCCGAAGCCTGATGTTAAGTCACGCCCATGATGCGGCCACCGCCGGTCTAGGGGGTTTCACACAACACTGGAAATCTTAAGAGAGGTTGCATACTGGCCACACATGGGGCAGGACCTCGACCAATACTTGAAGGGGTGTCTTGTGTGTGCACAATTTCAGCCACATCCCTCACACTCGTGCGCCTCTCCAAAAGAGGGGGATGACACTGCCATGGTCAGATTTGCAAGTCGACTTTCTAGGGCCCGTGATTCGCTCCTCTAGGGGAATAAGTACATGTTGACTGTGACATGCTTGTTTACTAAATGGGTGGAATGTCTCCGGCCCCAAACTGCAAGGCAGAAACAGCAGCTGCCCTGATGATCAACATCTTTTCCCGTTTTGGTCTACCTCAAAGGATTGAGTCAGACAGAGGTAGCCACTTCACCAGTGAAGTAATGACAAAGATGTGGGAGATACTGGGGGTCAAAAGGAAGTTCATATTGCTTACCGGCCAGCTTCTTCTGGTGCAGTAGAGAGATACAACGAACCATTGTGAGCATATTAAAAGTTTGTGGCAGATTCTGGGCCAAGTTGGGATATCCGATTACCTCTGGTCCTAATGGCCATCAGATCTACCCTTCATCTGCAACTAAAATGTCACCATTTGAGTTGATGACTGGACGCAAGATGGTGCTTCCCAGCATTTGCTCTACAGGACCCAAGAGCAGACACTGATAAATGCCTCCACAACTCATGAGTATGTGGAGAATTTAAGGAAACACCTTCAACATGCTTTTGCTATGCTCAGCGGAATCTAGAAAGATCAGCTGATAGCATGAAGACCCATTATGACCTGAAAACTTCCAGGAAGGAATCAGGTGGGAGAGGGTCTATCTATACAACTTCCAAAGGAACCAGGCCAAACAGCGCAAATTTTGCCTACTGGAAGGGACCTTTGAAATTATAGACAAGATCTCCCTGTG
The DNA here is from genome assembly GCA_002915635.3 of Ambystoma mexicanum. Taxonomy (NCBI): domain Eukaryota; kingdom Metazoa; phylum Chordata; class Amphibia; order Caudata; family Ambystomatidae; genus Ambystoma; species Ambystoma mexicanum. Next base: position 851,931,280 of record CM030321.1, on the reverse strand, counting down.
GCCTACAGAACCGCATCCCAAAGGCAGTTTGGCAGAAGGGGAAGACAAGTGGGTCCATATAAACCAGCTAAAGTGTTGCCATCCTAGGCACACTCTTGCAGCAACTGGAGGAGTCTTCTGGAACCCCAGAGGGGCCACTCAGCTCCCTAAAATTCCAACTCTAAAATATTCCATATTATAAAAAATGTGTCCTGATTTATCAAATGTATGTGTCCGCCCACTACATATATAGTGGTGGGGAATGTCTACAATATGTTTTTGCTTTGTCATCATAGTAGGATTGGAAACCATGGAGACTAACCAAGGAGGACTACCGGGGACCGGGAGGAAAGATCTGAGGGGCCCGGAGTATCGCTCAATACTCACATCAGGACTGGCGAGGAGAACCGATCGATCACCCTGATGGAGGAAAAGATGATGAACTTTGCCATTTGTGGAATCAGAAGAGATGAAACTGACATCCAGTCTTGCGAATTCCATTGATGGTGATCAATGCCAAATCGCAAGAGGGGGGCTTGTGGGATGTTTTACCACTAGTCCAGGCCCTGCAACATTACTGTGCATTGCTTGCATCAGGAACATCAGAATGGCCGCTGGAAAGCATGCTGCTGCTAAAATCACCAGAAGTGCGCAGGAAAATCTGAAAAATAGGCCACCATCCACTTTTGCCTATGTCAGTGGTAACAGGAGACCACTGCCAAAACCATCATTTGGCTGCCACAGAGCAAGGCTGATTGCAAAAGAAACACAGAGCTGTGTGAAAATCCGTTTTTCTTGGTTGTCAAATTTGCAAAAATCATGGCTCACAAACACCAAAGATCCAACCTCCTTGTTGGGTGTTGAACATCATTCTACTTCAGATCCACATAATATAATGTCAGCAGAAGTATATGTTTATCAGAACAAATCCACTTTTAAGATATTGCTGGAAAGAATATGTCAAAAATGGGTGCAATACCGTTACTCGCCTCTGTCAGACGCTGGCGATCTCTAAATCTGTCAGGTGAAACTTGTGTCTCAAAGCTAATATGCCAAAGAAGGGATTTCCATCAAATGCAATATAGAGTGCCACACATTGATTTTCATGTTGAAAAAGACTGGAATTGAAGATATGTTTGCTTATTTTAAATTTGTAACTGTAATTTTTCACAAGGAACAATGTCAATTGACCATAAGGTAACCTGATTCAGCTAAAACTTCAAGAGGTTTTCCCACTGAGAACAACCACCCTGTTCATTCCACCAAAGGAGAGATCTTCATTGGGTTGCTAATGAGAAGGGAGGAGACTTCTCTGCTGCTCTGGGAAGAGAATGGGTTCCTTGAACTGAAAGAAAATGCTAATTGGGTGTGACTGAACCAACTGCCCAGGCAGGAAGACAAGCCATGTGACTCTCTGACTCAGCCAAGCTTTGGAGGCGGGCCAGACTGAAAATGTGGATTTGAAACTGAAGTAACTGTATGTTTATGGAAAAAGACTTATAAAATATTGTACTGAACTGACAAAAATATGGAATTTAGAGATTATTAAATGAAAAATTTGCTCACAGTTTAGAAACTACTCTGGAAATGTTGCGACTTCAGAGACTGAACCACGAAAAGTTCATATTCTAGCAATTGTGATTATGTTAGGAACATGAACATTTCCAGGAATATGCCCAGATGGTATGTGTATGCATGTGTAAAAATTGGTACAGAACTGACACTGAGTAACTGCCCAAAAGCGCGAAAAATTGTCATTTGTGAACCAAAACTCGTAGGAAGAAGGTTGGACAGAAACGTACTTAGTCAATCTGTCATGTATTATGTATTATTAACAGTTGTGCATATTGGAAATATGTTTTTGGGAAAATAGATTTTCTGGGTAAGAACAAAGGGGAGGATTTTTTCTGGACCCTAAACACAGTGTCACTCTGACACATGATGACACATCATGACACACTGTTCCTTCTCAATCAGGAGAGGGAATTCTCTGACCTATCAGATCCTTAGAGGGTTGGGCATAGTATAATCAGCCTCCCCACCCCTTTGGAAGATGGATAAATAGGGACTGTTGAGGACCCAGACAACACTACTTCACATCACATCCACTGATCTGCAGGAAGCACTCTGCAGGAAGACCAGACTCCAGAACCAGACTCCAGAACCCTGAAGCAGAGGCCAACCCAAAAAGCTGAACCCTTTTCAGCAGGCCTTTAAAATCTAGCAACCTGATTTTAACCCTAAACTTCCAGGGGCCTAACATTCAACAGCTGGCTGAGCTGTTTGTGCTTCTGGCCAAGAACCTTGCTAGACCAAGATCCAGATCAGTCCAGCAGAGCTGTAACCAGAACCGTCAGATCCAGTCCAGAGGCCGTGCAGACCAGAGTGCCTTGCTGAGAGCAGTCCAGGTGTCCTGAATCCTGTTCCGGTGGCGAGTGAAGTCCAGCCAACCTTTGACCAGATCTTTGACGGGTCCATTCCTTCCAAGCCATAGTAGTGAGTATTTAGATAGAACTGTCATAGTCTCTTAGTATTAAGTAATCAATCAAACATTCCAATATCATAATGCATTATAGAATCTTTCGTTTCTATCTTAATTCTTCTCTCATCACATAATCCTGTGATAATTGTAGTGATAATCTTCTTGGCGCTAATATATATTTTCTGGAGAAAGGCAATCGTCTCAGGCAGATAGAAACCATCCGGAGGCGCCTCTGGATAGGTGGCTGTGCTGTCCGTGTAGTTTGCGGCGCCATAGACTCTCTAGTGTCCAAATCTTCAACAGCGCATCTTTCATTTTGAAATCTTGACCCTTTTTGAGAAAAATCTACCTTTCCTAAAACCTCTGTAACTTCTGAACCGTACGTGCTAGAAACAAAATTTAAATGTAATTTTGAAGCTAACATTATAAGCTTTCAAACAGCATTCCAACTCCTTATAGTTGCTGTATTCGCATTTCTCGCACGCTGAAATATGCAGCGAATTTGCACTTGGCTCAATTTCACCACATGTAAAAACAGCTATTTCTTGCTTTTAACTTCTGAATTTCGTTTTCTATCTGCTAATCACCCGACAATCATTACTAGTGTTTCCCTGAACCAATCCAAAGCAACTCTCACTAGTTCTGAATCAATTTAGCGAATTAAAATCATTTTTAGTATTTTTTGCCGATCACTTCATATTACATTTAAAAGCAATTGACCTGTTTTAAAATCATACCTGTTCTTTCTAAGCTTGCTGGGGGGGAATCGGGATTGAAACTGCAATTGTTGATTGTTATTCCTGAAACCTGTGTGCCCCCATTCCATCTCTTCATATTGTGTATTGGGGGGAGTGAGTAGTAAAAGGGGAAAAGTGTGATTCCATTGTCTTTGATTGAATTCATATCAAGTTTCATTACCGTGTTGCATTCTTTCCTATCATTGCATTTCCTTCAACCCATACAAAGTTATTCTCTGCTACATTATTTTTCCTATTCCTACTCCTAATTGATTAAAGAGATTGTTGATATTGTAATGCTGCCCATTGCGGATCTTTGTACTAATATTCATAAGTGTAATATTCAGATATTGTTCATATTTATAAAAGTGTGATATATGTATATATATATATTGTTCAATTCTTCTAATAAATATTTTAACTTTGCAAAACAAACCTCCTTCTTGGCTCAGTGAGGCCGGGCGGATTCAAAGAGAGGGGCGTTATATAAGGGTACATCATCCAGAAATAAAAGAACTTTTGATATAAAAATATATAAATAAGGGTTTCCATTGGGCATCCCATACTAGGCATTGACTTAGGTGGAGTGCTGGGTTGAAACTACTTACAAGGAGGAGGAGCCTGGAGTACACTACACCTCTCCCCTTTGCACACCTCCTCTTTCTTTACCTACTCCATGATCATCTTCCCCGGGCTATACCACTGAAACATTCTCCAGAGGTCGAAAACTTCTAAGTGGCTTTCTCATTTCTTCCCTTGTATGTGTTGTGCAGATACGCTAGCAGTGAATGTTGGGCCTCCATTCTAATTCTAACGTTGGGTTCGCCACGGTATCCTGATCCTTTCATCTGTCCCTTTAGTCCATTGAATACTGTACTTTACTATTTTGTCTCTGTGCAGTGGTAGTGTTGCGCAGATGTGCTGAAGTGGTGTTGTTAATGTGTGGAACCCATTTTCGGCTCCTAACCCATAATACAAAGACATTATTCAAATATACAGATGTATATACCACTCTTACCTGGCCCCTTAGTTGGGGACTTCTGACTCTCCACTGTGAAGGATATAAGTTTTAACGTTGCAATACCCTTGGGCTGTTCACTACCACCCTCTTGTCCTTCGCCGTGCTATTGCCCCTCACACACACACACATCTCCCTACCGAGCTAAGGTCCCCTTCGACCTGTTGCGCGCGAGGTCCCCCGCATCCTCACGCCCGAATCTGCGTGCTTTTGAGCCACCTCGCCTTGTCAGTGCGGCTGCTATTCGGCATGCCCGTGTTATTCTCCTAACCCCTTCTCTCTCTGCTCTCCCGCTGCCTGCGCAGCATATGTCTGTATCTTCCCACTCACACAGATCGCACCGCTGCTCAGTGCAACCCCTTCGACCGAGGAAGTGCCACATTCTCTGTGCGTGGTGCCTGTTCCCCTTCACCCCGCCCTAGCCATGTGCCATGGCTCCAATTTCGCTGGAGTGAACTGCAATCTCCTATGCAAGCCCTATGGGTGATGTCACCATCTAGTACAATGCATTGTTGATACACACAGTTGCAACATATAATGCGCACCAGTTTCAACAATAGCAGTCCCCACAATCCCCACAGCTGTCTTCCCACCACACCTGGAGTGGAGTATTCATTAATCACTTTAGTTATTATAATTGGGCTGCACCCGCTGTGTCGCCTAGCGTGTGATACACCCCCTCACCAGGGGAGCTTAACCAGTCCAACTATATTCTGCAACTGAAAAACAATCTAGCTACCTCCTGTGGGAATACGTCATCTATTCACTGATCTAAAACACTCAATTAATAGGAATCCTCATCTACTCATCGAACTACAATGCCGACTCATCGGAATGCCACACCCCCATAAATGTGTTCATGATCTAGACCAAACAGCGCGATCCTCCAGTCAACACGTGGGAGCACGACGCCCCACCCAGTATGCTCAAGAACATAAGAAGTAACAGCCCTCATTCCGTTCCCTACTACACTTCACTTATCGATCACTGTTGATTGACCACATTTTTGCAACACTGTAAAACCACCCCCACCCCTATTCACAATTCATCCCACCACCCGCACAACATTATGTTGCTGATTGCGTGTGCCATACTCACATTGGGCTCTCGCCTGCCGGTGCCGCTCAGCTGCTGGCACGCCTCCCAATCGGTTCGCCACCTCCCCTCGTCTGGACCGTGCCTGGACACTCGCCAACCGCGGGCAGGACATTTCTGAAGTCGGCTCCCGACGGCCAATCTCCGGATTGCGCAGTCCGGTCGTCTCACAGTTCCGCAATAGTCCTGCAGTCCTTCAAAGGGGGCAACGGCAGAGGGGGCCGTGTTGCCGGGCCACCTTGACGCAAACGGTCTCACTGTGACCTATCTCAGCAGTTACTCCAACATGTTGGTGTAAATTTCTGGAGGTCCGCAGAGCCGTCCGAGGACACCCAGTGGTAGGAAGGCCCCAACACCTTCCGTGTCCCAAAGGAGTAGGAGGCACACACAAGAGCAATGGGTTACTGCTGATTATTGCATAAAAACAGACAGGGGCAGGTTCATGGAGCGTAGGTACCCAGGAACTTCTCATTCGAAATGGCCTCGCAGGCCCTTTTTCTAGCTGGGTGATGCCACAATGTGCGTCATCTGTGAGAACTCACCCCAAACCTAACGCTACCCCGGGTTGGTTCCCTGAGTGGTAGGATCAGTATAGGACAGTATAGAAGGAAAGGTTATTGTTAGAGAAGCGATCAGGTGGTACGCTTGGGTCGTCCCTTAATAATTGCTACATGAAAATAGTTACATGAAGAGAGTTAGTGATTGGTTGTGTTGTGGTGCCGTCAGTGGTTAGCCCCTCGTGTACTGATTGGTCCATCCCCCCCAAGCCTGGGACCATCGTTTTTCCCAGCTCACAGTGTACCTGGTGCTGGCAACAATGTATGACTATGTGTCAGTGGAGGACAATGGACAGGTCCTGCTACTTGCTGTTAGAGCGCTCCTTTCTAACTTGTTACTTCTTGTTGCAGGCTGGGTCCTAGCCGTGAGACCCAGAGCTTCTTCAGTCCTTGGAGCTTGGCATTGTATCAGGTCAGCCTGGTCACATGTTAAGAGACTATGGCTAAGGCAGAATTACAGGGATTTGATTTGTATTTCTGCTCCAGGGAGTCTTTAGCAGGGAAGGTGTAACTTTGGCGTCGAGAGCACGGCATATCCATTGCAACTTCACGACCTTGGCTGTGGGGCTTCAGTCAGGGATGTGCTGCATGATCAGCACCTTGTAACTCTGTCTGAGCTGTTTCGGCTCTGGGCCTCTGGTTTGCGGCCTACCAGTGGCTTGGTTATATGTGGCGTTATAAGGTCCATAAGGCGAGGGTCGTGAGGGTGCGGATTGGTTCCTTATGCATCAGTCCATCTACAGGGTCTTATCTTCAGCGTGTTAGTAGCATGAAGTGTCTGCAAACATGTACACAAGCTCTTCTGGCGTCTTGCGTTTCTGCGATGTGGTAGTTGGCCTATGTGAAAAATAATAACGATGCATGTCTGTGAGTGTGCGCGGTCCTCTACGTCATAGCACTGAGCGTTTTCTTCATGTGGGTTGGTGTGTGTCTGATCCAGGTGCCTGGCAGCACGTGTGTTTCTGTCAGTCGTGGCTAGGTCTTCATGTCATCTCTAATGATGGCGGTATTGGTTGGTGATGTTTTAGTTGAGCTGGTCCATATGGTCGATCTCAGCTCCACCTGGTTTCCCACCTCGTGCTCTGGATGGGGTGCGTCTGGCTTGTGGAGGTGGGGCGTGGCCATGGTGGATCTTGACATCCGGGGCGGCAGACAGGGGGAAAAACTCATCCCGCTGCGGGTGCTTGGGTCGTGACGTCATTGGGCATAGTTTGGATGGGGATCGGGGGAAGAGACCGTCCCATTTTCCCTCTTCAAGGCACAGACCTCACCACACGGGCAAGACAAAAATGCGTCCTCCGGCACTCAGGATCCAATGGTCCACAACACGGCTTCCACACCGACACACAAGGGAAAGGGCAGCAGCCCATTATAGGGCATCCTGACCAGGATCCCCTCCAGAAACCTTGCAGAGCCCGCTGGGGGTCATAGACGCTCGTAGCCAATGATATGAACATGGCTTCAAGTAAGTTAATAATGCTGTTTTATTAAGCAGTACAGCAGTAACCCCCACACATTAGCCATATCAGGCTCTCACTCAACTGATTCTTCTCTCATTCAACTGATTCTTCCAGAACTCGGAGCCTGCTTTGCCCATAAACATTCCTCCCAGTGGTTCCATATTCTTATTCTCAGAAACCTAAGTGAATTCACAACAATACCATTACCACGTGTGGAAATGTGAGGGCTTTTCATGGTTAGGGCTTTACCGACAGTAAAACATACCCATTTTTGTACAAAGCACACGCAGTCATTTAGAATATCTGCTTTTTTCTAATGTGTCAATATATTTCCCTTCTTGTTTTGAGGTGGAACATAATTGGGTACAGTGAGGGAACATATTTCTACTGTACTACTGTACAATGCATACAATGTGAAATAATGGTCAGTAGTGTCTCTCCTGTGCATTAACTTAGAAAGGAAGTGGGAATGGGCACATCTTAGATGCTAAATCTTTCAGAATCAGGGTTTAAATTCGAAAATGAAAGCTTGCAAGATTAAGGTGAGGAAAACAAGTTTGTAAACACAAATGTTTGAAAAGAAAAAAATAATAAAAACAAAACAATGATCAAAAATTCATTAGGAGGAAGTGAACATGTCATGTCATTCCGGTGTGCGGTAGAGAGAAGAGTTGAGGGGTGAGAACTCAATTTAATATTAAATGAAAAAAACACGTTTACAGTGGCATATACAAAATTCAAAGGAGCAAAATTGTTGAATTAATGTATTTATCTATGTTTAGTTGTGAAAACTATGAAAGTAGTCACTTCGTAGCACATCCAACAGGGTGTGCTATTCTCCACCACGTGAAAATTTAGATCAGGTAATGCTCGTGAGGAACTAGGATGCAGGGGGATACGTTTCTGACCGTGGTACCAGAGGAGAGCAAGAGGTAAAACACACATAGAAGGATAAGTTGTAGGTATCATTATCCAGATCGAAGGTCATAGAACGAGGATGAAGAATAAGTGCAAAGACCAGCAACGTAGGCTGGAGACTAGCATAAAGGAGGGATATGTAGTAGTCCAGCCCCAAGAGCATTGAGGTCGAAAGAGAGCATTGAAGAGGGGACTTCAGGCATTCCCAGAGAAAATGGTGGTTACTTTTAGCTTTCAAAGTCGTCGGCCCATTATTCTGGAGATTAACCTAGGGCCGCCAAGAGCTCTGCCACTAAACATTTTTCTCTTCAGTCACCAGATGGCCAATGACTGCATGAAGGCCCACTTACAGTGCTTGGTAGGGTGGTACTTCAATAAATTGAGCTGGATATACCTAGGGACTCTGCCCGAAAATGGGCCGCTGGATAAAATAGTGCTTTGAAGGAAATCCATGCATTGTCTGGTAGCCAGTGTGCTAACTTTTCAGGCAGGTATTAAGTGGTCGCTAGACCTCAGCCTGAGTATGAGTCTGACAGCCTTGTTTTGAATTACTTAAAACTGGTGCAGAAGATACTAGTTGGAAAGGAAGTAGTCAGAGCTAACCATGACACACTATTACGCGCCCCTATGTGCATGTTACGTCCTGATGTCAATCTCAAATGTGCTTCTACACCACATTCCACTATGTATCACAATCCACCAGGGATCCACTATAGAATACATTAGGTCATGCAGAATGTTTGTTTTGACTCTGACTGTTGGTTGTGTCAGAGCTGGCAGCGTAGCTGTGGCACCGTGGGCTTCAATATCTGAGCTTACTTAAACGTACCTGATTGCCGTTTCTTCAATGGCAAGGAGTATCGAGAAACCAAAGCCCACGGAGTGCTGCCGGTCAACGCCCACGAGATAGGAGGAATGAAGAAAGTTGAGTTAAGCAGAGTGCCGGGAGAAATGTAACACTGCCAGAGCCTGAATTCCATAAGTGGGGTGCGCAACAGAGCGCCAGAGGAAATGCAAGACTGTTAGGACCAGAAGTCGCAAGTGGGGGATCCAAAAGCAAAATCAATTAAAGATAAGGGAACAGAGTATGCAACGCACACGGCCCGATCCGAGTTAAGGACCCTGGCGTGTGCTGCGCATGTGCATGTAAGTAGAAAATAACGTTACCAAAGGAACAAAAGAGTTCCACAGAGAAACAAAAGGCGCCTACAGGAAGAGATAAACCAAACTGTGCACAATGATCAGTAAATCATTGAATTCACACTAACAGAAAAAGCGGCAACATCCAGCTACAATAAAGAGCTGTAGGGAATTTAAAAATTTTTTTAAAAAAGTGTTGGGGCAAAAATGCACAAAAGGAAGAGAGCAACCAGAAACATAACAATGGCCACAGCAGCATTTCCCCACCACCACCTTTCCTAGCTGAGCCAGGAAACCCTCCAATAAGGTGGGAAAGGTGGAAGAGAATATTAGACACTTACCTACTCACTATGGGGGGGAAACATTCTTCCCTGAAAGAAAACACACCTTACTGCTACACAACTTGGAAATTGAAGGGCACTGTGCATTTGACGGCCTGTCAGAACCCACGACGGAAGGTGCAGGTGATTTGGATGACTTTACAAAAGCATTGAGAATGTTACAAGAACACTATGAACCAAAAAAGAATATAGCATTTGAGAGACCTATGTTTTTTGAGAGGAGACACGAGTTTGCAAAGCCAGTGGAGGGCTTTGTGGCTGCTTTAGGCACACTTAGTTACACTTGTGAATTTGGACAATTGACAAATTCCCCAATTAGAGATCAATTCGTGAGGTGCACAAACAACATCAAAATTCAAGACAAGCCGTTGGCAAAGGATTTATCACTTGAACTAGCGGTAGAACTTACCCGCAGCATCGAACAGACCGCCCACTACATGAAAGACATGAGAGTTTAACAAGGAGGGAGTGAGATCTGTGCGCCCAGAAACAGGAGGACCAATGAAGGGAGGAAAGATTTATCCTGCTTCATTTGTGGTTACACTGGACATGTATTCTCAAGCTTATTCTGTCCAGCAATGAAAGCATCATGCATAAAATGCAAACGCGAGGGGCACTTTGCCAAAGTGTGCAAGGAAAGCATAGTGAATAGCATTGAGCAGCCAAACCAAGCCAGACCAAGAGGTGGCACAACTGTCTTTGATGGAGAACAAGAATGCAAATGTCCGACATGTATTTGAAATTTCAGCCTTTGGAGGAGGAAAGAAAGGGCCTTCAGACGTGTTTTGCATCAATGGGAAATCATTAATGATGAAGATGGACAGCACGTCCCCTTGGACAATTATTTCTGGAGAAACCTTCATGAATGTTGTTGGTGTAAGAATACAAGACTTACGAGAGAATGAAATTCGACCACATGGTTATAGAGAAGTTGCAATTGAAATTTCGGGAAAATTCAACGCTGAAATAGAATATAAAGGCCGTAACTGCACAACAGAGGAGTTCGTAACAGAACAAAGGATTGTCTCTTTTAGGATGGGACGAGCAAGCAAACTTCGGCATTTGCATTCAGGCAAATTCACATGAGCCAATAGCAATTGCAGAGATCCAAGACAGGTGGGAAAATGAATTTCCAGAGGTTTTCTTGGAGGAGCTGGGAGAACTCAAAGACTTTGAACACTGCCTAAAAATAAAGGCTGATGCCAATCCAATAGTGCACAAAGTACGCACCGTACTCCATCACCTGCGAGAAAAACTCAAGGAAGAATTGGACATGTTGTTACAAAAGGGGGTTATTGAAACCGTAGAAGGAACAGAGTGGTTATCGCCAGTAGTACTGGTGGCCAAGTCAAATGGAAAATTGATGCCCTTTGTAGATCATGTCTGAAATGATGAGGACATTTTGGTTCGAGTACAGTATCAAAATTGTAAAGAAAGCTCTATATAACCCCAGGGAAAATGTCTTAGTGGAGAGGGTGAATAGATTTTTTAAGGGAGGGATTCAGTTCGCGATAAAAGCGGTTTTGCCATGGAAAGTCGTACTGAGGCAATTGGTTTGGGGTTATTGCACCACACCACATTCAGTAACGCAAATCTCTCCATTTGTTTAATTGAAAGGACGTGAGCCGGGGACCAAAGTATGCCCTGGTTGGATGAGGGTGGCAAAACCCGTGTGGGTGGGATTAGGAGGAGGTTATGAAAGTAATCCAAAATGAACAAGAGCATTATAAAAGAGTGTTTGATAGCTCACATGGGGCAAAATACTTCAAATGGTTCTTGTATGGGGCCAAAGTGTTTGGAGAGCAAGCTTTAAGGGATGAAGAAAATCTCTGCTGCAAAAGAATAGGTAATGATTGTTGAGGGTGGTGAAGTATGGTCCAAAGGCAGACTGTTCCTGTATAAGGAGTAATGAGGGGAATGAGGTATTAGGGGTGGACATAGACTTAGAATTGAACAAAGTCCTGGACAGGAGGGTGGTGCAAGTGTTCCGGCTGGAACCAGGATGAGTTGCAGGGTATGGAAAATGCCAAACCATTTGAACAATTTCATTCAATAGCTCATTAACTGTTGTTACGGTTGTGGTTAACCACAAATATTACTTTGATTTACAAGGTGGGGAAACCTTTCAAAGGGAACCCCACAAAGATTAAAGTTCTTTGCTTAATCATATGGTTACCCATCATTATGCACCAGTAAAATTTTATGTACAAAGTTAATTTGTTAAGATTCTGTGGGGTGGGGCGGGGGTGATGTTATGTCCTGATGTCAATCTCAAATGTGCTTTTACACCACATTCCACTATGTATCACAATCCACCATGGATCCACTATAGAATACATTAGGTTATGTAAAATGTTTGTTTTGAAAACTGTGACTGTTGGTTGCGTTGGAGCTGGCAGCATAGCTGTGGCTCCATGGGCTTCAATAAAGGGGCTTACTTAAACTTACCTGATTGCCGTCTCTTCAGTGCACTACGCAATTTTGGCTCAATGCACCCAAATACTAAAATGCATGTTAAACTATGTCAAGATCTAGTAAGACATTCATGTAGTAACTGTTTTGCAACCAGGAAATACATATATAGATTAGACTAAGCAACATAGGCATCGGGTAAGTAATGACAACACTGTAAACCCCCAAGAAGACAAGAAGTAATGAACCCCTATAGCAGGTTCGAAAGGTTCCCCCGGCACTAAACATGCAGAAACTGAAAACACATGCCTCCAAACAACGTTATATAACCCTAATCCTCTAGGTCAGTCAGACCCCCACACCGAGACTTACTCAGTGACCTTCATTGTGTCCATGACTAAATGCAGACGCATTCCTTCCCCCAATGTTAATGAATTTAAAATGGTGGTAATTGACCTATTGCATATAATTTGATGCTGAGGGGCTTACACCCAAAGGGGAGCTTGAAGCTTTGAGGGACCCATTGTATGCCATTGTATGCATAAAATCATCATCATTCGTCGGTTACAGGAATTGTAATCCTTCGGATCTGGCAATTCGCTAGTCACAACTGTGATGAAGTCCATGCTTATGGTTAGAGGTTGGAACTTGGGATATCATGGGGGTCAAGGACCACTACCAGCTATGTCAATCCCAGAGTCTCTAAATGGAGGGTCTCCAAGCTCCCCAGTTGAACAATAGCCTATTCAGCCTATGTGACTTGCCCAACTCCAGAGACTTGTTGCCCCAATCTAGAGAGCTCATATCTCAGAACCAGAATTGGTGTAATCATGACCATTGCAAGAGTGAATAGAAAACAACCCTGCCTGGAACACGGTGGACATCCAAAGTGACTGTGACTTATCAACAGACACCCAGCACTGAGGTCTTTGCAGCAGAGATGGCTGGAAGAACCTTTGCTACAAGAATAGTAGCCATGATCAAAGGCTTCAACATAAAAATAACCAAACATGGCTCTTTGCCGTTTGGAGAAACAGGAATTTCTTAATTGGTTTAACCTAAGATTGTACCTGTCTGTAGCTGACTAGCACACCAAAAGCATCATGTCTCACCATCAAATTGGAGACAGAGTGATCTTGGAGAAAGAAGAAAATCATGTCTGTTATCTCATTTACAACTATGGGCAATGAGTCAGTGCAGCTTTGGAAATTGATAAAACTATATAGAGCCAATCCCATACTTGAGGAATATTGGCACACAGCTGCACATGGCTGAGTGGATGCAGTATAATCAATCCTGGTGGCTTATGTCAAGTTTGGGTGTAGTTGGATGGAGTCAGAAAAGGAATTGGTGGTGACTTAAAATGATGAAGCAGGACAAAAAAGAGAGCAAGAGACCAATCAGGAGGATAAGGAAAGGCACTCAAGACACAGTAGAAAGAAGGAAGAAAGTAGAAGTGAGAGAGGCAAAGGAAGAGAAGGAGGGTGGGGAGTTACACTAGGTTTGAAGGAGGTTAATGAACATGTATTGGAATAGAAGGAGGAGATGGAGAGAAGAGTAACAGAAAGAACCAAGAAGGATAGAAAAGAATGAACAGAGTAGAGCAAGGAGGTGGTGGAGAATAGAGAGCTAATCAGAGCAGAGAAGATCAGAGGAAAGCCATACAGGTAGAGGGGAGAGAATTAGACAGCCAAGACTTAACATAGTTGAAATGGAGGGCTTGAAAGAAAATAAGGAGGCAGAGAAGCAAGAGGATGCAGTGAAGAAACACCTAGACAGGGGAAGGAGGTCCAGAGAGAAGAAGAGGAGGGAGGAATGAGAAGAATTGCAAACCAAGAGGGCAGGAGAAGAGGGCCTGATTGCTTCAGGAGTCAAAAAGAAAAGATGAAAGGAAAGGAATTTGTAAGAGAGGGGATAAGTCAGTTAAACCCAGAGGAAGGACGAGTGTCAAAGTTAAGATGTACAAAACAGGTAGGAGGAATGCCCTTCAGTTCTGGCAGAAACCTTGGCAGAGTCTGCCAACAGCATCACAGGGCCTTGGCTTTGCCATCCCCTTGCTTAGAGAGGTCTGGCGCTACTACATGTTGACCTCTCACCCAGGGTGGCTGTGGCCTCCCATGGCCCATAGACAACTTCCGGATGAGCTGCATGTGGTGCAGGCCCAACGTATTTACTGTGGGCCCAGACTGCAGGGCCAGAGCAGATGGGGCACATACAGGGTCATGCCATCGGTCGGCCCACCCATGGGCCATACCGGATTGGCCTCATCTCAAAAGGTCTGAGGCAGTATGTGCGGTGCTGTCCGTGACAAAGATCAAACAGCTGCTCACTCTTGGCCACTAGTGGGGCGGCCTGAGCCAGGCAACCCAGCCATGACCCTTGCTGGGCTGCATGGCGGACCCTGCAGAAATATCCTGCTGGGCCAGGTATGCCAGTCAGAGCAGGAGGTGAAAGAGTGGTAAAGCTCGAGGTGGAGTGGTGAGCAGCCCAGGTGAAGAGAATGGCTGTGGCATGTCGTCTGAAGTACAGTGAGTATGCAGCCCACCCCCTGCATCCCTGCACAGCAAGGAGGAAGGCAGCTCTGGTGTGCAGCATTGAGCATGACAGCGCTCTCTTAGCAACAGGGATGCCGTCTGAAGTTAAATTGGTGGTGCAAGTGTGACAGTGATCAAGGTTTACCGTCCAGGGCACTGGCCCACCCAAGAAGAACAGCAAATATGTGGTTTGTGGCAGTGCCATCAGGTAGCACCCCCAGGGCAAGGGGGCCACCAAAAAGCAGAGTTTGTGCTGAGGCGCTGTGGCATCGAGCATTGAGCACCCCCCATGCCACAGGACTGCCCAAGAAGATTTCAAGGGCCCGTGGTTACATTCAGGCATAGGGGCCACCTATAAACTCTTGGTGACCTGGTGAGCACAGGACAGTCATGCCCCCCCTTGGTGGAGTTTGCACCACCAACAGACAACAGTCTGGGGAGGCTGCACCATTTCAGACACCTTCACTATCAGAGACAGCAATAGAAAGGTACTGAAAATGGGTGGCTGAATGCAGCAGTCACCCTTTTGTGACATAATATATCTTTATATGTTGTTGTGTATATATGTAAATGTATATTTAAGTGTATAGAGTATACGTATAGGCAGTGTATGTGTACATATGTAGAGCATGTTTATAGTTCTGAGTATGTATAGAGTATGTTAGTGTTAAGTAGGGGGAATTGTTAAGGGAATGTTCAGTAGGGAATGTTTATGGTATTAAGTATAAGGTTTAGAGGGTGTTTGTACCCTGGTGTGAGGTAAGTAAGAAGAGTATCTGAGGTTACCTAGAGGCAGGGACCATCCACAGAGACCATCTTGTAGCCACTCGCTCCTGTGGGTGGTGCCAGGTAGGGAATGGTTGTGCTCTGTCAGTTTCACCCTATGGTTCTCCCTGTGACCCCTCTAAGGAAGGGTGGAATGACACAGGGCATGCCTTTAGAAGGACCTCATGCCATGGGGAATTTAGAAGGGTTGAATTAATCATTAATAAAACGCTTTAGTATTTTATAACTAAACAGAAGACCACGTTGGAATCCATAAAAAAATATTCCTTGCTGTTTCTGTCTCATGAAGAATTACGGGTTCCATGTGTTAATATCCCCAGAAAAATATCGGCATAAAAGAATGGCCCCGTATTTTTGCGGCAATATTAACCCATTGAACCTGTGGGGGACACCCCCACAACTCGCATATTAATTTAAAGGGAGCGGGGGACACCCTTGCAACCCCCGCTCCCATTTGCGCCAATAATTATCCCCACTAATAATATCAACTATGGCCGTTCTCGACGACCATATATATTTTGATATTATTGGTGGGGATAATATTACCTGATACCAAATTACGGTAAGGACTCAGGGCATAGCCCATCTCCTGTTAACAACAATTTTATTTTGCAGGTGCAACGCCCCTCCCTATCCAGCTAGCCTGGTGGGCGGTGGCGTTGGGTCGAATGAGGACTAGCCCTGATCTGGGGTAAGGGAGGTGCACACCCTTGTCCTGGACCAGGGCCAGAAAACAGTAGTTACACAAGTCCAAGTCTTCATTGTTACAGTTCTTGATGTCGGCCATTCCAAAACCAACGGCAATTGCAAAATCATTTGGCCATCATAAAAAGGAAGTTCAGGTTAGTGAGGAGAGGCTATTCTCTCCAGTGGAGTGGGGGAGGGGAAAGATAATAAAACAAATGTACCATTCAGTGACAATCGTTTTTAAAAATTTGGGTGGAAGTAAATTGCCTATCGATGAACATCTCATAAAGAATGTGAGGAGGAAGCCATGGTGTACTTGCAGCTCACTACTGTGCTACAAACATCTTACTATATAAAAAAGTAATCAAGAACAAATCCTACAGACCAACTCATCACATTACCAAGAGCGACAAATCCATTCTATGCAATCCTTGCCCTATCCGCCACAACATTCAGTGCACCTGCAGTATAGGCATTACAAGGCTCCAGACACTGCTTAGAGAAATAATGACAGCATATCTTTCTTTAACTCTGTAGAGCTCACTTCCAACGCCAATTAAACATAAAAAGTCATTGTAAATGGCCGCCGCGCAACCCTTAATTAATGCCAAACACTAAAAGCAGTTGAATCGTATATAATGCATAAGCCATGCACACACTAGTGCACAGCACAGAACATTCAATGTGATTGGCAAGGAGTGTTTGATCTATAATTTCTGGATGAAATACCAAGAAGAATCTTTCAGGCAGGCTGCTGAAAGGCATTTATATTTATGGCCTCAGGGGCGTAAGGCTGTGTCCTACCATTTACTTTTAAAGCCATTATATTGCTGGTGCATTATAAAGTACATTTCAGGTGTAATAATATGCTTCGCCTCCAATGCTTGGAGGAAATCTGACAGTTACACCAGCAGATATGAAGGGTCTTTGTGATTAAGACAAATACGTATTAGAAGAATTTCTTGTATGACGAACCCAATATGTGGAATGTGGGCCTCTTTACGAGGCGGGCGGTAAAGGATTACCGGCACTGGTAAGGGCACCAGTGCCGGTAATCCCTTACCGCCCTACTACGAGTTCCCTTTGCGGGTCCTCCCTTAACGCCTGGTTTTTCCAGGCATTAAGGACGGGACCCGCAAAGGGACTCTGGAGCTAATAACGGTACCGCAATTTGAGCCCTATGGGGGCTCAAATGGGAATGGGGAAGGGCCCTGGTGAATGGGGAATTACTGGTCCCGCCAACCTTGGAATGGACCGGTAATTGCTCCATTTACCAGGGCGGAGTCGGAACGAGTTTGGAGGCAGCCATGGCGCTAATAGCGCCATGGCTACCTCCAACCTCGTAATGAGGCCCCGTGTCATTTAACATGGCCAATTATGAAGAACCCACAATGTAGAAAGGCATTTTTGTTATGTCATGTCAAAAAACGTGTGAAGTGCAACTTAACCCAATGGTGTCTTGGCGCTAAAGGAAGCAATCCCCGAAAGTGGAAAAATCATTAGTTAAAAAACACATTAAGGTTTTACCTTTCCTTAATAAAGTAAAACGTTTTAGTGCCTTCCTAATAGCAAGGCGATGAAACGTTGCACGTAAAGAGAGAGGAAGTGCCTTCCATAAAATTGAGCCTGCCACTGAAAAGACCCTACCGTCAAAGGTGGTTTGTGAAACCCGGGGCACGCAAAGTAACAAGTAGTTAGCCGAGCGAAAGTTCCTCGAGGGCATAGTTTTCACAAACCTCTGTTGGGAAGGGAATGACCACCATCCCACCCCTTAGGAGCTTTAGGGTGAGGCGAGACTCGTTGGAAGACCTGTGATACACCAGGGTGGTGTGCTAGGAGCCCCCACACGATCATAATATTAAGCGAAATGTAGATGTTTAGACTTAGTGTACCCATATAAGCAGATGCCATTTTGTAGCCAGAATCGTAGCATGCAACCTGCACGGCCATGCAGTATTATTCGGTGGGTTAAACATAGCCTGCAAGTCTGAAGGGGATATCTAAACAGACCCAAGCACAGATGAGAAATACCTGTGCTGCTAACTTCCACAGAAACGCCCCCTGTGTTCTAAAACCGTTGCCAATATGTTTTCCCGAGACAGAAGGTGCACTGCAAGGCCACGAGACAGTGCTAGGTGCCTCGGTGCACGTGGTATCACAAACAGGCCATAGCAGGCCTCCGACCTCCATACACCCAACTACGAGTTATATCCTCTACAACTGCCCCAGTCCCAAGACCCCTGAATTCCATAGATACCAGCTGACCCCAGACCACCGACCATAATCTAATCACCCATAAAGATCTTAGGGAATGGTCACCCTACCTTTATGTTATAATGATATGATTTGTAATGCGAGGCACAGGGAGGGATACATCATAGTTCAAAAGCGAGGGTGGAAGCCAGAAGAGGTGACTGGGATGAGTGAAATGTGTGTGGGTCAGAGTAACCTTGAGACTCCCCCTGTACCAGCCTATGCGTATGCCAGGTGCACTGTATTATGATAGAGTAGCACTGTAGACATTGGCCCTCATTACGAGGTTGGAGGTAACCATGCCGCATTTAGCGGCATGGTTGCCTCCTTACCGCATACCGGGCCTGGGTTCCTCAAATGAGGACATACCGGGCCATGCCAACCTTGGTGGACCCGGTAATTCCTCGTCCGAGGAACCCAGACCCGGTCCATCCCCATTCGAGCCCCCATAGGGCTCAATGGGAATGAGGAAGGAGCTAAGGGCCCGTTGTTAGCTCCCTGGTCTCCTCGCGAGACCCGGCAAGGACGCCTGGTTTTACCAGGCTCCCATTGCGGGTCCTGCGAGGAGAGCTCGTAATAGGGCAGAATGGGTTTACCAGCACCAGCACCATTACCGGTGCCGGTAAACCCATTGTATCTAATTGATTCTTCAACCTTGATTTCCTGGAGAAGATTAGCCCAGCTGACCCCATGTGATGGAAGATGGACAGATGGGACTGGGACCAATGGCCTGGAATCCCCTATGGAGTAGGCTGACCATGTATAGGGTTGCACCAACCAACCATGCAGGTTTTTACTGTATACAGATGACACGGTTTCTCCTTTTAAGTTTCTGCTTGCACTCTTTTTGCTCAGAACGTTCCTTAACAGCAGAGTCCTTTGCTGGCACATCTATTTTGTATATATAAAACGTGTTATCCTTGAAAGAATTTCTTGGGCCGTTTTCCCTAGCGGTTGTATTTTTTCTGGAGGGAGCGTTTAGGGGCGTGCCTTCAATTCTCCCAACGGTAGAGTGCACTTGATCCATTGCAGGTCCAATGGACTAAGCAAAGAGACTTACATTTAATTCTGGCCTCTACTTGGAGCCAGTGAAGGCTCCATAGCACAGACGATATTTGGGCAAATTTAGGAAGGCCCACAGATAAACAACTTCTGAATTTTGCAATACTTGAAGATGTTTAATCAGAAATTTCTGTTTGGAAAGCAGCATGGAATTGCAGTAGTCTAGAATCAGTGAGCTAATAGCAGAAACTACCAGACTCTGCAAGTTGATATATGGGCACATTTTCCACAAAACTCTTAACTTAAAATGACCATAGCTACATCTAGTGCTGGCCTTTGATAACGCAGAAAGAGATGAAGCAATCTTTACTCCTAGGTTCTTTACTATTGATACCGATGTAGGCAAATGGCCCAATAATGAGGGCCAGTATTCCCTGATCCACAGTGATATTCATCCAGCTGCCTCTATCAGCTAGACAGTTTCTATGGTTCAAAGCCACCGGGTCCTGCTCACGGTTAATTCTAAGGATAAACTGTGTGTTATCAGCAAAGGCATAAAAATGGCACCAATGGAATATATGAGCTTAGCGAGCGGGAGAACGTACCTTTTAAAGAGCAAAGGTGAAATGGCTTACCCTTGTGGGAATTCACAAGTAGGAGAGAACAGGGCACAAAAAAAGGGGGAAGCAAAAGTACTTGTGTCCATTCAGCAAAAAAGGACCTAAACCAGCAAAACACAGACCGTATACCATTCTTTAATCAAGGGACTGTGTGGGAGTGAGGGGTCGTTTAGGCCACCCTCACGCATTCAGCACAATGTGGACCACTTGCTCTCACAATTGCGGGGGACGCATCCATTGCCTGCGTCTTAAGCAGGGCTGTTGTGGGGGACACTTGGCGTCCATTTTGTGTGCCCTCGGCTCCATCTTTGGACTAGGCCTCACTGCGATAATACGAAAAGGCTTCTCTCCCCTTTCGCAGCGCTGCACACTCCGCGCTCATGGCCCCCACCTTTTCTCACTCTGTCTGAAAGCTTCACAGCTCCATTTCTCACAGATGCGCCAGGGACAATTGAAACATATATACTAATGTAACATCTCACTCTTCCTCTGAGATCACTGTCCTGTAGGTGAACCGGCCCGGACCATGACTTGTAGCTCATCCATCTCCACAAACCTGCCTGTGCCCTCTTACCCCCACTATTGGAAAATTACTGCCATTATAACCCTGTGCCCCTTAAGGTATTCCCTTGATGAACCAGAGGTGTGACCCCGCTCTGACGCCCACCCCATTGTGCCCCCTACTAAAACTAGACCTCTGTCACAGTATATTGCACCTTAGAACAAGTAAATGTCAGCGTGCCCCATGATTGCTTTGATCTGCTCAGACGCACCCCATGATCGATGTTATCACACTGACCAAGACCCCTAAGCCTGGTAACTCCATATAAGTAATAATGAATGATGCTCTGATTTTATGCATGCAATTTATAGGTTCAAAGAAGATTTACTTAAGCTTATACTGATGGTCATTGTTTATTATATGCCTAGAGGTCGTTTTTTATGCTAGCTTAGTTAGTGTCTGCACTGCCTCACCAAGACCTTACCCTCACCCCTCCTGGACCCTGGCAGCCGGACCACGAGACGCTCACCCTCCCGCCAATGGAACAACCAATCCGGATGAAACAGTACCCATAGCTATATACGTGTCAATGTTATTTGCCCAATCCCAAGCATTTGTAGTCCCATATAGTGTGATGTCAGTGATGATGCTTTTTCCCTTCATAAGCCAATATCTTTGGATTGTTTGCCAGAGCACTCTCGGGGCAGCAGAGTTCTCTGGATGCCAATTCTTTATAAAGAAAACTTAACTCTTGCAACCTGTTCTCTTAGTCTCATTCCCCATTGGGGTGTTTCATATTTGTTTGTATTTGCATGTGTAAGACGGGGAGTGAGCCTTCATATTTGGTGACCCCCGCGACATGATTGGGACAGGTGCGCCGAGGCCTGTGCCGAGCGGCGAGATCCGGGACGCCCCCAGCAAAACCCTGGCCTCCGCGGTTGACCAGTTTGTGCGCAAAACAAAATGTTCCATGCGTCCCCGTCATCTTTGCAAATACCCAACTAACTTCTCGCCAAGGCGGGTCACGGCTTGGTTGCGGTGCAGACCAGATTGTGGATAGACCATGAACGGCGAGCTCTCGGACCACCCTACTGAACACGTGAGTACTGGTTGCAAGACTCTCAGGGGAAAAAAGATATAAATTTGAAAAAAGGTATAACAAATAAGAGGGACACAATAGTGGGAAAATAGAGACTGAGGGTGAGGTTCAGGGCCTGTGTGAATGTAACTGAGGCTTTTTCTTATCTATCCTTTATATGGCCATTAGGTTGTTGTGGAAAAAAGAGGTAAAGAGGAATACAGGATCCTAGCTCCGAAGGGGGGTAGAAGGCGGCACCGCATAGCATTGTCTTGACCAGTGCACGGAACAAGTGGAGATAAAGAGAAAAAAGTAGGAGTCTCATATGTTTAGTAGGCTCGGAGTAGTAATTTAGAATATTCTTTTTTCCGTGTGAGCAGAATTCTTTGAGAGGTAGCCTAAGGGGGCTCAGAGGTGGGGAGTGCCTGAAAAAATAAGAACGAGGGATAATAAACTAAAGTAATTCAAAGGGGGAGTAAAACTGAAAGGTAGTATATGTTACATGTTCAATGTTTTAAAGTCTTTCATGTTGGTTTGTCAGTAAGTACATGTGTATCTGTGTATTCACCAAAATAAGGTCCGATGAGAAATGTTGGTAAATAATTTGTGATTCATGTTGGTAAATAATTTGTGACTCCTGCACAAGGGTGTAAGTAAAAAAGGTTATTGGTATTTTTTGATGTTGAAGTGAAATAAGCTTGAAAAGAGGTGCTAAAGAAGGGAGTTAATTTGGTAAACTGACATTGCGCAACTGTACCCAGGAGAAGAGTGAACGCTGGTGAGAGTACGAAATACAGTAACATGGGGAACACACCGTTAGCGCATATCTGTCAACACCTCCCTTTGTATAGCGAGAAAATACAAAAGTATCACGACCAATGGGTGTCTGAAATAAAAGGGGTAAGGGATGGCGCTAATATGGCCCGAAGGAAGGTCATTTGAGAAACGTGTATTAGATCTTGTATCAACACATTTGCTTGCGAAATACAGGGGAAAGCAATTGCAAAACAGAAGGGAGGTACTAGACCTATGGTGAATGTTCTAAGCGGTAACCCCTAGAGGCGAGGTAAGTAAAGACACATTAACAGAGAAAGAGAAGGCCCCGGAAGGGGGAGAGGGTGTTGCAGG
The DNA here is from genome assembly GCA_002915635.3 of Ambystoma mexicanum. Lineage (NCBI taxonomy): Eukaryota > Metazoa > Chordata > Amphibia > Caudata > Ambystomatidae > Ambystoma > Ambystoma mexicanum. The sequence goes on along the minus strand of CM030321.1, from coordinate 851,908,551 downwards.
GGAGGAATGCACAATAAAATGAGAGAGAATGACCTCACTAGCATTTACCCGTTATTGACACAAGACCTGCAGTGGGCTACAGTGAGCCCCTGTATGTACCAGCACCCACTACACCAACTACCTCGGCAGCAGCGCTGCCACCGCCCCGCCACTGTATGAAACGGGAGGGTTATACAGGCCAACTAATGCCCCTCCAGTGAATTTAGCATGGCTAACGGGAGACTTAGACAGACAGCTCGCACATGCCCAAATGGAAATAACGTGATTAAGAGCCTTGTGCGATAGGGGCCAAATGTTGCCCGGGGGAGGGGAAGTACCACCATTAGCAGCAGTTGACCTCACGCCTCCACCAAGTGTATCGGGGGGGATCTATCCCGTCCCCGCCACCACTGACCCCAATACCGAAAGGGCAGGAGTGGCAATCAGGAGAGTTTCTTTTCCATTTAAATGGCAAACCTGTAAGAATAATATGCCCTGGAACCCCAGACAGCCAAAGAGGGGTGGGATAGGGAGCGCGGGAGTCAGAAGACGAGAAAGAGGAAGTATGGAGTGACCTAGATGAATACTAAGAGGGAGCAGCAGCAGCAGGGTCTCCGCTGCCGTTCCCATTTGACCAAGAGGATGAGAGGGCCGCGCCAAGGTGGCAAGGGAGGTTAAGACATAGAGTAGGGAACATGCTGGTAAGTAAAACAAAGAAGGGAATGGTAAGTAAGAAAGGAGGAAAGGCGAAACTACAAATGCCACTGATACACAAGGGAGCAGGGAGACCACACTACATACCATGGGCACAGATGGACAAGAATAACCTGTTGAAACTTCTCCCTCCACTTTCGGGTGGGGCGGGAAGTGGATACATGCATTTGAAAAAAACACAGCTGGAGTGCCATTTGCTATAAGGGATGTAAAAAGTTTACTAGTGTCTGCAGTTGGTGACCAGGCAGGCGCAGTGTGGGTGAAGGCGGGCTTCCCGGGAGTGACAATTTACTGTGACCGCCATGATGGGTCATCATTTAATAACGTTAGGGCACAAGTATGGGATGCATTGCGGAGAACTTTTCCAGACACTCCAGATTTACACTTAGTGATGCAATGCACTATAGGAGAGGAGGAGGAGCCTACGCAATTTATCCTCGGGTGCAAGACCTGTGGAGATCTGAAACGGGCACGGCGTGGGACCAATCCACCGCCTTGTTCTACTTTATAATTAAAAAGGGGCTCCCGAAGGAGGTACAGAAGGCCTTGCCTAAAATAGCTGGGATAGAAGCCAAGGGCTGGTCAGAGATTCAGAGCATAATTGTACACTGTTATAGGAGGATCAAAGAGAGAGAAAAAGAGATAGCACAGAGAAGGTTGGCAGACGAAGCAAAGTTTGTACAAAATAAATTAGTGAAGGTCGCGGCAATGAATTCACCAACATCAACTGACAAGCAAGGGGAAGGAGAGGAGGGGTTAGCAAACACACCAGCAAGGATGGCAGCAGCTTGGTATACAAACGGACAAGAGCAATGGGATGGAGAGGAGCAGTACGGAGGCCCCTAATGGCTGGGCAGGCCCGCAAGAGGACAAGGTGGGTACTGAGGACAGAGAGGGGGGTTTGGAGGAATGGGAAATAGAGGATTTGGAGAGCAAGGAATGAGAGGAGGACCACAAGGGTTGTGTTGGAACTGCGGGAGGTGGGGACATTTTTTCGGGAGAGTGCAGAATGCGTCCAATGGGGTATTACCAAGGGCCACAACACATGGGAAATGACCAGCAGTATGGCCACCCACAACCAGGCAGTCCCTATGGGTTACCAATAGGAGGGAGTGGGCAGAACGGACAATACTATAATGAGCGGCAACAGAGAGAGCCACAAATGCAACTAAGACAGCAACCACAGCAGAGAGGTATGCAGAGAGGTATGCAGCCACAAATGGCAAGACAGAACACTATGGGAAACGCAAACACAAATATCTTTGGAACATCTGTGAATGGCGCGCCAGCACCTTTTCGCAGCGCAGCCTTAGTAGGGGACAATGTATTCTCTGTTCCACACAGAAAGCACTTGTGTGTCCAGTCCTATCCACTACCCTACGTGCAGAAGAGGAACCACTAGTGGGGGCAGAGATAGGGAACAAACAATTCATCTTTATGGGGGACTCGGTAGCTGAAAAATTGTGTCTCATAGAAGGCCGGTTCCCGCTCTCGGGAAAAAATTTGGAAACGCAAGGGTTCTGTGGGGATATTTTAAAAGTTCCTTACACAAAAGATCTTGACATAACGATGGGGGGGAAAACAGTGCGATCACCTCTACTATATCATGAAGACTTGCCAATAAATTTGTTGGGAAGAGACCTCCTGACTAAATTGAACATGACCATATCCTTTACTGAGCGAGGGATAGTGTGCTCCACTCCAGGGGTGTGCCCAGTAAGAGCAATGTTGATGATAAGCACTATGACTAATGAAATTCGGTAAGGGGGGTGCCCATAGACATGGACATGTTCATTTATGGGATCAGAGTGCTTGCCCGGGTAGTACCAGAGATAACACGAAAAGAGTGGAAAGTGCCCTCTGATTTCATCTTTCGCCCAATTGTAAATACAGATGTTGTGCCTGTCACAATTGTGTCCATTGATCTGGAAGGGGCACAGGTCTCAAGCAAATGTATTGCAGTGATAGGACTGGACACATGGTTGCGAATAGAGAACAGTGCTGTGTATAGACCCAAATATAACTTTACACGAGGTGACTGATGAAGAATTGTTTACCGACAATGACACTGATGGGGAAATAATAATGAAAATAAGTGTACCATGTGGCATCATGATCCAACACAGAGAAATACACAACCCTCTCATGGCTAGTGTCAATATGCCACCCACAATATTTGAGGAAGATATGGAGAAGGTACTGCCAGAATTATGGACCACTGGCCCCATGACGTAGGGCTGTTACAGGAGGTCATGCCCATAAAAATAAAATTGAAATCTGGTGCAATACCGCCTAGAGTAAAACAGTACCCATTATCAAGAGAAGCCGAGGAAGGGATAAGAGAAACAATAAATGCAGTATTGCAACAAGGGATAATAGTGCCATCCACGTCACCATGTAACCCTGCATTTTTTCCGATCAAAAAAGCGAGGGGCGGGGCTTGGAGGATGATCCAGGTCCACTTAATGACGTCATACAGAAATAATTTCCACTAGTGCCTAATCCTGCATCAATTCTATGTAGCATACCTAAAGATGCTACTTGCTGTACTGTAGTGGACTTGAAGAATGCATTCTTCTCGATACCACTGGACCCAAGTTGCCAATACCTCACTGCATTCACATTGGGAGGAAAGAGATAAGAGCATTGTAGACTACCACAAGGGTACTGTGATAGCCCCAGCTTTTTTAACAGAATATTGCATGAAGATCATGGTAACATTAATGTAGAGAGCACGATAATTCAATACGTAGATGACTTGCTCATTTGCAGCAAGAGTGAAGAGCAGTGCAGGGCAGATTTGATATCATTGCTAAATTTATTAGCCACAAAGGATACACAGTGGACAAAGGGAAGTTACAATACTGCCTTTCAGAGGTACTCATTTGGGACAACTGATTTCAAAAGATGGCAAAAGAATAATACCAGACAGAGCAGCAGCAATACGCCACCTAATAATGCCTAAAACAGTGAAAGAAATGCAAAGATTCCTTGGGATTTGTAATTACGGTCGCGCATGGATACTTGACTATGAAGCATACACATTCCCACTATTACAGGCTTTAAAAGAAGCACAGAAAGGCAACATTCCATTCAAATGGACACAAGAGATGATCACACAGTATTTCAAGTTAAAGGACCTCATTGCGCATGCACCAGTTTTAGCAAACCCTGATTATGATTGGGAGTCCCTGTTTTCACACTGCTATGAAGTTTTAATGATAGCAGTTCTAACACAAAAAACATAATTAGGCCACAAGTCTCTGGCCTACTACAGCAGTACTCTAGATTCAGTAATGCAGCGCCACTTTGCGTGCGAGCCAGCTCTCGCTGCAGCAACCTTCGCCATAGAAAAAAGCGCTACCATCCTGATGGGTTGCTCATTGACATTATACGCAGAACATTCACTGTTTGCCATTTTAGAAAGATCCAAAAGCACTCCCACCACACGAAGGGCAACAGCATATGAAATAATAATATGAAGCCCAAATGTTCACGTAGTAAGATGCAAGGCAGTGAATCCAGCCATATTCATCACTGAACAATGCACAGTTGAAGACATACAGGAACACGACTGTGCTAAGTATGAAGGAGAAGAAGATGACATTCCTAAAGCAAGCAAATATGCACTAGAGGAGGGAGAAATATACTTTGTAGATGGGTCAGCATCAATAAACAGCGAGACAGGTGAAAAACGTGTTGGGGCGGCAGTGGTAAGAATGGAGGAACAGGAGTATGAAGTGATTGTACAAAAACGCCTCCCCTCACATTATTGAGCACCATACACTGTGGGTAATAATAAGCAGCGCTCAGATACCTGAGGGTTCATAGCGCTATATGAAATGCCAAATTATTATTATTATATTATTATTATTATATTATCATTATTATTATTATTAATATTATTATTATTCAGCACAGGCAGCGAACTGAATAGCGCTAATTGAAGCGGTTCATGCAGCCAAAAGGTATGTTGTGACAATATACTCTGACTCAGCATATGCAACAACAGTGCACTCAGGATTGTCACGTTGGCGGCGAAGAGGGTTTAGAAGGGCAGATGGTTCACCAGTACAGCATGCAGCCCTGTTGAATGAGCTAATATAAGCATTATCAGAACCGTCAGTGGTAGCATTGGTGAAGTGCCAAGCACATACCAATAACACGGATGCAATCTCATTGGGGAACGCGGCAGCAGACGCTTCCGCGAAAGAAGCAGCTTACTTTAATATCCCCACAAGCAGTAGAGTGCATTGTAAAAATGTCCAGAACAGATAGAGCAGAAGAGGGATACAGCCATACACCAATTACCCAAATAATAGAGCTCCAAAAACGTGCACCTGTGGAAGAACAAGAATTATGGGGAAAAAGAGGATGCAAACAATCACCAACAGATTTAATATGGTGACAGGAGCTCACAGGGAAGGTAGTAATGCCGGTGGAATTGTTAGAAATAGCGTTTCAACAACTGCACTTCCCGACACATGTGACTAAACAACACATTGCAGCTGAAATACAGGAGCACTGGTTTGTTCCAAATTTACAGGAACATTTGTCAAAGTTCACAGTGGAATGCACAACGTGCCAAACATACAGTTCAGGAATGACTCGCAGAACACTGTGTTGAACCCTACCGCGTCCTGTGGGCCCATTCAGGGAGCTCCACATCAACTACGCGGATATGGGGGAAAGATGCAGTGGTGCAAGATATCTGATTATAATAGTTTGTCCATTCTCAAGGTGGGTGGAAGATGGACCATGTCCTCACCCAGATGCGAAGTGTGCTGCCAAATTCTTAGTACGGGAGGTTTTCTCAGGGTGGGGCATATGTGATGTCATAAGGTCAGATAACGGCACACATTTTGTAAATGATCTTTTTAAGGAAGTAACTACATTGTTGGGTGTAAAGCACAAATTACGTCCAATTTATCAACCGCAGGCGAACGGTGTCATAGAAAAAATCAACGGCCTGCTCAAAAGCAAACTGTCAAAATTGTGTAACACCCTCAAGAAAAACTGGGTGTATTGCTTGCCCCTAGCACTTTTTCAACTACGAACACAGCCAAGTAAGGACCACCATTTGAGCCTGCATGAAATAGTGACAGGATGGCGCATTCATACGCTACTCTCCCCAGTAAAAAGAGCATCAGATACTCATAGAGCTGCAACAGTTCTAGGGGATGAATTTAAGGAATACATTACCCAACTGACACGTGCAGTGCATAGCATAGCAAGACAGATCGCACCACCATTTACACAAAGCACAGAGACAGATACTACAACGCCAGTGCAGGACAGCCCAATGGGACAATTGATGCAGGGTGTCATGATTCCTGCCCCTCATGTCCCCAGCCCTCCAAGATGTCAGGCTGGAGCCAGGCCACGATCACCTACATGGCCCTCAAGGGGCCTCTCCATCCCTCCAAAGACCCACTTGGAGTCAGACGGCGCTTGTGGCACCAAACTCACTCACTCCCATAGAATAACATTGGGGATTGGACTTGTAGTGTATTGATGGGGACAAGATGGATGCCCCCACATATTTTGGTTCCCAGAACTGCATGTGCAGTCTAGTCTTTTGGGTATGGTTCAGCCCAGCCCAGCATGACACTCACCATGTTCGGATCGGTCTCCAGTAGGTCTGCTTCTTTCTTCTGCGCTCAGATTCTGCAAGAACAAGAACACCGTTAGGAACAGCCTTACCTTGCAGCACTTCTGCCCATCATTCATCGCTCCTTCTGTTCTGCGGGCATCTTCGGCGGTGTCATTCCCATCCCGGCACGCGGCTTCCTAAGGAAAAGGGAAAAGAACAGAAAAAAGGCATTAGTAAGCATTCTGAAAATCTTCGCTTATTTTTAATTACTGTACGAGCTTCAAACGCTTACCTGAATCCCAGCCGCTCTGGGGAAACTCTGTCTCATCCATCTGCAAGAGGGAAAAGACACTCCAGGTTAGCGTGGAAACATCTAGAGGCGCCGCTTACCGTGCTTACTCACCGCATTTGTTCTTCATAACCGGCATCCACGCTGAAAACGTTGCAGCAGCATAAAGATACTGGAAAAGAACTCAGTTCAATATAAATACGAAAGGGGTGCATTGCAAATCTCGCTCTAACTCACCTTCAGCGCTACTCATCTCAGCAGCACGCCGCCATCCCCGGACGCCGGCCATCATCTAAGGAAGGAAAGGAACGAAGTTAGAGAACTGATCAAAAGACTCATTATACTTACCTGTCGGACTCTTGCCAGTGAAGTAACTAGGCAGCAACGAGCCTGCATCAATCAACGCGCCCCTGCACTGAAAGCAGGACAGAGAGCACACTATCCAAGAAAACAAGGTGAGCTGTGGATCAAAGGGAAGGGTTGGACCCCGGGGAAGAAGAGGTTCAAGGGGTTCAAGCACACAGAGACAATAGGGAGTTAAAATCTACCAATCCTCGTAAGAGGTCAGAACAGGCTGAGTGACATCCCTGTGGATACCAGGTGAGCGTTACACAGGGGAACATGTGTATGTGCGAAGTTTTGTGCAAAGGTGGAACTCTCCGAGATTTCATGGACCCTACGAGGTCATTTATTGCACGCCAACGGCAGTTAAAGTGAAGGGGTTGAAATATTTGGTGCATCTATCAGATGTGAGAAGAGCACACAATAGTACAACCCCTCAATGTGAGCAAAGTTGCAAGTGGCTAATATAAAGATGTGCAAAATGCAACAAATTAAAAAGGACAACCCAAAAAATAAATTATCAGTAAAAGTGCATAATAAGTAAAAAAGGATATAAATAATTGTATATATATATAAGAAACAGCATATTTCTCTTTCTCTCTCTCTCTCTCTCTCTCTCTCTCTCTCTCTTTCTTTCTCTCTCTCTCTCTCTCTCGCTCTCTCCCTTTCGCTGTCTGTCTCTCACTCTCTGTTACTGCACTGTATAAAGAAAACATAGCAGTCACTACTAAAGTTTTTATGGTATATAAATGAATATATTTTTCCTTTATTTAGGAGAAAATGTATAAAATAGAACAGGATTGTGCAAAGTGTCATTATGAAGAGTTAAATAACGGAAAAGTAAAAAATGTATGTGATCAATAGAAAAGAAATTGATGTAAGAAAAGATGAAAAGTATGTATGCATTGTACTTAACAATTTTAGATTGCCCCTTCAGGTGGAAAAATGGCAGAAAGTAGGGCCCTCACTAATAACGACACAAATATAGATAGTGATAGGGTAGATAGTAGAATGAAAATGTGGTACAGCTCTGAATACAGACTTACATTTTCTGCAATATTGTTTTCTGTGATGTTATTTTGTGTGACCTGGTATTGGGCAGTGGCTTTCATAATTAGGATATGAAAGAGGGGGGAAGTGGGGCAAAGCTGATACGGGAAAGCTCAACGCTCATATGGGCTGGAGTTACAAACATGTGGAAGCATAATGATTCTGTAAACAACTATCTTACCACGTTGCATAAAAATCGAACCACCAAAACTCCACCTTTCTCTCTTTCAGCTATAGAACTAAGTAAAGATAACGAGACCAATCAGTATGATGGGGACTGCTCCTGGGATAGTGAGCCTGATCTGACAAATACTGATGTGTACACAACTACAGAACCTACCTCACAAGGCACTGTAATGCACTTTTATCCTAACACTGTAAGTACACAAGACACTCCAGCAACACAGTCCTGGCAAGTTGCTAGCGAATTCAGTGACACAACATGGGCAGATGTCTTCCCCATAAATTATATGAGAGTGAAAATGATAAATAACAGGGATGGGGGGAGAAGAAGATGGAAAAGGGGGGTGGGAGGGAAAAGATATGATGTTTACCATGGCCTGGAGTTAGACGAAATTGAAGACCCCGCCACCCAGATCAGTCAAATAAGTGGAACTCGGACATGAGTGCAACAGCAAAACAAGCCACAAATGAGAACTGCTATGTCTGCTCTCTCATACTGCACGCTTCAGGCACACCTAAGATATTTATACCTCAAGAAGTGCCCTTGTCGGATGCCTAATGCTTAATTCATCTCGTATTATGTAGAATTCGGAGCACCTTCCAGTCACAAACAGTTACAATAGAAATGCTGCAGAACGAAAGAACCTGCACGAGCAAGCCGCAAGGAGTGACTTTCATCAAAGAACCATTTTTTGTTATCAATGGGACAAGGTTCACGGAAAATGGGTTCTAACAGGAAATGCAACCAAACGATCATCATCTCAGATATGAAAAAAGCCACAGCAGTGCTCATGGACATGTATTGGGTGTGTGGCAAGCAAGCTTACCTGCATCTACTGTCATCATGGAAGGGTACATGCAGCCTGGCCACCCTGCACTCAGTGTTAATGGTAATCCCAGAAAGCCACATCCAAGGGGGGAGAGATTCGGCTGGCATATCGGCAGCAGTGGATTCGGCTGGCATATTGGCAGCAAGGGATTCGGCTGGCACATCAGCAATACCCAACCAACAGCAACAGAGCTTTCCCCATACAACATTCTAAAGATGGGCTACAATACAGATTGTCCCGCAAAAAGAGGTCAAACTATATCTCCAGTGAATCATCCAAACTCCTCACCGAGATTCCTGATAAATATAAATTGTTTAATTCAGCTGAAACGTTCTTTGCCTCCCTCCTGGCAACAGGACTTCAGGTGCGAGCAAACACCAAATGGTTGCAGATTGTCCGCTGGGAACTGATCCAACTGGGAAACAACACTGAAGAAGGATTCAATGTGATCAAGGTGGAACTCCGCGCCTTGCGCCTAATGACAATGCAGAACCGGTACGTCTTAGACCTTCTCACAGCAATGGACGGTGGAGTTTGCGGAAAAATCGGGAGTGGATACTGTACATTCGTACCTTCTGAAGACGCGGATAATGGGATCCTCTCCCAAGTCATCTCGGTAGTACACAACCTGGGGGAGAGAATGCAGAAGGAAGGAGGTATAGAGCCGAGCAACTGATTCGACAACATTTTCAACTGGATACCCTCGTGATTCAGCATGATGATAAACATTTTTGTTCCAGTGGTCGTTTTTCTTTTGCTATTTTTCTGTGTGTGCCAGTTGGGTACACAATGCTGTGCAAAATCTATGCCTAGTTCAACACTGATGATGGTAACAATGGGTAAACCGACAACGGTAGCAACCATGATAGACGCGCAAATACAAACTGGGAAGTCAAGTATCGCCTGACAGCTGTTTATCACCAGCATGGGGACAGGGTAGACAACCTATATCACACCACGATTAAAGAGCCACAGGAACTACAATGGTACAGGGAAGTGTGGGTGGATCTAGATGGGGAAGGGGGTATATACATGAACTGCACACCTGATGAATACGCCAGGAGAGGGCAGAGTCTAAGAGGTGTCTGCAGGGCTTGGATGCCAATAAGAGGTACACCGGCCTGCGATGAAGCCGTTCAAGAAGCAGAGTATTATCAAAGGGAGAATAATAAAAAAGGATTAGTTTGTGACTTTAGATGTAACGAAAGGGAGAAATGTGTCGGGGTGAGGGGTCGTTTAGGCCCCCCTTACGCATTCAGCACAATTTGGACCACGTGCTTGCACATTTGCGGGGGACGCTTCTATTGCCTGTGTCTTAAGCGGGGCTGTTGTGGGGGACACTTGGCATCCATTTTGTGTGCCCTCGGCTCCATCTTTGGACTAGGCCTCACTGCGATAATACGAACAGTCTTCTCTCCCTTTTCGCAGCACTGCACACTCTGCGCTCATGGCCCCCACCTTTTCTCACTCTGTCTGAAAACTTCACAGCTCCATTTTTCCCGGATGCGCCGGGGACAATTGAAACATATATACTAATGTAACATCTCACTCTTCCTCTGAGATCACTGTCCTGTGTGTGAACTGGCCCGAGCCATGAATTGTAGCTCATCCATCTCCGCAAACCTGCCTGTGCCCTCTTACCCCCACTTTTGGAAAATTACTGCCACTATACCCCTCTGCCCCTAAAGGTATTCCCTTGATGTACCAGAGGTGTGACCCCGCTGTGAAGCCAACCCCAGTGTGCCCCCTACTAAAGCTAGACCTCTGTCACAGTATATTGCACCTTAGAACAAACAAATGTCAGCATGCCCCATGATTGCTTTGATGTGCTCAGACCCACCCCATGGATCCACCCCATGATCGATGTTATCACACTGACCAAGACCCCTAAGACTGGTAACTGCATATAAGTCATAATGAATGATGCTCTGATTTTATGCATGCAATTTATAGGTTCAAAGAAGATTTACTTGAGCTTATACTGATGGTCATTGTTTATTATATGTCTAGTGGTAGTTTTTTATGCTAGCTTAGTTAGTGTCTGCCCTGCATCCCCGAGACCTGACCCTCACCCCTCCTGGACACTGGCAGCCGGACCACGTGATGCTCACCCTCCAATCCAGATGAAACAGCACCCATTGCTATATACATGGCAATGTTATTCGCCCAATCCCAAGCATTTATAGTCCTATATAGTGTGATGTCAGTGATGACACTTTTTCCCTTCATAAGCCAATATCTGTGTATTGTTTGCCAGAGCGCTCCAGGGCAGCAGAGTTCTCTGGATGCCAATTCTTTATAAAGAAAACTTAACTCTTGCAACCTGTTCTCTTAATCTCATTCCCCATTGGGGTGTTTCATATTGTATTTGCATGTGTAAGATGGGTAGTGAGCCTTCAGGGCCTTTTTTAGATGTTTCATTTTATAAAATAAATTTTGGGAAAAAACTCATAGAGAAAATATAGGGGGATTGGGGAAGTGCTCATAAAGGGGTAATGATGGTTGGGAATACATAAAAACAATAGTGGAGAGTGGTTTGGGGGGCCTCCCCGTAAAAATAAACAAATAAAATTCATGAAAAATAAAAAAGATTTAAAAAAACAGCTACAAAATATCAGTCGATGGAAGAACATAGAACCAAACAGACCGACTAATACCGATCTCTTCTAGGAGGCGATACAGAATAGAATGATCAATTGTGTCAAATGCTGCTGAGAGGTCCAAGAGAATGAGCCAACCTGCCCACCCTGATCGAAGATCAGAGTCAGAGGCCCTCATTACAACCCAGGCGTTAAGGGGTTAACGGCGCCGTAAAAGGTGGCAGCGCCGTTAAATCCTTAACGCCTGATTACCAAGTTCCTTTGCGGGTGGCACTTTAACGCCTGCTTGTAGCAGGCGTTAAAAAACCAACCCGCAAAGGGACCTAGGAGCTAATTACGGCACCATAATTTACGGTGCCGTAATTAGCACCTTCCCCAGTCCCATTGAGCCCTATGGGCCAAAAAATGGGAATGGGGAAGGGCCATGGTGGCATGGGGAATTACCGCCCCGCCAACCTTGGAATGGGGCGGTAATTCCCCATTCCGCCCTGGCGGAGTTGGTAAGTTACCGGCATGGACTATGGTGCTATTACCACTATGGTCCAACGCCTGGGTCGTAATGAGGGCCAGAATATCAATAACAGATACTAGCCCTGATTCTGTTCCCCTTGCAGGTCAAAAACCAGATTGAAATACATCAAGGACATTTGAGTGCTATAGACAATCCCTAAATTGAGGGGTAACTATTGCTTCCAGTGCCTTCATAAAAATGTGGTGGTTTCTTATGTGCTTCAAATGTTTAAACAATATTTTGAAAAGAAACACATCTTTCGGTCATAGACAAATTAATATCAAACTACTAAAGCATTAATGAAATTCATAATTAAAGTGTCTTAACAACGCGGTTCGTGTATGCAGTATATAATGCTTTGCAGACATCATTGTAGAAAGATTGGAGTCTAGTAAAACGTAGACGACAGCTTTTTAAATTCATGTTCTTAAAATAGATTTTCCGAGTGGTAAATCACTCTGTAGAAACACTTGGTATCTGTGAAGAAGAGTGTTGTTAACAGAGAAGCCACTTTACAAACTATATTTAAAATATGTTCTTTTTCTTTTTTTTATTATTGTTTTACAATCTCGTTTTATCTCGTGATACCACCATTGCCTTTTTTTACTCAGGCCTAGGAAAATGTGAAATATGTTATTGATGTCATTATTTTCATTAATAATATAATTATTAATGTTGTAGTTAGTGCTATTTGAATGTAATCATTACTACATATTAATGCAGATGTTTATGCAACTGATCATCTACCGTTAATATTTCTAATAATTGCTATATTTATAATACAAATATGTACAGAATGAATAACAGCAATTCTTGTTAATTAGTAGTATTAGTAGTGAATTTAATGGTATTCACACCTGGGGAACGATGCCCAGCCAATAGGGGGTGGCTAGAAACACGGACGAGAGGTGCCAGTGCCCCACCCACATTCTACCAGCCACCCGAGGCGCTTCACCATGCATCACTATTGTTTTCCGGTGCCTTTGCAACTACGTCCATGGATCCTCAACAACATTACCTCCCCACTCTCCCCCTATCCTCCACAACAGGTCTTCCCTCTTTTCAGCTTCTGAGTCTCCCAGCTCTGCCGCTCCTTGCTCTATCGGCCCACCATAGAAATAGAAATGGGACAGCGCCCCTTTTCTGTTTTCTATGGCAGTGGCGCGCTGGTTTTTATTTATGGGATATTGGGCTCATGGAATAGACTCAGAGTCCGGCTCCCTTAGAATAAAAATAAAAACTATTGGCGGTGCAAATAGCTATTGCCCGCTTTTCAGGAACGGATACCGGGCCGGTCAAGGCCCAGTAAACCCCCCCCCCCCAACATGGGGGTGATTGCTATGCTACATTTCCGTTACCAAACATTATTATCACTGAAACTAATGTCTAAATGTTCCATATTAATGATTGAACACATTTGAGTACCTGCTATTTACATAATTGGAAAATGCCATCAATGGGGTTTTCTTTTTTTAAATTGTTGGAAACAAGTGAAGGTGAATTCTGAATGAAAATGTGACTTGCCACACAAACCCAGTTTACATATATGACCTTTAATGAAAACCTGATGTCAGTGATTAAGTCTGGGCTTGCATCTGGTCCATGAGTTTAAGAACTAATCTCTGACATCCACATAGTGGATAAATACCGCCTTCTGCTGTGTGCCGAACTTAGACACCCTAGCAGATGAAGGGTGAAACGACAACCTCCCAGAAACGGTGTTGCCTGCATCCTGAAAGCGCCCATGGGAAACTGTGCTACAGCTTATCATGATGTCTTCCCCAAGAGACTATTGGCATTAGGAAGATGGGTGTTTATTAAACAGATGTCTATTTAAGCCAGAAACTCACAAGGCCTTGGGAAATGTTACAGAAAGTATGATAATGGTCAGGACCACTGCAAGGCTCATACCCATGCATAGCACCAGTGAGGATTTTTTTGTAAATATCAAAGCCCCATATTAAAATTCATTTGGTATTTCCCATGTTCTGTTTTACCTGATGACAATGCACTACCGACACACACATTGGTGGATAGGTTCTCTTCAATACAAAGCAACATACTCTAGTGCATACTCTAGTGCACCTGAAAGGATGTTATGGCTATGTTAGTTGTGAGATAAAGTGCAGAAGGATGGGAAAACCACCCCTACCTCAGTACTGACAACAGTTGATTTGAGCCCAAACCAAAATGGCCATTCACGTTATCAAGTGACATATTCACACTTCATCTAACTATAGAGCGGGGGCTTCCACCTCTGTGCAAAGGGTGGACGCTCCTCAAGGGTGATGTCCCCATTGGACCTTAGTGGTCGGCTTAGAAACAACCAATCCTCTTCTACAAATTGTGCATAACTAGTGCTGGAAAGACCAAACCTGTTCGACACTTGTTGGTTTGGCACTCATTACATGTCAGGCGGTGGACCATGGTGCTATTAGCACCATAGTCCATGCCGCATTCCGCCACGGTGGATGGCGGAATTACCGACCCATTCCAAGGTGAATGGGGCGGTAATTCCCCATTCACCATTTGCCCTTCTCCATTCCCATTTTTGCCCCATAGGGCATAATGGGGATGGGGAAGGCGCTAATTACGGCACCGTAAATTAGCCATGACATCATGGCTACTGATCTCACATGGTGACTGTCGATGATAATGTGGGGTTTGTTATTTGGGAGATGGCCCCTGATTCAGAATGGTACATGACATGTAAGCTGGAGTGGGTTAGGGGGCATACTCGCTTCCAGTAAGAAAGGCATTGTGGGAGAAGGTGGCCACCAAGATGGAGATGAGGTCTGGAGTCAAGCACCCCCTCCCTCAAATGGCCATGTCATCAGTGGGATGATGTGTGTGCTGGCAACCAGACCTGCTTACAAGCCTGGGTAAGCTTATATGGACGACTGCGAAACGCAGGCCTGCAATAAGAGCAGAAGGCAGCAATCAGTGAGAATAAGTACATTTTTTAATATGTGCCACATTTAACTGTACGTTACTGTTAAAATCAAAACTCCTAAAACAACACTGTCATTCTAAAGTATCTGTGCTCAAAACCTTAAACTCTTTACGTTCTCAGCTGTAGAATGTAGACTCTGTAATCTTGACTATACACTATAAACTAATTGTAAACTGTCAACTGTAAACTAATGGTTACTTGTAAACATTGCTATATATTAAACTACAGTATATGCAAGACTATAATATACTATATACTCTACACTGTACTAAAGCCTATATATAGCTATTTCCTTTTTTGAGATGTAAATCATGAGCCACAGTAGGGCTCTTTCAGTGACACTATGAAGTTGCAGTGCCAAAGAGAGTTTTTAAAGGTGTGGAATTGCACCATAGGAAGAGGCTGACCATTCCCCAATGTGTACCAGTGCCCTCGGTCACAGCTTTCAGGGACTGCGGAAGAAAATGTATGGTAAGTTCTTTGAAATCCAAAACAAGCTCAGCCATATAGAATCCATAATTGGGTGTTTTGGGGAGAGGCTAGACAGGGCCTTCTGCAGATGCAGCCTCTTACTATTTTCATTTACTTTGCTCCATTGTGTCCCTATATTATATATATATATTTTACCATGGCTATTGGGAGGCTCTTTTCAGTTTGGGCTTTGGAATTGCCATCTGGCAAGGCTGCAGAAACACTGGCTTTTTTATTTTTATTAATGCATAAAATGATGCAGGTAATTCCATCGCCAACAGGTTAATCTGCTGACCAGATTCCTCTTCTTCAGCAACTCCATGCCACAAGCATAGGGTGCTTGTGGCCTGCTGTGTCAGTAGCCTGATCTGCACTGCCTGCTCCACTTGTGGCATAGAGCAGGTTCAAAGGTCATAAGGTGCCCACTCGACAGCTGGTGAGACAGCTAAGAATCTCTGCAGCACAGGGGTGGCATTTAAGCGATCCCCCTATGTACCAAAACACTGATGCAGCTCTCCTTTGATTGAGTAAAACAGCATTGTAAGCCAAATGTCTTTCTTTTCCTTGCTGAAATGCATTGCGCATATCTAAACACTTTTGAGACTCAAGCCCACTTTCTTTCCTTTGAAATTATTCCTGTTTTTGGTTCAATAGTACTCATGTCTGACATCACCATTTCTGTGCCGGTCTTAGACATCAATGGGCATTTACAAATCAGTCTGGCCTCGTTATTTCTGGCGTTCCGGGGCTATATTTCACCCCAAACCCGTAAAATGATCTCAAACTGTTTCCTTTTCTTTAAAGTTTCGTGGAGATTGTGACAACCATAACTCTATTTATTATCAGTTTTATAGCCAACTGGACGCGAAACACCTTTCAGGGCGCTTAGACCATGGATGGTGAAGATTTTAGACGTTTTAACTAATATTGGTTGTGACACTATAGAATTTGAAAACTCCTCCATAATGAAAAGGGAAGTTAAGCAAAAAGCGGCAATATTGGACAGAAATATGAGAAATTCCAAACTGTCTAGTTTAACTACTTATACTCAATACTCAACGCAATCCTTTCCGATAGGTTTTCCCTGCTCTTATATTAAAAATACCCCAAACCCAAGGGTCAGATGGTTTATCATGCAGCTTAGATTTAGCTTATTACTAACACTAGCTAGTAGGGGTTCTTGTTTTCACATATCCGTGGAGTACACGCTGATTTACTCCATTTACAGAGAATCCTCATTTTAAAGTGGACCGTCTGACAGATGGATCTCACTTGGGTCTCCATAGAAAGAGTAGCAGATAGTTCAATGCCAAGTTCAGGGAGCCAGGAATCAGATGGCGAAAAGAGCAGTATTAGAAGGAGGGTCCACAATCAGTACCTCTGTTTTTCTGCCATCATGATGAAGCCAATTATGGCTCATCCAAGTATACGACAGAAAAGAGACAGGAGTGACAGTGCTCAGCAGTACAAGGAAGGGAGATATCGAGACAAACCAAGATCTGAGTGTCATCAGCATAAGAATATCAACGAAAACAAAAGAGTGGATAAGTTTAACCAAAGGCTGAATGTAAATATTAAAAATAAGGGGAGAAAGAGCAGAACCCTGAAGGACATCGCAAGTGATGGAAGAAGAAGTGAAAGGAGAAAGATAAAGAGATTGAGAATGATCTGAAAGAAAAGAACAAAACCAGTCAAGGACGGGCCAAGCGATACCCACTGTGGACAGCCTCTTGATCAGAATGGCATGATCAATGGTGTCAAAAGCTGCGGACAGATCTAACAAGATCAGGGCTCCAACACTGCCCTGCTCCACCAACAGAGCCATGTCATCCACAGCGATACCAACATGGACTTGGTTCCACAACTCAGATGGAATCTGGATTGGAAATGATCCAGAAAACCAGAATCCATCAAGAAAGAAGGGAGAAGAGGGGTAACCAAAGATTCAAATAATTTCTTTGTTTTAAAAAGGAAGAAGAGAAATAGGACGAATATGTGAAAAGAGCATAGGATCAAGAGAGGGTTTTTTAAGTAAAGGGATAACCAAAGCATGTTTAAGCACAGGAGAAACAAAACAGGTATACAAATGAACCATTAACAGCTGAGGACACAAGAGACGCAATGGAGGGAATTATCCCTTAAGAGTCACAAGCTGAATATAGTCAGAAGGTGACATAGGGCCTCATTATGAGACTGGTGGTAGCCGTGCCTGTAGTACAGGCACGGCTGCTACCGGTATTCATTTTTTTCCGGTGCCCAGAAAAGGACAATTACTGGGTGATTACGACCTTGCAAGACCTGGTAATTGCCCTTTTCTGGGCACCAGTAAAAATTCTTCCCCATTCCCATTGGGTCCCATAGGGCTCAATGAGAATGGGGAAGGTGGTAGCACTGGTACCGTTAGTAACGGTACTGGTGCTACAATCCGGTACTGCTCCCGGGTGCCGGTACGGCCACCAGGTCAGAACTAGTGGCTGCAAAGGCACCGCCGAGCAGAACTCGTACTATGGTGGTACGGTACGGTAGGTTGTTGCCTTATCGCCATACTTATAATGAGGCCCATAGATTTGATACCCTCAGTGGCAGCGATGATGTCAGGAGCATCAAAAACTTGAGCATATCTTTTGTTTAATATACCATGGCTATGGTGAGAGGGTGAGGGGGGATAGCTCAGGAGCAACGCATTTGTCCTGGAAGCAAGACAACACTGCACAACAGGTTTTCGTCCCGATTCCATACATAAAAAACAATGGGCCTCATTACGACTCAGGCGGTAAGGGTTTTACGGCGGCGTTAACAGCGCCGACCCTTACCGCCTGAGTACGAGGTCCCTTAGCGCCATGGCGGACTTAACACCTGCTTTTAGCAGGTGTTAAAATCCATGGCGCTAAGGGACCATGGAGTTAATTACGCCACTGTAATTTACGGTGGCGTAATTAACGCCTTCCCCACTCCCATTATGCCCTATGGGGCAAAAATGGGAATGGGGAAGGGTAAATGGGGATTGGGGACTTACCGCCCCGCCAAGGTCGGAATGGGGCGGTAAGTCCGCCAACCACCATGGCGTAAACGTAGTTTACGCCATGGTGGTAAAGTCACGGCCCAGGCGGTAACTTACCGCCTGGGTCGTAATGAGGCCCAATATCTGTTATTAAGCACATTATAAAATAACAATTATAATTATAGTAAACACATCTATGTACATGTTTGTAATGTTATGATGTTAAGGCCATGTTTGTTACTAAGATAATTATTAATTGTGAACAGTTCACTTTTTAACTATATCAAAAATAAAAAAAATAAAATCTAATTGTGCCTGCTCAAATTGACCAACCAAAATAATACCATAAGAAAGTAGTTTAAGCGATCTAGCCTGTAATTGAAACTCAGCATAATGTGTTCTGTCTGTCTAGCAGCACTGATGGGGGCTAGACACTTTCTTCTGGAGGACATTATTTAGGTTGGGCTGATTACATGTCTTGTCTGCGTTTTAGTTATCAGAATAATGTGTATGAAACATGCAACTTGAATTTGCGTTTTGGACGTTTCCTTTTGTATTATTTTACTATTGCAATCTGATTTAGAGGCACGTCATGCTGGAACCTTCAGACAGCATCAATATTCCTATGACATCTTTTCAGTCTACTTACAATGTTGCTGAATCGCGGATATGGCTTCCAGAGGCGCTGTCCACTGTAAAACATTGGGAAATGCACATTTTATGAATGTGGGTCCAGCAGATTTCAATGAGTAAAGCAATATTATAGGTAATGTTTTTTACTCAGGACTTAGAATGGTTCCCAGAGGCCAATATATCCTGAGTGGGCACCCCATCAACCCCATACACAAAAGTAGATTGAGGGGTAAACGGGCAAGGAGCTGACCCTCCTCCCCCTCCCCCAAGCTCTGATATTTGTTGCTTCTGGGTCAGGAGTGATGAGTGTTTTGGGCAGACGGAGAAAGCAATGGGGTTATCAGAGCGAAGCTTTTAAATTAATTTGAGGGTCACTTTAAATAAAAAATAGTTCTACCTTCAAAGAGCCCACTGGCACACGCCATGAAAAAGTCACGTATTACTCCGGTGACGTAAGGCTAACTGTTGCACTATTGTTGTTGCATTAGAGCTATATTTTGTTTTCTATTATTGGATATTTTGCGCAAACACCAAGGGGCCTACTTTCTCGGCATTCAGAGACATTTGACAAGATGTGACAAACAATGATAACATAAGATGGTCATAGTAATAAATAATAAGTAATTCAAACATCTGCACATTATGGGCCTGATGCATGGAATTATTTACCTGCAAAATCTGGTACTTGCGCGTCAAACTGCGTGTGAAACACTGCTCGTCGATTCATGGAATCCAATACACAGGACTTTTCCTGGACTTGCGAGGAGTTCGCGCAGGCTCGGCACGTCTCTGCAAGCCGTCGAGCACTCCGTGCGAGACTCCACGCAGCACGTGGGCATGGCTTGGCAGAGGGCTGGAAAGGGGGCAGAACACAGGAAATGGTGAAAAACATGCAAAAAAAGTGGGCATTCCTTGCACGCCCACAAATGCGCCAAACAACATGTATTCATGGTACCAGCCAATGGTCGGACTGGGACAAGAAATAGGCCCCGACACCCAAAAAAAGTGGCCCATCCCTCGCCTCACGACCCTTGACCTCTCATGAAATCACTGGAAGTGATTGTCATTTGACCCCACACCAAAGTGACACCCTGGGAAGCGATGAAACACAACCTTTTACCCCTTGACAAAACAGGAAGTGGCATCAAAGAGCATTGTTCCTAAGTACACTACGAAAAATATGGTTATGATTTCACTTATGTGATATACATTTCATACAAGAACGGATCACCATATGTAGCATTAATATCTGTGTGTATAGATCCAAATTGTCAAATTGAATGCAAGCAGACGTCCAAGGCCAAATGATATTATGTTATTGTATAGAACTTACACTTAAGCTCTTTTTTGTAGAAAAAATATGCATACAATATCACCCAACCTGTGTTGCTACTCATTTATCGACCTAAGAAGGATGAAAGGCTGAGATGGCTTTGCTGGGATTTAAACCTGCAGATCACACACACATCGCAGCAGCGAGCGCTATCATGTCAGCTATAGGAAAATGAGCAATTATTCTGTAGTGGATACCAATAAACTGGTAACTGAGATTTAACAGCAGACCAGTTAAGTTAATTTGCAAGTCTGGTGCAAAGTTGGCCGCATGTCAAGCCTGCCTGCATCTAGTTTTAGGCTTCAGAGGTTGGAAAATAGGAAAAGCAGCACACTCATAGGACATCCCATACTCTGAGCACTCGTTACCTCATACATGCAAACAAACATCCTGAACAGCATGCCACAGAGATGGGAAAGATAGACACATTACAACAAAGCATTAATTGTGGCACAATGAAGTCAATGGCCACTTGATGTGCTATGATCAAATATTTCTAAACTATATAGAAGCTTTTTGGCACAAGGAATGTGTCAAGTGAACGAGGACGCCGAGATAGAATGTCTTGTGATGATCGTAACAGAGTCAACAGCAGAAAAAAACATGCTATTACTGCAACTTGTAAAAGGAAAAATACATAGGGCCTCATCACGAGACTGGCGACAACCCTTTAATGTGGCAGTAGCGCTATTACCACCGCATTTAAGGGTCTGTCAGATCATGGCTTTGGCAGATTTCCCCCCAGCTCTGAGCTGGGAGGAAATCTGCGGCAAAATTGCCGATTTTTGGCGCGATTACTGCCGGCAGGAAATCCGTCGACAGTAATAGCCTGAATTTTCCCCATTGGGCCCAATGGGGAATGAGGAATTCCCGAATGGGCCCAATGGGGATTGGGCAATAACCCTTCGCAAAACCCGTGATCTGGCGCTAATAGCGCCGGGGGTTTAGCGGTAGGGCTATTAGCGCCGGCGCTAATAGCGCCGGCGTTACCGCCCAACTCACGATGAGGCCCATAGTCTGAAAATTGATGCTTATTCAACTCTAAAATTGGTAATTTATCACTAATATCGCGACTACATATTTATCACTAATATAACAGCACAGCCACTCCAGCCGACAGCCTGGCGGCGGCCCAGCCCCTCAACTTTGCTTGCTGCAGCAGCATGTGAATGATGCATGCATTATAATTTATGATGCACACATCATGCATGCAAATCAATCATCAAAGCAAGGTAACATATGTTACCTTGCTTTGATGAATTATGCCATTGTAGGTGTTTTTTTTTCAAATGTTTTTTTTCTATTTCAAATTATTTTTTTTCAACTTCAACTCTTATCACCCTAAACATCCACTTCTTGCTATCATAGAAACCTGGATCTCCCCTCTTGTCTCTACTACACTAGCAGCTCTCCACAATACTTTTGCTACCTTCTCCCAATCTTTCCGACCTGTTAGGCCCTAAGTAAGGCCCTCAACACTTCTCCCTACTGCTGTATGACATCACCACATCTTCTTTTCAACATGACACTATTCAACTCCTCCCTCCAACTCCTATCACTCTTCCGGCTCTCTATCAATCCTCTTGTCCTCTTTACTCTTCTGACGTGAACCTTCTCCTTGAGTCATTTCCTAAGGACATCCCACTTGTCATGCCTAGAGACTTTAACTTTGCATGCCCTTTGAAGCCACTCACCTTGAACTTAACTCCGTCCTCTCTGACCACTGCCTCAACACACTGCACAAACAGTAATCCGACTGTGGTTGGTCGTAACTCTAAAGACCTTGTTTTTTCTAATTCAGTCCCTTTCCCTCTGATTAGCTCATTGCTCACTTTAACATATCGTACCTCCACCATCTACTCCTCCTCTCCCCTCTTCAAAGACTAAGATGAAATTCAGGCAGGACTTTAGTGCCCCTTATCTTGATGATGTGCAGACATCTCTCATGTCTCTTGCCCCTATTTGTGCCTCTTTCATTAAGCATGCTTTTTGACTTTGTCTGAGACACCTGTGCAATTCAGACCTGCAAAACGAAGATGCGCCATGACATACAATGCTGGCACAAATCACTTCTAGCCTACAAAAATCCCCTTGAGACCCTCACCTCTACACTGGACTTTGTCAAATCCTTCTACTTTACTAACCTAATCCCCTCCCTTTGAAATCAGCCCTGCAAACATTCATCTACCCTGTGCTCGTTGCTCATTCCTAGCAAGGCAGTATCATCACCCTTTCCCGTTCTGCTAACGACTTTGCACACTACTTTTCCTCTAACATCTCTACAGTTCATGAAACATTTACAACCCTCCTCTCTATCCATCATCTCTCTCCCCTACTTCTATTACTCTGGACTACTTCTCCCCTACCTCTCCTACTGAATTAGCATCCACCCTTCACAATGCCAACCAATACTGTGCTACTATCGATGTCTTTGCTCCCCAAATTAGCAAAGACTTAGACTGAATCACTTGTCTATATGTCTCTGAACTCTTTAACCTCTCTCTCTCTGGACTCATCCCTGCCTCCTTCAAATCTGCAACTGTCCTACCCCTTATTGAAGGTCATCTGCTGACCCCAACACCCCAGCAAACTATCACCCAGTTCTGCATCTTCCCTATTATTCAGAGGTTCTTGAATGGGATGTTGTCAACCATATCATTAAGTACATTTAGGATGTTGGTTTGGGAGATCCACTGCAATCTGGCATCCATAGCAAACATTCCACCAGGACTGGAATCAGGCATGCCTCCAACTTTCACTCTGATGCGCAATCTTCCAAGCTTTCTTCTATACTACTCTTTTTGTACTGCTATGCCACTTTCAAAACTGTCGACCACCCCTATCTCCTGCTCACTCTTCAGGACCTTGAGTTTTGTAAATCTGGTCTTGTCTGGATCACCTCCTACTTTGAAAGTCATTTGTTTACAGTCCCTTGGAACTCACAATCCTCTTACCAATACCTCTTTATGTCAGTGTCCCCATGGATCAATTCTTGGCTCGCTGCTTTTCACTCTCTATACATTTGCCCTAGGAAGACTTATCTCACCCATTGGCATTCACTATCAAACCTTTCCTTATCACACTCACATAATGTTCTTCTTTCCCTCCTTCAACCCAGCTATCTCAGATCACTAACTCTCTCACTGCAATTCATCACTGAATGGATCTCTGCTGCCTCATTTTGAACTCTTCAAAAATGGCAATCATCCTTCTCCCAGCTTTCAATGCCATCCATACTCTTTCCCTCTCCTATCTCCCTCCCATCTGAACTTCTTGCTCTCTTACACAAGGCTCACTTTCTTATGGTCCCCTTCAAATAGCGAATTCTGACCGTGACAATTGCTCCGTGCCACTGCCTCTGCTGGTCATATTAAGCAGCTCAACATTTGGAAAATGTGTCGATTCCTTACTAACCACTCTACGAAAACTTTAATCTCCACCGCAGTGCTCAGCAAACTTCACTCCTGAAGCGTTCTCTTTGGCCTTCCACTATACTCTTTCCTAACACTAGACAAAGCCCTCAACATCACTATCTGTACTCTCTACAACCTACCCAGATCAGCCCCCACTTCTTCCGACCGTCATAATGCTGGTTGACCTTCCATGCAAAACCACTATCCTTTCAAATTCCTTCTCTAGTCTACAAGGCTATCAATGGTCTAGCTGGTTGGAATCACTATCTTGTTCCCTCCGCTCCTCCTCTGCAATCCACTACACTGTACCATGCCCCCCGTTCACCTTCTCTCTTCCGCTCTTTCTCCCTGCTCATCGCAATCAACTGGGATCCGCTTCCCATCACAGTCAAAGCCAGACCAAAGGTGGATATTGTCAAAACTTGTATTAAGCATCACTTTATTCTTAACCCTTTAATTGCCATGGGTTTTCCCCCCCAGTGGCAAGGCCTTTTTTGGTGATTTCGGTATGTTGCCATTCAAAGCCTTCTAACGTTTTCCTTTCATTAACCACTTAAGTGCAGAGGACGAGGTATCTCGTCCTTGGCAACAGGGAGGTAATCCTCTTCCCTACCTAACAACACCACTTCCTCCACTGATGCTTAATAATGTAATGTTGTATATTTATTTAGTACTCTTCGTTAATTTAAGCATGTGTTCACTTAGGTTAATGTTATCTTTGTAAGACTCTTGTTTATTATACATATTTTTCTCCATGTGCAATGTCCCACTTCGTTGTATGCTCTCATAAACTGTCTCACCACTTGTTCTCGCCTATGTGCTATTGTACCAGCACCCTTTGGGGGAATTCCTCCACCATTTATTAAGGTGTTACTGGAAGTCATTTCTGATCGAAACTGACATTCCTGTTCTTCAAATAAATACACCCCCAAATAAATATTATGCGTTAGCAAACTCGTTTGTTTCATAAACAACTATTGCAGCTCTCAGTAACATGCTAAAGTCTGACTCTAGCACACGGCCTTAACACTGCTCAATACCTATTTCACTAGGAAGGCAATTCTATTTTCGGAAATATAAATTATGTACTATTTATTTTACAGTCAAACAGACAGGGCTCTTTCGATCAAGAAAGGTCAGCAAGCAATCCGAGTCCCTTCCACACATTACGGCACGGAAGTAAGAAAGACGTATGGCTGCCATTAAACGAATGGAATTCATTATGATGGCATTGGATGAGGAGGCCTTTGGTGCCGCCTGGAACCCATTCTAGAAGCTTCTCAATCAAATGCGTAGTTGGCGCAGAATCACGCACATATGTCAAATACTCATTTTTAAGCGAAGAGAAATGGCCCCGCACCGCAGTCCAAGGATGAGGAAGGAAAAGTTACTTACATAAATAGGGTGGGGGGGAGAGCGTGACGCTGAGCCTTCAGGCGAGTGGCCCGAGTGCGCCACCACAATAACACAATGATTCATGACTGTACAGAAAATGTTAGCTGCCAGTGGCAAATGATTTCTACTAGGTCCAGTCATGCATTTTTGCATAAAACACTAGCTTAGTCTAGTGGAAAAGCTTGTGAAGTCGTAATGGCTAAATAAAAAAATTAAAATGAGCCAAAAAAACAATAGACACAATGAGAGACCAGTAGCCATTTTCGAGATGCAACTGGGACCAACTAAAACGTGCTCTGCAGCAGTGCAGTGGTGTATTACATTGCCCGTATGCCCACAGCTGATTCAAGTGCAAACCATGAGCAACTGCTCAATGGAAATGTTGCCCGCATGAATTTACGATGCAAGGAAATCAGCACTAATGGCACATGCACATTTTCTTTAATGCCACATGCGGTATTTTGGAAATTCTCCATGCTTAAGTGCTAGTTCTGTGAACAACTCAATACTGCGGAGACCCTCGGATTTACAGATGCTGTACCAGTAACTACCCCATGAGTGTAGGTGTGAAGTTTTCTATTCTTAAATATATATTACATGGAGCCTCCGTGTAGTTATGGTTAAGTTGCTCAACTCATAGGAAGAGCACTTTTTGGGCGGCCTATAACTTTGCTCCCTCTGGACGAATCCTTACCAAACTTTGCAAAACAAGTATATGGCCCGCTCTGAACTATTTTTGTAAGTTTGGTGAGGTTTTGACAAGGGGGGGGCAAGTTATTTGGGGGTCCGCCTATCTTTTTTTTCCATAGACGCAATGGCAGAAAAGTTGCTCTCGCCTACAGCCCAAACCGCTGGACAGATTTTCAACAAATCTGCAGCAGGTCCCACAAGCGTGCTTTTGTAAATTTGTTGTAAATCCGTCCAGTAATGTTTTAAAAAAACAGGCAAAATGTAGGTGCCAAAAAATGTGTGATATCTGGGTTCGCTTTGCACACGCATTTGCCTGTTCGTTCCGCGAACAGGACTCTGATTGGTTCAGCAGTCTGCGGACATCCAATATGCCCAATTATTGGCTAGACGGAAGCGTGATGTACATCACATTTTCCTGAAACGCCCACCATGTTGTATCCGCGGATAACCGTGTATAATGCGGCAGCAAACAGGGCTGGAAAACATGTTTTGGGGAATTTGGTGTTGGGAAGAGGGGCTGGAAAGGGTCCGGGAGTGAAAGATGGTTTATATGATGTATTTGTTTAGGTGGAAGAAGACAGTGTTGTTTCCGCAGCAGTCCGCAGACACGGCGGCAGGTCCTCAGGCGAACAGCTCATCTGGTGACTGCAGGCAGGCAGGCTTCATTAGTGTAGGGGAGTGGAATGTAGATGATATGAGGATGTTTATATAGGGTATATTATGCTGTGGTGGTTGTGACAAGCCCCTAGACTCTTGAGTGCATGGCCATTGGCCATGCACCGAAGAGCCTGCCCATCAGTCTGCCCACTGGTTGCAAGTACTGTAATAGTATGCGTACCAAAGTAGACAGGGCCTCAGGGGGCTGGCTTACATGTGTGGGTTGTGGCTAATGGGCAGATTTCTGGGTGCATGGCTGTATTATGTTGTGGTGGTTGTGGCCAGCTACTAGACTCTTGGGTGCATCCAAGAGTTTTCCCACTGGCTGCAAGTACTGTAATAGTATGTGTACAGAAGTGGACAGGGCATGTGGCAGTTGCCTTATTGGACTGCCCCGAGATTCTTGGGTGTATGAGAGTCTGTGTACTGGGTGCAAGTACTGGAATAGTATGTGTACAGAAGTAGACAGGGCCTCAGGGGGCTGGCTTACATGTGTGGGTTGTGACCACTGGGCAGATTCTTGGGTGCATGGCTGTATTATGCTGTGGCAGTTGTGGCATGTCACCAGAGTCTTGGGTGCATGGCCTAAGGCCATGCACACAAGAGTCTTGCATACTAGTCGCAAGTACTGCAATAGTATGCCTAGAGAAGTGGACAGGGCATGTGACAGTTGCCTTATTGGACTGCCCTGAGATTCTTGGGTGTATGAGAGTCTGCCCACTGGATGCAAGAATTGTAATAGTATGTGTACAGAAGGTATGTGTACAGAAGTGGACATGCTCTCTGCACCTGCCTCATGTGTGTGAGTTGTGGCCACTGGCCAGATTCTTGGGTTTATGGCTGTGTTATGCTGTGGTGGTTGTGGCCTGCCCCTAGACTTCTGGGTGCATTAGTGTCTGCTCATTGGGTGCAAGCACTGTAACAGTATGTGTATAGTAGTGGACAGGGTCTCGGGCGCCTGTATTGTGTTTGTGGGTTGTGTGCAGTGGCCAGGTTCTTGGGTGCTTGGGTGCATTATTCTGCGATGTTTGTGGCCTGCCTCTGTAGTCTTGAGTGCATGACAGTCTGCCCACTAGTAGCAAGAAGAGTAACTGTATGTGTAGAGAAGTGGATAGGGACTCGGGTGTCTGGATTATGTGTGTGGGTTGTGGACTCTGGACAGATTCTTGGGTGCATGGCTGTATTATGCTGCGGTGGTTGTGGCCAGGCCATAGGCCATAGTCCATACACCCAAGAGTCTACGGGCTGGCCACAACCACCATTACATAATGTGGCCATGCACCCAAGATTGTGCACACTGGCACAAGCATTAAACAAACATGTGTATAGAAATGCAATTTGCCCATTACAAAGAAGCATGGTGCCAAAAAGTGTATACTCACTGTAGATATTGTTGAGGCACTGGACACATTTTTGTAAAACAGTGATAGAATACCATCGAAATGACAATAGAGTATTTGAATATTGTTGCGCTTCGGGCAAATATTTTCTTTGGTGGATGTGGAAATGCAGGAGACATCTTTGTTTGATTGTCTGTGATAAAATAAAACATAACATGTTAGGGAAGGTACTTCATAATTCCTATTGTACACAATTTCAGACATGTGTGTACTTTGTCAACCCTCATAATTAGTACATTACAGGTACTATGCTTCAAACAAATTTACTGTGCAATGTGCTCAGTTCCTGTGTTTGTTTGCATAATCATTGGGTCTGTGGGAAAAATAAATCCATGCAGGATTAAAAATACCTTCTACATTCATTTGATGTTATGTGGCAAACTCTGTTTCATTGAAGTGTGCTGTACTTACAGGAATGTTTAAGGTGAAGATCGCTGTGGTCTTGCTGTTATAAGCACTGTTGCAGTAGAAAGAGTTAAAATAGTGTATGTGTTTTGCTTTTCGGAAGCCGTGGTGCTATGGTTGCAGTTAGATACCAGTTGGCGTATTCTAACTGTATATCTGTTTTCTCTTTTTTTAACACTATCCCTTTATGCTGTTTGATTGCTGTTAGTCTGTTCTAAGTACTGTACTATTGAGAACTAATATTGCAGTATTGGGGGGGGGGCAGTTAGATGCCTGTTGGCGTATTCTAACTGTTAGTAGTTTGACAGTTGTTGAGGGTATGTTTTGTAGCAGTTTGATTGATGAAGGGCGTTTATAGCAGTTTGACTGCTGCAAGTAACATTGTAGTACTGTGGGTGTACTAAGATAACAGTTGGCATATTCTGGTTGTTGATACTTAATAGTTCTTGAAGGGCTTTCTCAGAAGAACTTTTATTTTGGCTGGTGGATTTTAAATTGTGTAATAATAGGAAGTAATATTGCAGTATTATGGTTGCAGTTAGATACCTGTTAGCATATTCTAACTGTTTACAGTTGTACAGTTTTGCAGAGTATGTTTTCAAGCAGCTTCATTTGTGTAGGCAGATTTCCATTTTGCACTATTGCCAAGTGCCATTGCAGTATTAAGGGAACAGTTAGATGAATATTTATTACAGTGTTATGGGCATAGTTAGACAGCTGTTGCCTTATTATAACTGTTGGTAGTTTAACAGGTCAGTGGCGACAGTTTGTAGACCCTCATACTTAGTACTTTTCTTTTTAAGTACTATTAGTGAAACAGTATTAGTGTGTGTTTTCCACAGTTGTTGCTTCTGTTGCTATAATCATTGCGTCAATGGGGAAAAACTGTATAGCAGCGCAACTGATGTACTCACGGGCTAGATGGTGTATGCTAAATTGTTCCAGTTTCACAGGGCAGAAGGTTATTTTTCATTTGCAGTTACATACCTGTTGGTGGGTATTGGTCAGTAGGCTATGCTACTTTTGTAGGTCAGTGAGTACATTTTGGTTTCAGGAATATTAAGTAGGCATTTGCAAGATTTGCTGGTAGTCTCTGCTTCATAGTAATGGAAGTATCATTGTATTCAAACCACCCACATTTCTTTTTTATGTATGCAGTAAAGTGACCTGCAGTGGTTGTGGCACCCATGTGGTAGATTATGCCTACTGTTGTGAAGGTTTTCTTGCCAAGTGATACTTGCACGTGTGTGAAGGTAGTAAGCTTGCAGTTGTTTTTTGTACCATCTGTGTTGCATCGTAAAAACATTACTATTATGTATTGGCTATGTGAGTCTATCTGCAAGGTGAAACAATTGCCTGAATTGCATGTAGTACATAATATGCCATGATTTTCATTTTGCACCAGCTGCTGAAATGGAATGGATTCACAGTTACGTATAGATACATACACAAAGTGCTCATTAGGGACTTGTTCCTGCACCACATCGCTGCAGAGTGCATGTATGTTTTCACACGTATGCAATCAGGAAGATTGTATTTACAGGTATGTTTTTGCTTTCCATCACTTGCAGTAAGTACATTAGAAATTCTTGTGGATCTTCTTGTCTGTTTATAGTGAACTTCACCATTCCCACACAGTAGTCCAATCCCTGCCTTGTTCCCGAGACACTGTAAGTGTTCTCAGGATTGTTGGTTGCATTTCCATGAAGGCGTAGCATTTTCAAACACAACTGGTCTGTAGTGTTCAAGTAATTGTTTTGAACAATTGGTGGCAATTGGAATAGAATACTGATTGCTACATTTGCATAGCAACTTACACCAGTTGTGTTGGAAAATATGAATGGACCAGACAGTTCTGTGTCTGAATCATATGACGGAACTCAACTTGCTTTTTTGGAAGAGGTACTTCTCTTTGTTTGTACAGTGGATATGCATTTGCCTTTTCACTACATCCTCTGTGGTTGTGCTAATTGATGGAGTAGCAGCTGTTTTTAATTTATTTAGTTATCCTGTTAGGAGATCACTTATAAGTTGTGTTTGCACTAGTTTTCCTTTACCAAGTTTTCCTTTTTGAGGAACAGGGTACATTTTTAGATGGGTGTGTAGAGTGCACGTAGTCTGTTGTACTCTATGATGCAAAGAATGTCAGGCTTGACATTGGTTGCATCAAAATTGACTAGAAATAGTCCTTCAAGTGTAAGTAGGCGTCACAATGCTATGTAGCTGTCAAGACCCTCGCCCAAAACCCCCTCTGGCAAACACATTGGCCAGGTGAAGTCAGGACTCGGGCCTCTAGAGCCTGGCATCTTCTTCAAAAGCCCTCATGGGGCCAGTCCTGGCACCTATGGCACCAGGCTCATACACCATGAACAACAATGTGCTTGGGAATTACTTTATTGTATTGTCAGCCAACATGGAGGCATCCACATAGCTTGGTTCCTAAGAACCAAGCTATGCGGTCTAGTGTTTTGGGTGTGGCAGGCCTGGAACTACTTTCCCTGATACTACTTTACCTGGGCTATATAAACCACACCCTGATTGCAGAACATGCTTCGTGTTACTTTGCAGCTTGCAACGTGATGCTCACCGTGTCCAGCTATTCCCTCGAACCTCGGAGAAGCAGCACCTGCAAGGAGACAAATCATTAGCAGCAGCATTTTACCTGCAGTCTTCATCTTTAAACACTTCGCAGCTACTGAGAACAGCTTCCTCGAATCTGCACGCCTCCCGGACAGAACGACCTGAAAGAGGAAGATAGAGGCAACATTAAAGAAAGCTGTAGAGACATTTACTAATTACGAACTGCTCAAAAGGCTTACCTGGCTGGTCGCCTCTCGGCTGGCACCATACCGGACATTCCACTCGTGCTGAAGAACACCGTGACCTACAAGGAAGGAAAACACAGGTTAGTAAAGGCAAGACTTTGCAGCGCTGCGCATAGCGCTTACTTACCGCATCATAGCGCTCTTAATGCACCATCATTTACCAGCGGGGCTCAACCAAGCTAGTTCGCCGCGCTGAAGCTCCACATACCTTAGGGAGAAAAAAAGAGACATTTTAAACAAAGAAAGGCATGCAGGATAGCAACAAAACTAAAGAACAGCAATAAGACCTACCTGAACAATATCAAACGGGCCGGCGTCAGTGAAGTAACTGGACCACACTCGCCCATGAAAGACAACGCGCCCCTGCAAAGAAGGCAGGGCAGAGAGCACGCCTTATTCTACCACAAGGTGAGGAGAGGGCGCCAGAGGGACTGAAAGCATACAGGGGTGGAGGGAGGATACTTACCCCAGTCGGTCAATCTTGAACACAGTCCTCCTGTATTTTCAGGCAGAACCTTCCCCGCAGACCACATCAGGGCAAAGCTGAGAAGCATACCAGCGAGTAACCTGGTATGCTTCTCAGCTTTGCCCTGATGTGGGTAGCATCTCTGTGGATACCAGGTGAGCTTAACAGTAGCAAATCTCTTCTTCAAGTACTGTGCTTCCAATTTCAATCAATGCCATATCTAGGGTTAGATCTTGCGGTTTATGAATAGTGACTGCATATGCAAGAGACAGAGAAAACTGTTCTCTGCGTACATACATGTCTTTGAAAAGAAGGAATCAGGATGTTGAGCATCCTATCCTTTTAACTTCTGAAAGTTTGTCAAAGTGGATGTTGACAAACTGAATGTTGTTGTCACCTGGGTATATCTGGAAGACAACCACTGTACCAAGCGCTCCATTAACTAAACCTTGATCCACGTCAAGGTTACGCTTTAGCATTACTCTATAGCTTAAACACATTATTAACATTTTCTCCAAACCAGCTGTTGACACATAGGCACTTTCATACCGTGCACGTCCAATTTGTCTGTGTAGTTAATTTGTACTACTGATTGCATATTTTTTTAACATTGTTTCATTGAATTGTGCACAGCTTGCTAGGGTTGGCATTAAGGACATACATTTTACATTTTTGTGTGCTAATTGTTCCATGACATCAGTAGCAGATGTGTTATGCCTGTATAGCTCATGGATAAGTCTGCTAAAAAGCACACCAATTCAAATGCTTTTCAAAATGTAAGCATAGGTGAGATCTGCAGACTGACGCATGTTTTGAGTTAGTTCTCTGTATTGGAAATGTTGC
The DNA here is from genome assembly GCA_002915635.3 of Ambystoma mexicanum. Lineage (NCBI taxonomy): Eukaryota > Metazoa > Chordata > Amphibia > Caudata > Ambystomatidae > Ambystoma > Ambystoma mexicanum. Next base: position 851,875,975 of record CM030321.1, on the reverse strand, counting down.
CAGAGATTTACATTTCCTATGCTGCCAATTGCGTTACGCCACAGTTTGTGTCCTAAGGTTTTAAAAATAGGTTCACCCTTCACTGGTGTTAATTGAAGAAGATCTCAGAAAACAATAACGTGTTTTTCTCCAAAGAGTTCTTCGTAGTTCGTTTTAAGGACCATTTGCAATCTGAGGTGAATCAAAGTCAACATTAGGTTGGAGACCATGCTCATCTCATCTATTAGGACCATTTTCATTTGTTTCCGAATTCTGAGTAGCTCAATATCAGCTTCTGCTGAAAGTTTGTAGTAGTCTAATTGATTTCGGTGCTCTACTGGAGGGAGTAGCAATCAATGTAAAGTAACACCACCTATGTGTTAGGCAGCTAAAACTGTGGGGGTAGTTACAACAGCTGAAAGCCTGTTGTTTGTCAATTGTTGGAGGAACTTGCTGATGATTTTTATTAAGAATGATTTGCCTGAACCAGCTTCACCACTTACATACAGGAATACAGGTGTATAGTTTTGACAGCTACACGTTTTAGTTTCATGCTGCACACCATTTCTTTAGTTACTTTCAGGAAAATGCCACACTGTTCATCATTCAGTTGTGATTTCAATAGAGCAAACTTTCCTTCAGATTCCTCATACTGACACAGGGTGTTTTCTATTTCAGTCATGGCTAATTCTGCCTCATTTACTATGAGTGGCTCTCCAAGTGGTTCTTGGCTTCTTGTAAGAGAAGGTTGACTGCTCTCAGGAGTGTCTACCTCTAATTGTGCTTGAAGTTCTTTCTCTTGTTGGCGTTCACTGTCCAACATTTTTTTGTACTGCTTGAAATGTATATCTGTTATAGTGCTTTCACTCACATTGAAAGCATCTTCATAGGAGGTATGGGTGTCCAAGAAATCTTCTTTTCTTCATGGTTTAAAAAGTTGCAGTAGGGACATGTAGTAAAGTTCTCTATAGTGAGGTGTTTTACATGATAGTCTCATATGATTAATCAGGCAGCGTTTGCTAAGTTTAACCAGGCTGCCCTCACAACTTTTGAATATGTATTTACCATTTTTCTCATCTGGTTTAATATTATTTTTGCATGACAAATTTTGAACTATGTGGTATAGGCACATGATTTCCAAAGCAGTACTCCTGTTTGGATATTATGTGTCCAATACATAGTTTTTCAAAATGTCCTGGCTGTTGGGATTGTTTTTGGCTATTGTTTCTATGTCTTGGTGTGATTTGGGAACTCTTTTTCTGGATGCAACAGGACCAATGTTTAGCCAGACTATATTTTCAGATTTTCCATATAAGGCTGTACTGGTTAAACTGTCTGCGGCTTCGTAGCAACCACATTCTCTATGGGTGAGCATTTTTATGCCAAAGCTCTATCAATTTTTGTGACAGTGTTTTGTCAGATGATATGTCATCCCAGAGGCCTTTCAGTTCTGTTTTCTCAGCTTTAGTTAAGTAGGCTGTGACATATCGTGCAACTGCTGTGGAATTGTCTGCAATGTACTGCATATCTATTATTGCATTCCACAGGAGGGCAATGGCTGCATTGTAATCATTGATTTACTTTGATGCTTTGATTCTTTTAATGCAGTATGTGTTCATTCACCTCCAATACACTCCGAAATGATCTCAAAACAGCCTGGGTTCTACCCTTGCTCAAAAAACACACCCTAGATCCTAATATTCCAACGAGTTTTCACCCTATCACCACAGTCCCCTTCTTACTTAAAATACTGGATCGCGCAGTTCATCTGCAGATGCAAATATACTTGGAAGACAATCATCTTCTGGGTCTAAGAAAATCAGGTTTCAGACCAGGCCATGGTACTGAAACGGCATTACTCGACTTGAAAACGCAAATGGACCAATATAGAGATAAAGAAGAACTATGCATCCTTCTACTGCTTGATCTCTCAGCAGCATTTGATTTGGCCAATCATGATATCCTGTGCCAACCCCTGGAGACGGCTGCCCAATTCTCCCCAGAGTCCATCAAATGGATCAAATAATTTCTTTCAAACCGGACCATGAGGGTCTTTTCAGACACCTCAGCAGCCCACACTGTCCCGGTGACCAGCAGCGTACTGCAAGGCTTGTGTGTTTCACCCACACTCTACAACACATTCACCAAGCTCCTGTTTGACAAACTTGATAACATGGGTATCATGTACACAAATTATGCAGACGATACTCAAATACTCATGCCAATATCCGGATGTTATGATACAGACTCCAAAAATCTAAACAAAATATAGAAACTCAGCAACCTCCCTCAGCTCTACAAATTCTTCATCATCGATGGCAATACCATTTCGGTGACCAACAAAATAAAAACCATTGGGGTCTACATTGACTATTCCCTCACATTAAACAGACTGCCCCTTTCTTTCCGCTGAAAACACCATCACCTTGGCTAGGGCCTTGATACTTTCCAGGATTGACTACTGTAATTTTCTCTTTGCTGGAACAAGTACTAGAAACATAGAAAAAAACTACAAACAGTACAAAATAACGCTATAAGAGCTGCATTAAATATCCCAAGTTACAATCATATCTCAACCACTAGAAGAAACATGCACTGGCTCCCTGTGCACGACAGGATAAAATTTAAAATCTTGATGATCAGACACAAATGCATTGCGAACAAGGCACCTAAATACCTTAGTAACCTCATCTGTAAAGTCAACTCCATTAGACCAACCCACTCTGCCTACACTAACCTGCTCACCACCCCTAGGTTTAGAAGACAAAAAGCAGGAGGCTCAAGCTTCCCAGCATTAGCTCCTAAATTGTGCAATGCCCCCCCTCACCAACTGAGAAGCAACACCTAATTTTGGTCATTCAGAAAAAACCTAAAAATGTTACTCTTCAGATCCAACCTCCTGCAATAGCCACCTAGCTCTTTAGCCTAGTGTATGACAGGATGAGGAAATGCAATAATATGTAAAAGTAAAAAAAATTAAATGTGTGAATTTTGTATTGAAACTGATGTAAATATATTGTTCAATGTGTGATATGCAACAAAATGTCATTTAAGATTTGTAAATCTGTAACCATATCCTTTCAGTCCTTTACAGTGCCTGGCTGCCTCTGGGATTTGTGTGCTTTACAAATGAATAAATAAATAAAACAAATAAATAGGCGATTTGCCTTTCACACTGTGTCTAACAGAAAATATGAAGCTGTTTACTTGTCCTTTTGCTGAAACTGGTCAAGGGAAACCAAAGCAGCCTTTGGTGTAGTATTTGCCTTTGTTTTTATATCTGCATCAATAATACATGCCACATTTATGTCTTTGATACTGCAAAATGTGTGCATGTAGCTCACTATGTGCGCTTTCTGAAGGGATTTCTCAAGTGACATATTTGTGAATGAACTGCAAAACAGTGGCATCACTGTCCTGACCAAATTTAGGAACATATTTAATCCACAAAATCATGTGGATATGTGGTGCTCCTCTGTATTGATATTCTTTTCTCCAAAAGAAGTGTTGCAGTTCTCCGAGGGGAGGAATTGTTTTATTACAGATGAAGTGCAGCATGGCAATAAAGCAGTGATGGAAGTAGCTTGACACATTTACAGGGTCAAGAGAGCAAAGGTTTCCTGGTGTTTTCATGCCCATCCCTGCTTTGTTTTGATTTGCTATGCGTAGGAACTCGTGCAAGTCTTCCCATGCATACTCTGCACAACTTCAATTGACAAACAATGTGGGTGGGCCAAGGTTGCGTAGCATACACCGTACATCTGCATGATGTCGGAGCTAGCTTTCATTCGTACCATGCATGTTTGCCAAGAGATTTGTGATGCTTGACTGTAAAACTTCATCTTTCTCTTGCACCTTTTGAAGTGGCTGCGTAGCAGACATGTTTAAAAAATTGGAACGTGTTTTCAATGTGTGTGCAACTCTGTAACATAGAGTTGCTAGATCACTTTTAAACAGGAGCTGGGATATATATTCAATGTTTTGTCTGAATCTGGGGTCTTCAGAATACATTAGTAAAGAGCAGTATTCTGATGATGTTATTTGCGTGCGTCTTTCATCATACCTTTCACCTTTTCCAGTAGGAAAGAATAGAGGAAAGGCGTGTGCTTCTACAATTCTTTCCCATATCCTGATTGGAGTTACTTTGGCTTGCCACATTTGATATGTTTCTAGTGCATCGTCTATGCTGCCTTTGGAGTGCAGTGGGTGAATTATATACTGGTCTAAAATATTGGATGATGTAGTAGGATCTAGAAGTTGAAATTGGCCAGTTGGTGAGGAGTCCTGAATTATTCCAGTGGTTTCTCTCAAGGTTTCTTCAATGTTTCTTTCTTTGTTGTATTCATTGTTCTCTTTAAGATATTGTAGGGCTTCTGTAACTTTGTTTAAGTCTACTAGTTGCTGACAATGTATTCCTCCTCCAATTTTTTCCTCCTCCTCCTCTGACATCTGCTGTCTCCTGGAAGAACTTGACCTCAATGTCCTCGGTCTTACTGAGACATGGTTCACGGCCAGCTCTGTCACGAGCTTTGACACTCTCTCCCTGACGGCTACAAGATCCTCTCAGTGCCCATGTTCAATTGCTCCAGGGGGGTGTAACCCTGATCTTCCCTGAGTGGATTCCTGCCTCTGTCATTCCTAAGCAGGCCTAATCTTCTTTCGAATGCCTCGTCTGCAGGCTCTCTCTCTCTCCTAGCCATTCCCTTTCTGTGGCTACCATCTATCGGACACCAAGTCAGATTTCCTCCATCCACTCTGAGTGGGCAGACCTCTTCTCTTCCCTCCTGGTCCCAACCACTCAACTCCTCCTTCTTGGAGACCTTAACATCCACCTGGATGCTTCCTGTCCTTCCTCTGGACTCTTTTGTGACCTCTGCAACTCTCCTGACTCTCTAGCCTCCCCTCTGGCCAGACTCACTCTACAGGGCAAACTCTGGATGTTCTGATCTCTACAGCCCTTCCCCTTTCTATCCCTCTCACCACCACTCTCTCCAGAAGCAATCCGTTTCTCCTTTCCTCCCAGCTCACTCTCTCCAACCCTCAGTCCAAGCCAACTCCAGCACTGCCACCTACCTTCTCGGTTATCCGACCCATGAAGCTTGTGTCAGTTGAGGGTTTCACGTCCACTTTCTCACCCATCCTCCCCCTTTGGCTGACTCACACCCTGACACAGCACTCCTCAATGCTCCACTCTGCTATCTCTGATACTCTTGAGGTTCTTGCACATGTCATGAGGATCCGCTTGAAGCCCAAAACCAAGTGCAACTCCTTGTACAACTCAGACCTCGGCACCCTTAAATTGAAGTGCAGGATGGCTGAGAGGAAATGGCGTGCTTCCGGTACATCCTCTGACAAACTGGCTTGCTGCCTGCTTCAAAGGTAATGCCGGCTCTCTGTCCGCACCAAGAAGAGAGCCCACATCCAAGTCTACATCTAACAACTCAGCTGAACTCTTTAAGCAAGGAGCTGGACAATCCTGTGCAGTCTCTACCTCTCCTGTCCCCTCCAAGGCCCTCTGCACGGCCCTGGCTTCTCATTTCATCACAAAAACTCAGGACTACCTTTCCTCTCTCTCTTCCTCTCACTCTGCCTCCTCTACTCCCTGCTCTTCCTCTGGCCCTTCTTCGGCCACCTCTCCTCCCTCCTTCTCTTCCTTTCCCCTGCTCACCCCAGATAAAGTTTCTAGACAGGTCCGATCTATGAAAGTCCTGTCAAAACAGGCTCACCCCTGTTCTTCCAAAACCATCAAGGACCACATTGACACCTTGGCCCCTGCTCTGGCTGACTTCTGCAACCACTCCTTCTCCACCGGGGTCTTCCCATCCCCCAGAAGCACTCCCTTTTGCACCCTCTTCTTAAGAAACCCTCTGCCAACCCATCCCACCCGGCTAAATATCGCCCAGTCTCCATCACTCCTTTCCTGGGCAAACTCCTGGAAATGCTGACCATCTCCCAGCTCAATCTTCACACTGAATCTGTTGGTTGTCTCCATGACCATCAGTCTGGCTTCAGAGCTGCCAAAAGCAAGGACACAGCTCTCCTGAACATCCATGAAGACCTGCTCTCTAACCTCGATTCCAACCCCCCCTGCGTTCTCATCTTACTTGATCTATCTTCTGCTTTTGACACAGTCAACCATGCCATCCTGTTCAACTGTCTCCATGATAACCTGGGTATCACTGATCAGGCCCTGGCTTGGCTGACCTCTTTCCTCGATGATCGTCTCTCCCAGATCAAACTTGGGTCCTTCCTCTCATCTCATCTATCTCGATCTCTAACTGTGGTGTTCCCCAGGGGTCTAACCTCTATCCCTGGCTGTTCAGCCAATACCTGGCACTTCTTGCCCACCGCATTGCTGCTCTCTGCCCCACCTTTCAGTGCTATGTGGATGACACTCAACTCATTTTCAGGCTCCCTTGCGCCACTTCTTCTCCATCTCTCATCTCTGACTGTCTGTCTGCTATCCAGGAGTGTTGTGCCGCCAATGATCTTTGCCTTACTGCCAGTAAGACTGAGATTCTCCTCATCGGCACACCTGCTCCCTCCTTTCCTGTCGCTTTCTGGCCGGCCTCTCTTAGCCCTCTTCGTGCTCCCACCTGTGAGGCTAAAAACCTCAGGGTCATCTTCTGCTCCACACTCTCCTTCTCGCCTCACATCTCGGACATCTCTAAAAAGTCACTCTACCAGCTGCACCTCCTCAGAGGTATTCTTCCTTCCCTCTCCTTCCCCTAGAAGCTCACTGTCTCCAGAGCTCTGGTTCTCTCTAGGCTGGACTACTGCAAAAGCCTCTTTCTAAATCTGCCTGCTTCTACTCTCGGCCCTCTGCAACTCATTCAGAATAGGACTGCGAGACTTGTCCTTGGCCTCAAGCTAAGGGATCGTATCTCTCCAGGACTGAAATCTCTGAACTGGCTCCCAGTGGCTGCAAGGATTAAGTTCAAAACCCTCTGCATTATCCACAAGGCCTTCTGGGGCCTGGGCCACACTACCTTCAACTCTCTCTTCCTAAATATCTTCCTTCTTGAGCTCTTGCACAACTGCACTACCCCCCTGGCAACCCTGCACTCGGGGACTGTTTCTGTATCCCTACAGCCCCCTACCAGCACTTGACACCCGATGGTTGCCCTTACCCTTGCACTGCCACCATCTGGTAGCACTTGCCACCAGCTGGCCGCACAATTTTTATTTATTTATTGTCTTATTTATTTTATCTATATTTTTTGAGGGTATCTTATGCACTGCACCCTCCCCCATTACCCCCGCACTTCTCCCCTTCTCCCCGTCGACTGCACTTGCGTGATCTCAATGTCACCAGGCCTAGTAAGATCGCTGTCTCTGTCTTCACTCTGTTCCCTCCTCCCGTGCCTCGCTGCTCCTTGAGACACTTGTGTATAGGTGCTTTATAAATGCCATATCATATCATTTTTGGGGTAGGAAATGTATCACACTTTGATGGATTGTTGGGAACATTAATGTGTCAAACATAGATGGAATTGCTGGGGGTTGGAAATGTATTGCTGCCAACTAACCATACTAAAAAACTCATCATTCTGCATACTCACACTCAAATTCTGAAATAAACACAACCAAAACTCTACCACACTCCTAACTGCATGCACTTCACAACACCCAACATGAAACCAAAACCTACACTACCAGTCATCAACACCACATGACGGCTACTGACCAACAAAAATGCACCAACACTCAGTGACCAGTTTCTCTGGACTGAATCTGTCAACAGCACATCAAAGCTCTCTTGCTCTTCTCCCTCTCAACCCCACTAACAAATCCTTAACCCCCTCCCATTGCATATCCACCAGAGTGACAAGAGACCACACAAGTTTTGACAGTGCATGGTACAATACCTTTTAACATAACATAAGTGCTTGCAGCTCCTGGCTAAATACCTGGGATTGTTGTAGAGCATAGGCATCCTGTTTGAGTTTGACTGATTAGGTGAGCGGGGACACAGGTATAGTATATGATTTGTTTCTTCGTTTTCACAGATTTCTATATGTGTTGCTACATCTTCATTTGCCAAAATTCCACTTTAATTGTCTGCTGACACTTTTACTTTCCTGGATACCGGGTCCTGATGCATGCCTGTCATACATGAATGCCCCTCCCTATGTGTATGGAGTATCCTTACCTACCTGCACTATGATCTGCCCTATTAGTGTAATGAGTGCCTCAACTGTGTAAACGCTTACCTGTTACCTAATCTATTCTATTTAAAGCACACTACTTGTGCATGCTATGCCTTCCTGCTAGTCAGAATGTGTCTCCTACTTGTGTAGCGCAACTAACTATTCTTTATGGCAGCTACATTTGCAGGAGAGTTCAAAGTTTGGACTGACATGTATCCTTCCTAAACTTAAGTTTTCGGTTCTTCTGAGGCACACAGGGGAACATGTTCTCTAGTCAATAACTGCCTCTCTACAATGTGTTTGTACTTTGGTGGCCTGGCCTGTTTCTTTTACATGTGGTGACCAGTGAATCTTTTTTTATGGGACATTTTATTTTATTTTTGGCGTGCCCCTAGGCTTATTCGACAAACTCTTCTGCAGCCGTTTTTTCGTTCATATAAACTTCCTTCCTCCTCTTCCCATCCTTGCCTCTTTTTTTGCTGTCACCCTCCATCTCTACCTTTTGGTCTTTTCCCACCCACCCATTCATTTTTTATTGTCACAAAAGCAGGGTTCTGGTTAGTGAGGCGTCTGTAAATCCTGACGTGATTAGTTTAAGTTTCACTATTTGAGTCATTCCCCACAAAAAGCTATTAGAGAGGCTTGAGTAGAATAAAAGAGGATCTGGCATGCCCAGTGATGCCAAATAGTTGACTGTTGCATTACACATTTCCCCATTGATTGCAGCGTTTACATTTGTTTTTCTTCTTCAGGGATCAAAGCTGGATGTTGGTGTTATCCCCCAATCACTGGCGGACTTGGTGGTTCAACTGAATCTGTGCAATTTGCTATGTACCTATGGAATTTCTTCCTTTCGTCATCCACACTCCCGTTCATCACCCACAGTTCGTTATAGATGCTAGAATGGTGCACATGTTGTAAGCACTGGTGCAGTATAAAAAACTATTAACATAACTTATAGACACCGTATTAAAGGTTCACTGCAAAATATATCATGAATTATGTTTAGTTTTCTTTGTTTCTTTTTCTCCTTCGCAAAGTTATACTTATGTCAGTTTGTTTATTTTTCCATGATGCCAAGGCACTTGCGTTTGAGGAGGAAATACATGATAAGTGACCATCAGAGCAGCAAACTGGCAATTTTTAGCCAGTTCTAGCTTTTCATCCAACAGATTTTTGCATTCTGATACTTACAGTTTCATTAATAATATGCAATGGACGGATATACCTTTATTTGCATTAAGTACAAGCAAGAGGTGGTTCCAGTGAATTTGATTGGATTGAATACTAGTGAGACTTGCACAAACATAACATCCCAATCATTGGTGCAAAATAATCAGTGCAGTTAGCCAGAATCTAGGCTGCATTGCGCTACTTTCTTGTGGCTACAATAGGTGTGTCCTCACATCTGTTTCTTGCACTTTGCTTCTGTTGAAAACAAGCATTGGCGAAGTCAAACATGTTTGCTCTTGTATAGTCATCTGCTAGAGTCTGCCATTATAAGTCTTGGTATCACACCTTTTGCTTGTGGTTGGTAGATTATGGGCATGTGGAACCCATTATGGCAGTGCCTGGCACATGCCTATTCCATGCGACACAAAAGCAAAATATGTTGGCTTTGTCATATTTACAGGTTGTCACTTACGATACTTAGAAATGAACGCTCCTACCCAATCTTCAAAAGACTAGTCAAAACATGGTTATTCAACAAATATGATGAATGTCGTTCTTTATTACTGTCAATGGGGATCATTCCGAGCATGGAGGTAAGGTCCAAACCATGCCGGTAATGATTTACAGGCATGGTTTTCCGCTCCATGCCATTCCAACCCCACAGACCGTAAATTACGGCACCGTAAATTACAATGCCGTAATTTACGTTCCTGGGTCGCGCGTGCACCCCACCATGGCGAAATTAACGGCATGGCGTAAACCGGAGCTGATTCCAAGTAAGGAGCACACGTAAATTACGGCTTCCTCAAGGCCGTAAAGTACCTTACCGGCATGGAGTACATACAGGCAGCTCAGAGAAGGAGTAAGTGGGACCCAGAGCCACAGGTGCACACATGCAACAGAGACAGAGGCCAGGAGTCTGCCACAGCAGAAAAGGAACACACCCACACACCACCCCCCTCCCACACCAAGACGACACCAATCGAACAAGCAAGGCCACAACCACACAAACCCCTACAACAACACCACGCCCCCCCACTGAGGAGACACAGGGAATAGAAGGAGGGGGGAGACAGGCCCTGCATGCAGCACCAGTGCAGCCTCCGTTACCACCCCATATTGCGCCACAGGCACAAGAAATGCGAGCACTATACAAATGTACAGTGCCAACCCAGCACAAGTGATGGAGTTGCCTGTGCCCCACACCCATGCCAAAGGCACCCACCAGCACACAGTGGCATGTCACAACCGTCCTTCATGCGGCCACATATACAAGTGACGTTACACCTCCCCAAGCACACAAGGGTCCACCAATCCCCAACATGGACCACCCATGAGATACACAACAGTAAAGCTGGACCTAATGCAAATGGAGGCATGCCAAATGACAATGGTGCCCCTGACAGCACCCATAGGTCGTATGTGGACCAGCTTGGCATGCACGTTGCAGACAGCAACTGCAAACAATACCACTCCCCCTACGTACAGTTGGAATGCAACGCTACCAAGAACCTCACACATGGGTGGGCCCGACACCAAACAACTACACATGACTCAAAGGGCCAGCTGATCACCACGCCACCGCGCAACATGGCCCAACATGCAGGACGACCTGTCTGGCTGGCTGTTGAGTCGTCTGACTGTGTCATGCAAGTGCACTGGTGCCAAGGGGTGGGTGCCTGCATGAACCAACTGCGTTGAAACGATGAAGCCATTGTACGGTGTTTACCCCGACAACAAACCTGCCACAGAACCAGTGCAACGGCACATGTGAACAGATTCCCACTTTGCCAGAACAAGGCACCCACATCACACTACATCTCCACCAACTGACAAGGGCTAAGCACACTACACCAGCACCACTCATTGGCGGACACCACAACCGTAAGCGCATATCGGAGGACACACTGCACATGCACAATGTGGCATCCCCCAGCCTTGCACCACATTGGAGACCCATCCCTGGGAGTGGAATTCACGGAGGGCAGCAGGGGTACGATAACACGTCACCGGCATGGCACCCCCATAGGAATGTTGGGAATCACCATAGAATGGATCAGAGCAGGATGAATACCATGCTCCACAGACTACAGCCATCACACCAAAATAAGAATAAACACAGTACACAGCACCACAATGATCCGACGTCAGGACAGCAGCATGCTGTCATGCCCGCGCCGCTGGCGCACGCATTGGCAACCATCATGGACTACTTGGTACTCATTTATCCTCCTAATACTCCTTGAACAACTCCTTTTCACGCCTTGGTCTTTTATTTCCATTTGCTCAACTTTGGTTCTTTCTTATTTTATTCAATTAACTACATTTACCATAATGCACCTGGCTGCAGTCCTCAATTCCTGGCTATTCTCATTCATCGTTATTGGGACCACAATCCCCAGAAGCCCTAGCGGCCAGTGCTGCTTCCACCTGCTCAGGACCAGAGAGGGAGGAGGCAGATTGTCTTCAGGTGTGCTGCTACAGGTGCTGTCAATTAGCCTGCCTCAGAACAGGGCAGGGCTGTATATAAGCAGCTGCCTGCAGGAGCACAGTGTCTGGCATCTTGAGTTCTCCCCGCTCCTGTTTGCCTTGACCCTTTACTTTGTATGCTGTTCCTGTTGCTGCTTTATCCTGTTTTGTTCCAGTGCCCTTTCCGGGCTCCCTGCCTTGCAGCCGATCACGCTCCGCTGCCTTCTACCTACAGCCCTTGTCCTCTGGGCTTCCTGCCTTGCAGCCTGCACCTCTTCGCCGCCTACAGCCCTGCTCCTCTGGGCTCCCTACCTAGTGGCCCTATTCTTTTGGGCTCTCTGTCTGTCGCCTACTACTAATCTCTCTCTGTCCTGTTCTTCTGGACTCCCTGCCTTTCAGCCTACTACAGTCCTCCGCAGTCCAATACAGTTTGCCTGCACCTAGTGCCACTCTTCACTGCAGACCTGCTTCCTACTTTGCAGCCTTCTGTTTTCCTGACTGCTGCTCCTTGTTCTCTTCATTGAGTCCGCTGTACTCCACCTTAGGTTATCTATTTCAGTCTAACTGCCTTTCCTTAATTTCCTTCTGCTAGATTGCTCATTGACTTCCTTTTTGCTGGATATATCTGTTCTTGTCTTCTCATGTGTTTTATGTAATCCCTTTGTACAGAGCTTGCCTGTTGGTTTCCGGCAGGCAACCTCTGCCCCTTCCCTTGTCCCGTTTTCAGTGTTACAGACACCCACTGCTGTTGTTCCCAGCCATGAGCATACAGCGTGGGCCTCTGTTATAGCAATCAGTGCAGAAGGCTGGATTTTCGTAAGGTTCGTGGAACACTCTTTCCCATTTCAGCATATACTCCAAGAGGGAATTCAGTTTGTTTGTACCTTTGTATCTTTTGCCCCTTTTGGCTCACAGCTACTGTTTCCTACTCTTCTTTCTTGTTGAACTTCCTGCTGTGTGTGCTTATCTGCTACCTTACCTCAGGACAGCCACCCAAACCCTACCTGGGTACCCTGTGCCACTCTTGACAGAGTGCCATTCCTGACACATGCAACAAAGGAACATGTACGTCAAGATGTCCACACCATCGTTCACGGACCATCATGTAGACACAACACCCCACTGCATTACATTTCATCGTACACATATTTGTGTCCCTGACCGTGCCCAATACATCCATGGACATGTCCAGATGGCCATCATAGAAACCCTGCCATTACATCCGAGTACTGTCCTCCACCATGACAGTCCACACACCAACCTCATTTGGCGACACATGCAGCTGTTGTTGGCTGTCACTTGACAGCAAGCCACATGACCCCTGTCATGAACCCCCTGAACAGGGCCATGGGGCAACCGGACTATGGACATACACGTGCATGCTTGTAGATGAAGCAGTCACCAGGCTTGCGTGATGCACATATGTGCCGGCGGACCAGGACTGGTGGCTGACCCCTCCAATGATATTTGGTGTCAAATGGGCCCATGCCATATGTACAGATGGACAAAAAGTGCATCCCTACATGAGCGGCTATCACCCCTGACATGGTACTGCTACAACCACAGGACGATGCAGTGAAGGCGGAGGGTGAAGTGCCAACAAAGGTCCATTGAGGCTGTGCACTTGAGGGCCATGTAATGCTCTGTACTTACAGTGGACAAGGTCTCCAGGACACAAGTCAGTAGAGGGTGTCATGACATGGGCACACAGAGCAACGGATTCATGCATACTTGTACACCATGCACTGGCAGTAGTCGATGAACAAATGTGCAATGATGAATGTCCACAACGGTTGAACTTTGCAACACCAATTGTGTATTGTGATAAAAAAAGGAAAACAAAATAGTGCTTCCATCAGCAACTCTCCATGCCCCCTCCCCCTAACTCCAGAACAAACCATCACCCACCTCCCCCCTCCCCCCCAACTCCAGAACAAACCATCACCCACCTCTTCCCTCCCCCCCAACTCCAGAACAAACCATAACCCACCTCCCCCTCCCCCAACTCAAGAACAATCCATCACCCACCTCCCCCTCCCCCCCAACTCCAGAACAAACCATCACCCACCTCCCCCTCCCCCCAACTCCAGTGCAGTCGTCCCATGTAGGGTGTGGGGCCCACATGTGGCAGGATTGGTGAATGGCTAATGTCTCTTGCCCCCTTGTCTGGGGGAGGCAAATCCCGGTGACGCAAGGAACGCCGAGTGCGTCTCTCCGCACTGCATTGCGTGGCCTCACTTGTCGTGGATGTGCCCTCCTAAGTATTGTTTTGGCCTGTCTCAAGGGCATTTGCTATGCGATTCAGGACATGGCATAGCCAGGTTGTGTTGTCCGTCAGGGAGTCGCACAATCTGGTGGTGCAGTCAGTGAGGGACTGCCGCATTTAATTTAGTTTCTCATGTAGTTCAGCCCGGGCCTGGCGATTGTCCTCAATATAGTTCTCAATGAGATCGCTCAACTGGCGCACTTGGTGCTGGTCATGGGAAGGGGGACCATCTGAGGATCCACTGGCACCAGCATGCCCTGCAGGGGGTGGTATGGGTGGACTTGGGGGAACGACGTCATACCCCTGTGGGTCAAGTTCAACACTGTGCACAGGTGATTGTGCATCCCCGGAGTCACTGCATGACGCAAGGGTCACGGGGCATGGCTCCGGCATGTGCATGCTGTCCTGGTCGTCCTCCAACATGGGCCCGTGGATGGGTGGCGGGCTGGGCTCCCACTCATCCGGTGCGGTAGCAGCAGCCTCCCCTGAGACGCTCGACTGTGCTGAGCTAGGGGTTTGCACAGTTTCTGCCGCCGATGCTGTGTGGGTTGCTGGTCTGCCAGCTTCATGTGGCCTTTCCGTAGGCTGGGGGGTGGTTTTTTTGGCTGCTGGCTTCGGCCTGGCCCTGCCAGTACCCGCGGAGGTGCTTGGGCGGCTTCCTTGGGGCTCTGTGCTGTCATGGTCTGTGCCTGTGGGGGTAGGAGAGAGGGACAACATTAGTGTATGTGCAATGTCCTATTTGCATACATGTTTGCATGGACATTTCGGTCATTTACAGTTTGTTCTGTTTGGGGGGTAGCTATAGCAGTGGTACATGTGCATGGTGATGACATATACACATGTCTGGGAGTGATTCATTGTGCCCTGTTCATGTACATTTTGGCTGCCACTATGCCTACCACGCTGGACAATGTGCATGATGGTCTGTGCAAGTCAATGCACTATGGTAGATGTGCGTTATGTACTCGCACTTGGCCCAGCATTAGGCAGCACTTGCCTCAGCATTTGTTGGATGGGAGGAGGGCATCACGAGAGGGTGCCTTTGATGGCCCCTGGGTCAGTTTACATCATGCAATGGACATTGGCAGTGTACACTGTCGACACTCACCTCCTTCTCCAGAAGTCGTTCCCCGCACTCCATGGTCCCCACGCCCTCAATGGATTCCGTGCCAATGAGCTCTGCACAGGTCTCCTCCCAGGGCTCGAGTTGTACTGCGGTGCTTGGCCCACCTCCCGTCTGCAGGGCCTGGCTGTGGTTGCTGGATAGGAGGCCCTGCACCCGCACCCGCAGGTCGTCCCACCGCTTGCGGCAGTCGCGGTGGGTGCGGGGGGTGTTGCCAACAGCGCTCACCCTCTATGCCAGTTCCGCCCAGATGGTCTTCTTGTGGAGGGTCGATTCCCTCCGCATGTCGCCACTGAAGACTACATCAGCATGCTCTGCCAGGTGGTCTACCATGGCCTGGAGTTCATCGGGGCAGAATCTCTGCTTGCGGATGCGATCCTCCGCCCTTTTTGGTGCTTTCGGCATGTCCTGCGGTGCCTGGTCCGGTTCCCAGCTTTGTTTCCCTCACAGGGCTGCTGGCAGCTGCGGATGGCAATGGATTGTGTTTTTAAAGATGGCCGCCACTCTCCTTCCGGTTCCTGTGCGATGTCGTAATTTCCGGTTCCTTTTTTTTTTCAGTTACCGTAATTTACGGTCAACGTAAATTACGGTCACCATAATTTACGGTCACCGTTATATTTGCTTACAGGGAGGTGTTGTACTTTACGTGTCGCTGCATGCCGGTAGGGGTTTTTCGAGGGGTTTTGCGGCAGGTCGCACGGTCCTTTTCCGGCATAGCGGAAAGCGCGTGTCCGAGAGCTCGGAATGGGTCGTAATTTTCGACCTACAACCAGCACGGTGTCGGACTTTACGCCATGCCGGAAAATTCCGATACTTACCGGCATGACTCTGTACAAATGCTGTGATACCTCCTGGGTGTGGGTGTTACACAAATGTTATAAATAAATAAATACATGAATGAATAAATAACGCAACTACGGCAGATCAAGCTGACATGGCTTGTGTGAAAATGTGACCAGCAAGGACATTGAACATTAACTTTTCACAGATTATATACTTTACTGGGGTTGAGCCTAAAGGTAAAGCGGGCCAACACAATCATATAATGCTGCATGCATGTGAGCCATTTCTGAGCGTGGCCTGTATACTCTGCTATTTTAAATTGCTTCCTTAACTCTACATTCTTGAATAAAAATGCTGTTAGATAAGATATGATCCTGCACCTTAGTATAAAATAACCCCACGGAATGTAGAATTGCCGCCAGTGATTGATTAGGATAATCCATACGCAAGGGTATGATAAGAGATATGCAAGGGTCCAGGGACATCTTAAGCGAGATTTGGGGCACAGGGCACTGGCACATTTGGGTACCTCTCAACCCAAAGAAGTGAAGGAATTGGACATTCAAATCACTGGGCCTCATTAGAGTTTGCCGGTCCAGAAACAACGGTACCGCTAACGTTTTTTCCGGACCGGCAAACTACGAGTCTACGAGCGGGTGCCGTTCAGCCCACCAGGTCTGACCTGGCGGACGGAACGGCACCCACTTGCAGACCTTGACGGATACACCGGCACCGTTGCACACAGTGTCCGTGCAACCGTCCTCCCCATTCCCATTGAGTCCAATGGGACTGAAATCATTGTTGCTGAAATCAGAATAATACACGTTTGGCATCTCAAGGGCAATATTAGCAGTTCACAGAAGGGCACTCATTTTCTAGCATAGGTACATGCCACCTGTTAACGATAGCAGCCACAAGAGAGGTGTATGATGTGGATTATTGATTAAGGAGACAGGTCAGTAGCCTGGTAAACAAGCATTGACAATACCAACAGTTTGGAATGTTGTGTAGGAATGGGAAAGGCAGTAGCCTCAAACTTATACACAAGCCAAAACTGTTGGCTTTGCCAATGGTTATTTTTAACAGGACGTCAGTAAAGCACAAGCATAATGCTTATAAATCGAGTGGCTGAAGTCAGACCTGGTTAACACAATATTACACCAGTAACGCATTACAGCTCCAATGTACTCTCAGAAGGTTGCTTTGAAAAAACACTGGCAGGCACTTTGCGTGCACTGTTTGATGGTAAGGCTTCATTAAAGTGAGCTCAAAGATTTGGGGCACATACCCAAACGACACCTCCAAGATGTGTGTCCCTCCTCATATGCTATTTATCCATATCTGTACTCTAATCCAATAGTTTCGGCCTATAGGTGTCACTAAAGTACCAGCTAATAGTCCAAACTAAAATGTTACACGCATCTCAGCATAGACCCATAACTCGGAAGAAACATCACAAGGAGCATACTTAGCCTGGAGTGTATGCTTTGAATTAAGCATTTTGAGGCCACGAGGTAGGTACATATATCCTAGAATGGATACAGGTCATAAGACTGAGAGGTATGAGAAAGGTAGAGGGTACTCTAGCATAGACTCTGCACCTTTTAATCCTTCACTTACTCACATGTCTGAGCTGCAATGCACATGTGTTATTTGCAGCAGCCTCAACTGTGTATTAACACGGATGTCATCGGTAAAGTTAGTATAGGGCTATCTGTCTGTGGCCTGGTCCCTTGGTTATTGAGTTTGGGCTATTAGGTGGCACGTAAGCACCACCTATAAGCCATATATATTGGCGTACAGGTAAGAGGGAGATGACATCTTAGGAGGGACACACAGTTTGTGGGTGTTGTTTGGTCATTCACCCACCCATTGACTGGGCCTGACAAAGCTAATCCGTATGTCCATTCCCATCCACTACCTGCACCTGCCTGCCCAAAACACATCCTCCTGGGATCTCTTTGAGCTAGTTCTATCAAAAGATGCCATCACACTTTAGTGTTTGACTGTTATTTCTCAGCAGTCTGCTGGGAGTTAATGGCTTAATTAAAGCTGCAAATGGCTACTGGAGTAATACAAATGTCTTAACTAAGCATGCCTTCAGCCACTTGATTTATATCTCTTCCATGCACTGAAGTCCTATTAAAAACAAGCAATGACAAAGTCAACAGTTTTGGCTTCAGGTATTGGGTAGTCATTTGCCAGGTGCTGCGCTGTTATGCCCAGATAATCACTCTATTTTCAATCTGTTGCGATGTTATGGCCATTATGCTAGTGATTAGCAAATGCCTATCCCATGCCCATGCCCATACAAACAACCACAATTTTGTTTCATTGTCTCGTTCCCAAGCCCAAGTTAACATCCTGTGCAAAGTAAGGGATTAAATGCATTAGCACACTGGTATAATCAGCGCTAAAACAAGCTATTAAGCTATCAGCAAGTTAAAACATTACATGCTTCTGCACACCAACAAAATACACATCTGGAGCTGTGAGATTGAGAGATGTGGTACGGGTGGCAGCTCAACTGCGAAGCATAAGCAGGGGAACAACAGCAGAAAGAAGTCTGAAGCAGGGAAGGCAAATGAGCTGGAGATTGGCCTGTCTCAGAATGCAGGCCGATATCATTAGTTAATGCACAGATTCTGAGCCTTCTGTTTGGCTGACACTACCCTGTCCAGGTGCCGATACCGATAATCCATAAATGACCTTAACACTTATTAAATATCTTCTCTTTTTGTTATCTTGCATTACGAGACTTTAGGACTTTTGATAGCTCTAAAATAGAGCCCAGGGCGCCAGGTGCAAAAGCATGGCAAATGAGACTCTAGACCACTCCGGCCATGCAGGCTATGTGATTTGCATTGTAACGAATCACAGGCGAAAGTCTTTACACGCGTGACCCTCTCATTGTGCGGCATTTACTAATCATTCCACACACAACGATCTGCCTCGGCGACCATTTCCATCAAGGCTGTTTGGAAGCACAGAGAACTTCTGCAGAACGACAGGCGAGCGCTCCGCAATCTCAAACAACCCCTAGGTGGTTTCAGTCTTAATGAGTTGTGGCGTAGGACACCTCGCGCTGTACCGGATGGCCCTCCAGTTCATTGCAATTAAAGAAAAGCATTGAATAAACACAATTAAATATGTTAATGAGCACATGGTATATCTGCCAGAGATGAGATAACTAATGACGATCTGGATGGGACTTAATTATGTTTACATCAGCAGAATGATGTTCGCTGCTTGAGAAATGTTGAAGCTTAGCTGAAGCATTGCTGGAAAGGATTGGAGCAATGGTTGTGCTCAAGTTTAAGAGGCCTTAGAGGCATAAAGTATACTTTTTTACTCTTGGCTAAATTCCCCAACTCCCCACGTCACGTTAACCTCTTCATTCTTGTTGTAATCAGAAAAATAAACTATTGCCCTTTCAAGGGCAACATTAGCAGTAGACGACTAGGGTGCTTGTGTCCAAACTGTGTTGTTTTGCTATGTGTAGTCCTGAAAGCAGACAACAAGACAACACCATCAGAACAGACACTCCCATTGTCTCGGGAGGATAGCCCCACCCAACCTTATCAATATCTGTTTCCAATGTGAGCAAAATGTGGGGATTTTCCATATCTGAAATTGTAAGATAACTCAATGGCATATGCTTGACAGGTGGTTTGTAAATTCCGGAATGAACAATTTGGGTGGGACACTGACGAAGTGTAACCCGCGTTATTTGTAATTTGTTTGTCCACAGAAAGTGTTGGAAGTCGAACAGTAAGAAACAATACACTGTTCCACATTGGGGCAAGGATCAGAAAGAGGTCCCACTTAACAAGGCTAGCACCTAATAATAAAAAGCTGTCCTGGAGCAAGATTAAATGCAAAGGGTGAATAAGGAACCCGTTAATGTATAGGAAAGAGAGGGATACGTACCCAATCACTAGAAATACACCCGTGACCGCGCGCAATAGCATAGGAGGTCACACATTGGTCACACTGTAATGTAAAATTTGTTGTGAAAGGTTTAGAAGGAGCACTGGCCCCTGAAGAAGTTCTATAGAGTGTTCCTAATGAGTGTTAGAACGAAACATGTTGGGTAAGTAATAGACAGGAGGGTCTGTATGATGATCCAAAACAATTTGTCTACTGCACAAGACGTTGATGAGTAGGTGTTAACTGTCAGTATTTATAGTTATTGTAACACAGGGCATTTTATATGCTTTTTATCGAGGCCTTTTAATGAATATATATGTTTGATGTTGCATATGGTTTCATGTAATGTTCCTGTGCTGCTAACCCTCAGTGTAACAATGTTTGTATACAATTTTGGATTAATTGCTTTTAGAAAATAAAACATGGAAGTAGAAGAATAGTGGTTACCTTGTCCTATACTAGGAGTCCAGACAGGGGTTGTTATCATTTGGCATTGTTAATCTTCACAAATTCTATCTAGATGTGACACATAACAGAGCTTCATAATTCTTTCTAAATGAGATGCATGGATGATCACAAATTCTATCTATACTAGATGCATGGCTATTCTTCGCAATCTATCTAAATATGAATGACGCATGGCTGATCTTCACACTTCTATCTAGATGTGATGCAAGGCTAATCTTCATAAGTCTATCCGAATTAGACATATTGCTAATCTTCCAATATGTCTATCGCAACATATTTCATTTCCCACAAAATACATCTAAATCCTGCATTACGTCTGTCCCTAGTATACATGTAGGTGCAACACTATGTAAACAATGTGCAAAATTATTTTGCTCATACAACAGAGATTCATATTGACGAGACATATAAAGAAATGGCTCCTTAAATTACGAACATCCCGACCGCTGCCTCCCTAATAGTTACTCCCCTGCTGACACTACCCTCCTTTCCTCTCTTATTCTCCCTGCACCCTGCAATGACTTTCTGTTCTCCTGCCTCATTAAAGCACTTTGCCATAATTGGAAAGCATATTTTGGAGGAGACATTGGCAACCATACTTTGGAAGATACATTGGCAAAGATACACCACAGGATACATTGGCAAGGATACATTTGAGGATGCATTGGCAAGGATACTTTGGAGGATATATTGGAAACGATACTTCAAAGTATTGGCAAGAATACACCAGAGAATACATTGGCAAGGAGACATCTGATGATACTTTGGCAAGGATACTTTGGAGGATACATTGGCAGCAACACATCATAGAATATATTGGCAAAGATACTTTGGAGGATATGTTGGCCTGGATACATTAGAGGATACATTGCAATGGGGAAATCTGAGGATACATTGGCAAGGATACATTGGAGGATACACTGGCAAACATACATTGGAGGATATATTGGCAAGGATACATCTGAGGATACATTGTCAAGGATACTTTGGAGGATACATTGGCAGGAACACATCATAGGATACATTGGCAAGGATACTTTGGAGGATACGTTGGCCTGGATACATCCGATGATACATTGCAGTGGGTAAATATGAGGATACATTGGCAAACATACATTGGAGGATATATTGGAAGGATACATTGGAGGATATATTGGCAAACATACATTCGAGGATACATTTGCATGGATACATTGGAGGATACATTGGCAAGGCTAAATGGGCCTCAATAGTCACTTCATATGAACATATATTACTAGCTAGCATACATCTCTGTACTATGATTGCTTCACTGTAAACCCCCTGTTATCATTTTCTTTCATTCGACTGTCCTCTTTCTCCTGCTCCACTCATGGAATATTTGCCCGGTTCAAAGTGAATTTGCACTTCTAAAAACCGACTTTGCACTGCTGGCAAAGTCAGCACATAGTCATTTTTGCAGTACAAAATGACTTTGCCCAGACATTGCCCGGTAAAAATACACTTTGCACAGTTACATTAATTAGGATTTGTGTCGGCAGTGCAAAGTCCTAAGTATCCACTATAGAAAACAGCTATAAATCAAAACAAATAAAACATGAATTTCTATTGGTGCAGCTGGTGGCCTCTATGTATGTCTTGCACACAGGTCCATCAGAGCCCTGCCACTGTGCCCGCCGCCCACCTTGCAGCCTGGGCTAAGAACACCTGGGGCTGCTCTATTAGTGTGTGCGCTCTCTTAAGAACTGCCCGAAACATCTCTCGCACAGCGCATTGCCGTGAAAGGTGCATAAATATCCGTGCACTTCTGTTGGGTTGATGAGGTGTGAAGTGATCTCTTCATTATCTTTTTACGATGCATTTGCCCTCCCGAACAGTGGAGTCAGGGTGTTTTCTATTCGCTGTTCATCAGATTACACAGCCATTTGCAATTACAAGGGCGCCGAAAAGGAAATTCCATTGTAAAAATGGCACCGCCGGTGGAAAATGGGCAAACGCTATCACCTTCATGCAGATTTATACCCTTGTACCAAGCGAGTGTACAAATCTTGCGGCATCGCGTAGTGCGACCACAGGTTATCTATCAAGACGGATCTGCAAGCGAACAGACGCCCGAGAAGGACAGTTGACACTGGCTGTGCAGGTCATATTTTTGGAGGCAGGTTTTCATGACATGTTATGGTCGACGAGCACCTGTCAATCGTTTTCAAGGACATTTGTGCATGTTCAATCACTTTGGGCCAGTAATGGACTAAACCATTTATCTGCAGAGTTCACTAACTCATCAAATGGGCCCATATTGACCAACAATATCCCCTCAAACTGTCCTGTTGTTGGCCCGGCGCTTCCAGTATTGGTCTTTTGCCTTATTGGCAACTCAGAGACTCATCACGAGTTGGGCAGTCCAGTAAAAATTTAGCTGTAATAGCGTTACCGCCGCATTACCACATTGCCCAGGGACAACCCAGCCTTTCAGCCTTTCGAGGTCCATAAATTGAGTACCACTCTGTGGGATAATAATGTCTTCTATTATTTCAGCTCTCTGAGACCTATGGGTGTGCAGCGCTATATAAGAATTACATTATTATTAGCAATTGCGGAAATCCAAATGCTCATTAAGGCTGTGAGTGAAAAGGAGGAGTTCCAAGCATTAGAAGATGGAATCTTTAGGCTTAGGGATGAAAAATGATAAGAGAGTTCAAACAGCTGATCGTTACAAAATGCAAGTTACTGAATTGCAAGGAGAACTTATTCAATTGAGAAGAGAGAATTCTGCCCTTTACTGTCAAACTCATTATTAGCAGGCCCAGTGTATGGCGGTAAGAAGGGAATTCAGTCAAAAGGGAGTACTTTCACTGAGACTAGATGCACTCACAATTTGGGTGATGGGCTAGCTGATATTCAGCCAGCAAGAACTGGCAGCTCTCCAATCACTGCACAAAGCGCTACACTGGGAGGTATACAGCATAGCACACTGAAGGTAATGAAATCCATTAAGGCTTTGATTAAACTGTTCAAAAAAGGGTCAGATAGTTGTATCGAGGGTCACCTCGAGGATGTAACTGAAATGTTTCAAATGCCTGGAATTCCTAGGGGACAATATGGCAGATATTTCTATCTTACACTTGATTCTGCATTTGGCAGTGTTTTTTGTGGCCTAAATGAGCAACAGAATTTGTCTTGGGAGGATTTTGAGAAAGCAATTAGAATGCAATTCTCACCATATCATTCCATTCAACAGGCAAAAAGGCTGCTTGTAGTTTGTCAGCCCAGTCAAGTTAATCTTCTCACCAATTCCTACAAAATCTAAAAAGGTCCTTCTCATATTTTGATGTGACCTATGATCCCCATTCGTAGAATTCAAGACTGCTTACTATAATGGGCTCCAGTGAGCAAAAAGAGGGGAAAGTGTCATTTCATATGCCCCTTTGCCTAGCAAGAAGTCAGGCAGGCCTAGGAAAAGTAAGCCCTGAAAACGGTAACGATTCACATTTCCTATGTATACTAGAAGAATGCAAGGACAGATATGGCCCATTTTTTTCTATCGAACAGAGGTGCAATGCATTAGCAATGATTGACACAGGTGTCCAGGCAACTGTGATGTCCTAGAAATTAATGCAAAGCATCAATGAGAGTAGATCCCCACAGGACATGATGATAATGAGTCATAGTGAAGGCCCATGCATAATTTCCATGGGAAGAAATACCATTGTTGGGTGTCACTAAAGTTGACATCAAGATAGGGAGACATAGAATGAGACATGACTTGGTGGTCACACCCATAGATGAGATACCATTCCTTATAAGAACAAATTTCCCATAGTGTAGCTTTCAGGGGACCTGGTAAGTCTGTTCTGAATCTCTACACCAACCCACCAATGAGATACCACCAATGAAAAACCACTAAGGTAGAGAAATTGTGCCCTAGTGTGCACCAAGTCTTGTTTTTGGCTTGCCACCCATGATCCCAATATAAGAATAACTGAGGCAGTTCAGTGTCTTTGGGGCTCACAAAATACCCCTACAGATCATAGAAAGTAAACACACACATTTTTTGCTTATTCTAGACATATTCCAACCAATCCTCGTCTCCCCTCACGTCCACAGTTTTTGAATATGTTTTAACGCAATGCTCCTGGACTACGGGGTAGTTAGCAAATTCATGGCGTCGGTTTCATAATTTTTGATGCACCTCACGCTTTTAATTGACCTCTCAGTGGGCGAGCACGATGTTCATGAAAGATTGGCTCAAACACATTTGCGGGCCAAATCAGGAAGTGAGTGTGCAGACTGGACGGAGATATCACTAATTGTTGATCTCCATTTTGGGCATTTTAAAAACATCTACTGGACTAATTAACACCAAAAACACGCTTTGGGGGCCAGGCCTCCGCTCCTCACGCACATTTGTTGGAAATACCTCCAGCGGTTTGGGCTGTAGCCGCAAGCAAAACATTTTTCCATTCATGTCTATTCGGATTTCAAATATTTTGGGACCACCCCTACAACTTTTCCCCTATTTGACAGAATTGTAAGTGTCCTCGTACAGTATTCCTCTTGAAAATTCTCTGAGGAAAATCTCACAGGAAGTAAAGAAGGGAAACAAAAGGGAAACAAAAATAAAAAGTAGTAAGTGCATGGAACTTACAGGCCGATTCATGGAATAATTAGCGCGGCGCAAGTGGGCAAAAACGTGCGAATCGCAGTGGAATAGCGAAAATCGCAGTGCAAGTGCGAAAATCGCACGAAAAGCAGCGCACGTCGATTCATGGAAGGCCG
Source organism: Ambystoma mexicanum (assembly GCA_002915635.3). Classification (NCBI taxonomy): domain Eukaryota; kingdom Metazoa; phylum Chordata; class Amphibia; order Caudata; family Ambystomatidae; genus Ambystoma; species Ambystoma mexicanum. The sequence goes on along the minus strand of CM030321.1, from coordinate 851,850,876 downwards.
TGCGCGAGAAAACCAGCGGATGTGCGATAAAAAAGTGCGCCGCGCACGTTGGCGCACAGGCCATCTAACAGCGTGCGCCAGGTCACAGCGAAAATCGCACAGGCCACAGCGAAATTCGCACATAGCGCGGCGCACGCAACAAAAGTAGGCGGAACACGGGCGTAACACTCGGAATGGGGAACAACTTGCAAAAACGTGGGCGTCACGGGGGAAGTACAGGGCACAAGTGCGCGGAACGCCCACACGCTCGCCTACAACACGTATTCATGGAATAGAATAGGGCAAAAAAGCGCACGCTCAAACCAGCGCACAGGCACAAACACGACCGCCACAAGAAAGCAGGCGGTAGCGTCTCTGCGGCTGTAAGAAATGTGCGCCAAAAGGTGCGCCAACAAATAGCACCTATATACTGCCATGATGAATGTCCTATACTGTGGCCCTCCAGGACAAATGACGTGCAAAGGGGTACCCACAAACACGGACACCCGCTGACAAAAAATACGTGTGCGTGTATACCGGGGTGCGCGGGAAGTCTCACACGCGATTTGGCCGGGTACGTGGATTTCAGGGGTGCGCGGGAAGTTCCACACGCGATTCAATCAGGGTACGTGTATTTCAGGGGTGCGCGGGAAGTCCACACGCGATTCAGCAGGGTACGTGTATTTCAGGGGTGCGCGGGAAGTTCCACACGCGATAGCCTGGGCGTCGTGTATTTCAGGGGTGCGCGGAAGTTCCACACGCGAATAGCCTGGGCGCGTGTATTTCAGGGGTGCGCGGGAAGTCCACACGCGATTACAGCAGGGTACGTGTATTTCAGGGGTGCGCGGGAAGTTCCACACGCGAATAGCCTGGGCGCGTGTATTTCAGGGGTGCGCGGGAAGTTCCACACGCGAATTGGCCTGGGCGCGTGTATTTCAGGGTGCGCGCGGAAGTCCACACGCGATTACAGCAGGGTACGTGTATTTCAGGGGTGCGCGGGAAGTTCCACACGCGAATAGCCTGGGCGCGTGTATTTCAGGGGTGCGCGGGAAGTCCACACGCGATTACAGCCGGGTACGTGTATTTCAGGGGTGCGCGGGAAGTTCCACACGCGAATAGCCTGTGCGCATGTATTTCAGGGGGGCGCGGGAAGTCCCACACGCGATTACAGCAGGGTACGTGTATTTCAGGGGTGCGCGGGAAGTTCCACACGCGAATAGCCTGGGCGCGTGTATTTCAGGGGTGCGCGGGAAGTTCCACACGCGAATAGCCTGGGCGCGTGTATTTCAGGGGTGCGCGGGAAGTCCCACACGCGATTACAGCAGGGTACGTGTATTTCAGGGGTGCGCGGAATTTCCACAACGCGAATAGCCTGGGCGCGTGTATTTCAGGGGTGCGCAGGAAGTCCACACGCGATTACAGCAGGGTACGTGTATTTCAGTGGTGCGCGGGAATTTCCACACGCGAATAGCCTGGCGGGTGTATTTCAGGGTGCGGCGGGAAGTTCCACACACGAATAGCCTGGGCGCGTGTAATTCAGGGGTGCGTGGGAATTATCACACGCGATTTGGCTTGGTACGTGTATTACAGGGGTGCGTGGGAAGTTACAACACGCGATTAGGGCTGGGTGGGTCCTCACAGGTGTTCCTGTCACACCCCTCCACGCCCCTGCAGGCAGCCACCAAAACAGGGGACTACCCTGCACACCTGCTCATGTCTCCCACCACCCCCCACCCCCACCATCCAGGGGCAGCCTCCACCAGGCCCACTCATGTCTCCCACCACCCCCCACCCCCAGCAGCCAGGGGCACCTCCACCAGGCCCCCACTCCATGTCTCCCACCACCCCCACCCCCCAGCAACCAGGGGCACCTCCACCAGGCCCCACCTCATGTCCCCACCACCCCCACCCCCCAGCCAGCAGGGGGCACCCTCCACCAGGCCCCACTCATGTCTCATCCACCACCCCCACCCCCAGCACAGGGGCACCTCCACCAGGCCCCCACTCATGTCTCCCACCACCCCCACCCCCCAGCAGTCGCAGGGGCACCCTCCACCAGGCCCCACTCATGTCTCCCTCACCCCCACCCCCCAGCAGTGCAGGGGCACCCTCCACCAGGCCCCCACTCATGTCTCCCACCACCCCACCCCCCAGCACCAGGGGCACCTCCACCAGGCCCCACTCATGTCTCCCACCACCCCCACCCCCCAGCACTGCAGGGGCAGCCTCCACCAGGCCCCCACTCATGTCCCCACCACCCCACCCCCCCAGCCACCAGGGGCACCCTCCACCAGGCCCCCACTCATGTCTCCCACCACCCCCACCCCCCAGCATCCAGGGGCACCCTCCACCAGGCCCCCACTCATGTCTCCCACCACCCCCACCCCCAGCATCCAGGGGCACCTCCACCAGGCCCCCACTCATGTCCCCTACCACCCCCACCCCCAGCAGTGCAGGGCACCTCCACCAGGCCCCACCTCATGTCTCCCACCACCCCCACCCCCAGCAACGCAGGGGCAGCCTCCACCAGGCCCCACTCATGTCTCCCACCACCCCACCCCCCAGCACCAGGGGCAGCCTCCACCAGGCCCCCACTCATGTCTCCCACCACCCCCACCCCCAGCCACCAGGGGGCACCCTCCACCAGGCCCCCACTCATGTCTCCCACCACCCCCACCCCCAGCAGTCAGGGGCAGCCTCCACCAGGCCCCCACTCATGTCTCCCACCACCCCACCCCCCAGCATCCAGGGGCACCCTCCACCAGGCCCCCACTCATGTCCCCATCAACCCCACCCCAGCAGTGCAGGGGCACCCTCCACCAGGCCCCCCACTCATGTCTCCACCACCCCCACCCCCAGTAAACCAGGGGCACCCTCCACCAGGCCCCCACTCATGTCTCCCCACACCCCCACCCCCCAGTCACCAGGGGCAGCCTCCACCAGGCCCCCACTCATGTCTCCCACCACCCCCACCCCCCAGCCACCAGGGGCACCCTCCACCAGGCCCCACTCATGTCTCCCACCACCCCCCCCCCCAGCACCAGGGGCACCCTCCACCAGGCCCCACTCATGTCTCCCACCACCCCACCCCCCAGCAGCAGGGGCAGCCTCCACCAGGCCCCCACCATCCATGTCTCCCACCACCCCCACCCCCAGCAGTCCAGGGGCACCCTCCACCAGGCCCCACTCATGTCTCCCACCACCCCACACCCCAGCAGCGCAGGGGCACCTCCACCAGGCCCCCACTCATGTCTCCCACCACCCCACCCCCACCATCCAGGGGCACCTCCACCAGGCCCCCACTCATGTCTCCCACACCCCCACCCCCAGCATCCAGGGGCACCCTCCACCAGGCCCCCACTCATGTCTCCCACCACCCCCACCCCCAGCAGTGCAGGGCACCCTCCACCAGGCCCCCACTCATGTCTCCCACCACCCCACCCCCCACCAGTCCAGGGCACCCTCCACCAGGCCCCCACTCATGTCTCCCACCACCCCCACCCCCAGCATCCAGGGGCACCCTCCACCAGGCCCCCACTCATGTCTCCCACCACCCCACCCCCCAGCAGTGCAGGGGCACCCTCCACCAGGCCCCCACTCATGTCTCCCACCACCCCCACCCCCCCAGTCACCAGGGGCACCCTCCACCAGGCCCCCACTCATGTCTCCCACCCACCCCCACCCCCAGCCACCAGGGGCACCCTCCACCAGGCCCCCACTCATGTCTCCCACCACCCCACCCCCAGCAGTCCAGGGGCACCCTCCACCAGGCACCCACACATGTCCCCCTGCCCCCAGGTCCTGACGATACTCAATCATGGCAGTAATGGGCAGCATACCCAGCACAAACACCCAGGCAAGGATTGCATCCACCCACATAGTGAATGCAATTACATGATACAACCCCAATGGCAAGTATGTAAATGAACACATGTCCGTCACACACACATACACAATGGGTGCAAGTGAATGTCAAAACCCATATCATGACATGTATGAAACCAATGAGAAAATACCACAAGTGAAAGTAAAAAAAAATTGTATTAAAGAGTGAAAATAAGTAAACAAATCAAACACACAACAATGGGGATAACAAAATAAATGGTCCATGTCCGAGAACAAATGTAAAAAAAAAAAAAACAAAGTAATCAAAAACAAATGTTGTCCAAAGCAAAATCATGTGGAAGAAAATAATGAAAAACCATTTCCTCATGGTGAACACAATAATAAAATAAAAAAATTCTTCTTCAAAAAGCAAACTATATACAGAAAAATCCAGGTCCATGAGCCCAACACCATAAATGAAACCTACTACTACCTAATGAAAAAAATATATACAAAGAAGTGGCCATTGTCCGAGCGTCCAAAAAAATAAAAATAATAAAGGAAACCTAACACTAACTAACTAAATAACTATATACAAAGGCAGCGGGCAAGTCCTGCGGCTCACTCGGTGATGTTGCTGGCCAGGGCATCATCGAACTCCATGTCGATGTCCTGGAGGCGGGACTCTGTCCTGGCCCCGAGGTCTCGCAGGGATAACCCCATGTCCAGCTCAAACTCCCTGCGAGCTTCCTCGAGGCACTCAGCCCGCCTCAACGCCCGACGCATGGAGAACTCCGCCCTGACCATGGTGAGCCGCTCCTCTTCCGCCCGCTGCCGCTCCGCACCTATCCGCTGGACCAACTGCTCCCACACGGAAGACACCACCATCCCAGGGTTGCCCTGCCCTCCGGCCGATGCCTGCCCCTCTGATCTTGAAGGCCCCGAGCCATGATGCCTCCCACGTCGAGCCTGCTGCTGCCTCCGACGCCACTGCCTCTGCCAGCACGACGGCATCCAGGCTGATGGAAACCACCGACGCCGTCGTGCACGTGCCCTGCCCGATGATGCTGTCACATCTTCCATCTGCTGGGGTCCAGTTGCTGTGTTGTCCACCCCTGCTGGACCTCCGACTCCCAACTGTGGCAGGGATGGGATCCCCACCGAGCTGGCTGCATTGGTCGGGGCAGGTCCACAGGGGGCCCTGGTGGCATCTGGGCCGGAAGACGGCAAGGAGAACGACTGGTGTATAGCCTGCACAGAGGAGGAGAGGGCCGCCAGATTGGACAACACATGCAGGAAACCCCCGAACATGGCCGATCCCAATTGGGCCACGTCGGCACGGTGCACTTCGTGATGACGTGCGTCCTCCTCCCGGGAAGCACGCACGGCATCACGAATCACAGCCGTGCGCATCGCGACCCCAATCAGGACCTTCTCCACACGGCCAGGGGTTCCCACGTCCGCAGGTGGAGGGGAGTCAGGTGACATGGACATCCCCTCTACCTGCGGACGGGCCTGGGACGGGGCATCCCTGCTGGTGCATGGTGGTGCACTCACAGGGTCAGGGACAGCGACATGCACAGGCCCCTCCACGGTGACCTGTGCTGCCTCCTGCCCCTGGCCCTGGACTGCACCACTTGCACCAGCAGGGATGCCCCCACCAGGCCCCATGTGTGCCCCAGTGGCGGCCTCCTCCTCCTCTGTGCAAACCACCAACCTGGATGGCTCCTCACCGTCTCCCACCGTAGCAGGCCCCTGTGGGGGCTCACCCACCCCTTCCGCTGCAGCCGTGGGGGCATCCCCGCCGCCTTGCTCCACAGCGCCGTCTCCGCCCTCTTCTTCACTAGCCGCTGCGTAGAGGGAGACAAAGAACACAAGCATCAGGGCACTGTACAATGGTCCCCTAGACAGGAAGCAATAGCAGATGAGCACCACTGTCAAAGTACACTTCCATCATGTCCCTCCACAACACATGGGTCAGTCCAGGCAAAACACACACAGTAACAGGCATGGTGCATGCCATGGACATTTCCATGCATGTCCAATGGACTCTTGAAACATTCAATGATATGTAACTCACATGCATCATGGCTCATGCCTATCACATGCACACACTTCACCTCAGTCACATCCATCTGGCCCCAAACACACCAAACACAGCGGATACAAGGGTAATTTGGCTGCTTCACTGAATCTGTGCATTGTCACACACATGTGTCATGCATCCATGGCATGCACAAGTCACAGACACGCAGGTCAGGCACACAGACATGGCTACCATATATGTACCTGGCATCAGCACCCATCCCTCACCCCCACCCATGTCCAGGTACAGAGACTGGCATGCTCTCATGTTCAAAATCTGCATAGGGCTCCCCATGCGTTTGAACAATGCAACACCATGTGGTCACACATCACTGGTCGCACATGCATTACCATGATGTCCCTGCACACATACATGCATACATGGCCTATGGCACACATACAGGCAAGTATCATAGAACCAGCACACCGCAACATGCCCTGTCTCACACAGTAATGCTTGGACACTTACCGCTCAACTCCAGACGGGCCTCCCTCTCAAGGATCTGGGCGTGGAGCGCTGGGCGTACGCGTTCCAGGACCCTCATCTGGATGGAACTCATGCGGCCCCGGCCCCCCTCCACGAGGCGCCGGCGCCCCCTCCGCGTTGATGGCAACCACACAGTCGGCCCAGATCCTGTCCCGTCCTTCCTTGCTGGCGCGGGACGATCCAAAGAGGGCATCATACTGCCCCAGGACATGCTCCACCAGGACACCAACTTCGTTGTCAGTGAAGCTGTGTGCCCCTCTGCCCCTCTGGCCTGGGGTTGCCACTGGTGCCAGATGTGGAAGTGCCCGACATGGCAACCCCAGAGGCAGGTGTGGGTGGGCAGCTGGTCCTGGGGCCGGACTGTGTAGCCGTGTCTGGGGCATCAAGCCAGTGCCGGACGAGCACTCTTCCTCTTCCGCTTGGAAGGTGGTGGTGATCCTGAGTGTCCTGCGCCGCTCTGGACACTAGGGGCAGGAGCCCTGGTGGACTCTGTATCAGGAGTGTGGGATTGCACACTCAGCATGGGAGTTGGTGCAGGCATTGGCTCTAGTGTGATGGTGTCAGGGGGAATGTCAGCAGCATGGACTAGGACCGACACTGTCCTGGCTGGGTGTGTGAGGGCTGGGGTGGATGGAGCCGCAGCTGCCCCTGCAGCCTCTCCGCCCTGCCTACTTGGTGCAGCAGATGACCTTGCTGCCCCAGATGCACGTGGCATGGTGACATCAACGTGCACCAGCGCACGTGTCATAGGCCTGCTGACCTGGAAGTCAGCCATGGAGTCAGCCAGGTCTGGTGCCACAATGGGCTGGTCCAACAAGGGCTGAGCATGGATGGTGTCAGCCACATCAGCCTCAACGGGGGGGGGGGGATTATGGGTGCCCTTGACTGGTCCTCCACACATGGGGGGACAGGCTCACCCTGCAAGTAACGACCACGTCCCCTACCGGATCCACCACGGCCACCACTTGTGGCTCTTCCACCTTTGCCACCCTTACGGAATCCTCGCCTCCCAGCCATGGCACTGATGTTAATGTGCGTATGGGAGTGGCTGTAAACTATTGTCCTGGGCAATGGGGGTCAAAGGGGTTGGGTACCAGATGGTAATTGTACCCTAGTGCTCTTGCAAGGCTGATTGTAACCCCTGGGGAAAGATGACGGGTCACGCTACGCACAGGAGCCCCAAAAAAGGGAGATGACGTGCACGCAACCCCTCCTAGACCACGTGTGCAGAAAGAAAAACCTGCACTACGCTGTGGCACCCAGTAACACAAGAATGAACGTATGCGTGTCACACGCAGCCTAGAATGACCTCTGAAGGGGTAGGCTACACACGGGGCAAGCACAGATGTTAGATACGTGCGTGACTCACCGTCTGCCTGGTAAACGAGCGTGTAAAAAGGAGCACGTTTGGTTGGCAACACCCCCGCCAAAAGAAGATTTGTACGCTGTCTGAGGAGACAGGACAACAGTAGAAGGGAACACTGTTTGAGGGAACAGGCCCAGGTAAACCAGTAAAAGAGAAAAAGAGAAAAAGCTGTCAGAGGTAACAGGGAATACGAACTTGAAACGCCGTGAAGTAAATCGCGTGTGAAACGACAAGAAGTACAGAATTCACCCACTCGCTCTCCACGAAAAGCACGTACAAGAAAACGGTGTTCTACACGTACCTTTTATACAGGCCACACGTCCAGCGTCACTTACGCGGCGTGTACGCGCTAGGGCCATTTCCACCAATTACACGCTTTGTCACTTATGCGTGTAGGCCATTTCCACCAATTACACGCTTTGTCACTTCTGCGTGTAGGGCCATTTCCACCAATCACACGCGATGAGACTCTGACGTGCAGTCTTTCCACGTGTGCTCTGTCATCACGTGCTGTGTGGGAAACACCCGTGCGGGTCACGTCACAGACGCGCTTACGCGCTGAGGGCCTTTGGTCCAATAGAATCGCGTATGCGTGCTGACGCGCTTACGCGCTAAGG
>CM030321.1:851813084-851842497 GCA_002915635.3 Ambystoma mexicanum | reverse complement strand
GCACTGCTGGGGGTGGGGGTGGTGGGAGACATGAGTGGGGCCTGGTGGAGGCCCCTGCACTGCTGGGGGTGGGGGGGGTGGGAGACATGAGTGGGGGCCTGGTGGAGGCTGCCCCTGGTGCTGGGGGGTGGGGGTGGTGGGAGACATGAGTGGGGGCCTGTGGAGGTGCCCCTGCACTGCTGGGGGTGGGGGTGGTGGGAGACATGAGTGGTGGGGGGCCTGGTGGAGGTGCCCCTGCACTGCTGGGGGTGGGGGTGGTGGAGACATGAGTGGGGCCTGGTGGAGGCTGCCCCTGCATGCTGGGGGTGGGGGTGGTGGGAGACATGAGTGGGGGCCTGGTGGAGGGGCCCCCTGCACTGCTGGGGGTGGGGGTGGTGGGGACATGAGTGGGGCCTGGTGGAGGCTGCCCCTGGTGGCTGGGGGTGGGGGTGGTGGGAGACATGAGTGGGGGCCTGGTGGAGGGTGCCCCTGCACTGCTGGGGGTGGGGGTGGTGGGAGACATGAGTGGGGGCCTGGTGGAGGGCCCCTGCATGCTGGGGGTGGGGGTGGTGGGAGACATGAGTGGGGCCTGGTGGAGGGTGCCCCTGCACTGCTGGGGGGTGGGGGTGGTGGGAGACATGAGTGGGGCCTGGTGGAGGGTGCCCCTGCACTGCTGGGGGTGGGGGTGCAGGGGGACATGAGTGGGGGCCTGGTGGGGGCTGCCCCTGCACTGCTGGGGGGTGGGGTGGTGGGAGACATGAGTGGGGGCCTGGTGGAGGGTGCCCCTGCATGCTGGGGGTGGGGGTGGTGGGAGACATGAGTGGGGGCCTGGTGGAGGCTGCCCCTGCACTGCTGGGGGGTGGGGGTGGTGGGAGACATGAGTGGGGGCCTGGTGGAGGCTGCCCCTGGTGCTGGGGGGTGGGGGTGGTGGGAGACATGAGTGGGGGCCTGGTGGAGGCTGCCCTGCACTGCTGGGGGTGGGGGTGGTGGGAGACATGAGTGGGGCCTGGTGGAGGTGCCCCTGCACTGCTGGGGGGTGGGGGTGGTGGGAGACATGAGGTGGGGCCTGGTGGAGGGTGCCCCTGGTGGCTGGGGGTGGGGTGGTGGGAGACATGAGTGGGGGCCTGGTGGAGGCTGCCCCTGCACTGCTGGGGGGTGGGGGTGGTGGGAGACATGAGTGGGGGCTGGTGGAGGTGCCCTGGTGGCTGGGGGGTGGGGGTGGTGGGAGACATGAGTGGGGGCCTGGTGGAGGGTGCCCTGGTGGCTGGGGGTGGGGTGGTGGGAGACATGAGTGGGGGCCTGGTGGAGGGTGCCCTGGATGCTGGGGGTGGGGTGGTGGGAGACATGGGTGGGGGCCTGGTGGAGGGTGCCCCTGCACTGCTGGGGTGGGGGTGGTGGGAGACATGAGTGGGGGCCTGGTGGAGGGTGCCCCTGTGGCTGGGGGTGGGGGTGGTGGGAGACATGAGTGGGGGCCTGGTGGAGGGTGCCCTGCACTGCTGGGGGTGGGGGTGGTGGAGACATGAGTGGGGGCCTGGTGGAGGCTGCCCCTGCACTGCTGGGGGGTGGGGGTGGTGGGAGACATGAGTGGGGGCCTGGTGGAGGCTGCCCCTGCACTGCTGGGGGTGGGGGTGGTGGGAGACATGAGTGGGGGCCTGGTGGAGGCTGCCCCTGCACTGCTGGGGGGTGGGGGTGGTGGGAGACATGAGTGGGGCCTGGTGGAGGTGCCCCTGCACTGCTGGGGGTGGGGGTGGTGGGGGACATGAGTGGGGCCTGGTGGAGGGTGCCCTGCACTGCTGGGGGGTGGGGGTGGGGGACATGAGTGGGGGCCTGGTGGAGGGTGCCCCTGCACTGCTGGGGGTGGGGGTGGTGGGGGACATGAGTGGACATGAGTGGGGCCTGGTGGAGGTGCCCTGCACTGCTGGGGGGTGGGGTGTGGGAGACATGAGTGGGGGCCTGGTGGAGGGTGCCCCTGCGTGCTGGGGGGTGGGGGTGGTGGGGGACATGAGTGGGGGCCTGGTGGAGGCTGCCCCTGCACTGCTGGGGGGTGGGGGTGGTGGGAGACATGAGTGGGGGCCTGGTGGAGGGTGCCCCTGGAGGCTGGGGGGTGGGGTGGTGGGAGACATGTGGGGGCTGGTGGAGGCTGCCCCTGCACTGCTGGGGGTGGGGGTGGTGGGAGACATGAGTGGGGGCCTGGTGGAGGCTGCCCCTGCACTGCTGGGGGTGGGGTGGTGGGACATGGTGGACATGAGTGGGGGCCTGGTGGAGGTGCCCCTGCACTGCTGGGGGGTGGGGGTGGTGGGGGACATGAGTGGGGCCTGGTGGAGGGTGCCCCTGCACTGCTGGGGGGTGGGGGTGGTGGGAGACATGAGTGGGGCCTGGTGGAGCTGCCCTGCACTGCTGGGGGGTGGGGGTGGTGGGAGACATGAGTGGGGCCTGGTGGAGGCTGCCCCTGGTGGCTGGGGTGGGGGTGGTGGGAGACATGAGTGGGCCTGAGTGGGGGCCTGGTGGAGGCTGCCCCTGGTGCTGGGGGTGGGGGTGGTGGGAGACATGAGTGGGGGCCTGGTGGAGCTGCCCCTGCACTGCTGGGGGGTGGGGTGGTGGGAGACATGAGTGGGGCCTGGTGGAGGCTGCCCCTGGTGGCTGGGGGGTGGGGTGGTGGGAGACATGAGTGGGGGCCTGGTGGAGGGCTGCCCCTGGCTGGGGGGTGGGGTGGTGGGAGACATGAGTGGGGCCTGGTGGAGGCTGCCCCTGCACTGCTGGGGGTGGGGGTGGTGGGAGACATGAGTGGGGGCCTGGTGGAGGGTGCCCCTGCACTGCTGGGGGTGGGGGTGGTGGGAGACATGAGTGGGGGCCTGGTGGAGGCTGCCCCTGCACTGCTGGGGGGTGGGGGTGGTGGGAGACATGAGTGGGGGCCTGGTGGAGGGTGCCCCTGCACTGCTGGGGGTGGGGTGGTGGGGACATGAGTGGGGGCCTGGTGGAGGCTGCCCCTGCAGTGCTGGGGGGTGGGGGTGGTGGGAGACATGAGTGGGGGCCTGGTGGAGGCTGCCCCTGTGCTGGGGGGTGGGGTGGTGGGAGACATGAGTGGGGGCCTGGTGGAGGCTGCCCCTGCACTGCTGGGGGGTGGGGGTGGTGGGAGACATGAGTGGGGGCCTGGTGGAGGGTGCCCCTGTGGCTGGGGGGTGGGGGTGGTGGGAGACATGAGTGGGGCCTGGTGGAGGCTGCCCTGCACTGCTGGGGGTGGGGGTGGTGGAGACATGAGTGGGGCCTGGTGGAGGGTGCCCCTGCACTGCTGGGGGGTGGGGTGGTGGGGGACATGAGTGGGGGCTGGTGGAGGGTGCCCCTGCACTGCTGGGGGGTGGGGGTGGGGGACATGAGTGGGGGCCTGGTGGAGGGTGCCCCTGCACTGCTGGGGGTGTGGGGGTGGTGGGAGACATGAGTGGGGGCCTGGTGGAGGTGCCCCTGCACTGCTGGGGGGTGGGGGTGGTGGAGACATGAGTGGGGGCCTGGTGGAGGCTGCCCTGCACTGCTGGGGGTGGGGGTGGTGGGAGACATGAGTGGGGCCTGGTGGAGGCTGCCCCTGCATGCTGGGGGGTGGGGGTGGTGGGGACATGAGTGGGGGCCTGGTGGAGGCTGCCCCTGCACTGCTGGGGGTGGGGTGGTGGGAGACATGAGTGGGGCCTGGTGGAGGGTGCCCCGTGGCTGGGGGTGGGGTGATGGGAGACATGAGTGGGGGCCTGGTGGAGGCTGCCCTGCACTGCTGGGGGTGGGGGTGGTGGGACATGAGTGGGGCCTGGTGGAGGGTGCCCCTGCACTGCTGGGTGGGGGGTGGTGGAGACATGAGTGGGGCCTGGTGGAGGCTGCCCCTGCACTGCTGGGGGGTGGGGTGGTGGGAGACATGAGTGGGGCCTGGTGGAGGCTGCCCCTGGACTGCTGGGGGTGGGGGTGGTGGGAGACATGAGTGGGGGCCTGGTGGAGGCTGCCCCTGGTGCTGGGGGTGGGGGTGGTGGGAGACATGAGTGGGGGCCTGGTGGAGGCTGCCCCTGCACTGCTGGGGGGTGGGGTGGTGGAGACATGAGTGGGGGCCTGGTGGAGGTGCCCCTGCACTGCTGGGGGTGGGGGTGATGGGAGACATGAGTGGGGGCCTGGTGGAGGGTGCCCCTGCTGGCTGGGGGTGGGGGTGGTGGAGACATGAGTGGGGGCCTGGTGGAGGCTGCCCTGCACTGCTGGGGGTGGGGGTGGTGGGAGACATGAGTGGGGCCTGGTGGAGGGTGCCCCTGGTGGTCGGGGGGTGGGGGTGGTGGGAGACATGAGTGGGGCCTGGTGGAGGGCTGCCCCTGCGTGCTGGGGGTGGGGGTGATGGGAGACATGAGTGGGGGCCTGGTGGAGGGTGCCCTGCACTGCTGGGGGGTGGGGGTGGTGGGAGACATGAGTGGGGGCCTGGTGGGGCTGGCCCATGGTGGCAGGGGGGGGGTGGTGGGAGACATGAGTGGGGGCCTGGTGGAGGCTGCCCCTGCACTGCTGGGGGTGGGGTGGTGGGGGACATGAGTGGGGGTGTGGAGGGTAGTCCCCTGTTTTGTGGGCTGCCTGCAGGGGCCGTGGAGGGTGTACAGGGAAGCACCTGTGAGGACCCACCCAGCCTAATTGCGTGTGATAATTCCCGCACACCCCTGTAATACACGTACCTGGCCAAATCGCATGTGAGAATTCCTGCGCACTCCTGTAATACACGTACCCAGCCGAATCGCGTGTAGAACTTCCCGTGTACGCCCTGTTATACACGTACCCAGCCAAATCGCGTGTGATAATTCCACACGTCACCCTGTAATACACAGTACCCTGGGCCAATCGCGTGTAGATCTTCCCACGCACGCCCTGTAATACACGTACCAAGCCAAATCGCGTCTGATAATTCCCGGCCCCCTGTAATACACGTACCTGGCCAAATCGCATGTGAGAATTCCCGCGCACCCTGTAATACACGTACCCAGCCGAATCGCGTGTAGAACTTCGCTGTGTACCCCTGTAATACACCTACCCAGCCAAATCGCGGTGTGATAATTCCCGCGCACCCTGTAATACACGTACCCAGCCAAATCGCGTGTGATAATTCCTGCGTACCCCTGTGATACACGTGCCCTGGCTAATCGCGTGTAAAACTTCACGCGTACCCCTGTAATACACGTACCCTGGCTAATCGCGTGTATAACTTCACGCGTACCCCTGATATGCACGTTACCCCGCTTTGCGTTCCGTGTTTGGCAGCCCTGTGGACTGGTCCAGGGTTAGCGCTGCCCTTTGCGATGATTTAGCGATTTTGATGGCTTTTCCTTGCGCGAGGGCGTTCTTGGGGCGTTACTGCGCTGCTGCAGGTCGCTGTGATACTCTGCGCCACGGCTGGTTTGGGAGCCTAAAATCCATGAATACGCTGTGCGCGTAAATCGGTTTTAGCGCACGTGCCTGGCGCAGACAATCGCACGCGGACACTCTGCGCCAGCCGCTTGCGACACTTTTCTGCGAAATTCTATGAATTACCCTGTAAGTGTATTGGGTGAATTGTGGTTTACTTTTGAAATACAAGATATCAGTTGCAGAGAAAACTTATTCTATTTCTTGGTAGGCAGTAGACAATTGTATGCAGCCTTTTGTAAGTGACTGAGTCAGCTTTTAGTGGCTGAACCAGATATGTGTCATCTAGTTAGTTGCAGAGAAAGGTTTCATGTTATTTGATAGGTAGGAAGATATATTCTGTGGCTTTAACTGCTTTAACTGGGTCTGCAACGTGCATCGTTTTACATGAAAAATGCAAGAATATACATTGCAACAGCTGGAACCTAATTCACTGGATATCTAACATCTGCAGATTTAATGGGAGAGTCCCTGTGGTGCTGTCACAGGTTGAGGCATTGCACAGAAACATTCACGTGTGTGATGTCTTGAAAACAGAGTGCACAGAGAACAAGATTTTGGGCCTCATTACGAGTCCGGCGGTAACCGCAGCGGTAAAACCGCCTGGTTACCGCCAGACTCGTATTACCATTCTGCCTCCGTGATTCCCGGAATTACCGGGGCATTACAACCCCGGTTTTCCGGGAATCACGGAGGTGGAATGGTGTTAATCCCCATTCCCATTGAGTCTTATGGGACCCAATGGGAATGGGGATCATGGAAACACCGGCAGCATCTCGTAATGCTGCCGGTGTTTCATCGTCCGCCTGCAGGCGGGCGGTGTTAAACCCGCCAGGTCAGACCTGGCGGGAAGATCACCTCCCGTCTGCAGGAGTTGTGATCGTCCGGCATGGAAACAACGGTGGCGGCGGGTTTACCGCCACCGTTGTTTCCATACCGGGCGATTTGTAATGAGGCCCTTTGTGTTGTACTTTTGATATCTCAAAAGGCGTGGGTGCCGTTGTTGCTGCCTTTTAAAAGTGAGCTTGTTCCTTCACCTCTCCCCTGTAAATGGATTAAGTAACAGTGTTTGTATCAGGGAGTCCTTGCCATGCTCTCTAATGTGGACACACACAGCTATAGGTCCTGTTCTCCATCACCTCCATCACCTTAACATGCACTCCACAGATATGGCACTTGGAAGTTGAAACACACAGTGGCTTATATGCTCATTGGAATACTGTGCTTCTTCATGTATGGCAATTCACCCCAGCCCTTTTCTGCCACTGTCATCTGCTTCTCCAAGTTCTGAAACACATGGCGTGCCACACGTTCAGTAAATGAAACATGGAATTAAGGGATGCATTCCTTATTTTGGAAAACAGTGATTGGAAGGCAGGTTGGATTTGACTAATAATGACATTCGCTGTACAAAACCCAGTGACTTACGTGTGAGTACTTGAAGTGTTGGTAGCCATAGGAAAAGCCGGAAATGTGGTTGCTGTTACCCTCATCATACCACACACATTTCAGGCATCTCCAACACATGCAGCGGATGCTACTCCCGAAATAAACCGCCAAGCAGTACCAGATCTGAACTCTGTTTGCCACACATTTAAAGACTTACCCCATGTTTATATTTGTTTGACAGGCTCAGTCTTTAAAACATCACAGCCTTACTTCCTACAAAAAAGTGGTAATTGTATGTAAGGGGCCGCCAGGGATAGCACCAGTGCTGGTCATTGGGCCGGCTCTCGGCGGATCTGAGATCCGGCACCAGATGTGTTGCCGGATCTCGGGATCCGGCCAGAGTCAGCCGCCCAAACCCATGAACTGCGCTGTAAAAAAAAAAAGAAAAAAAAAAGCGTCCGCGACAGTAGCATTGCCGTTTACCACGGCTTTGGCAATGATGTGTAATGCACAATGCTCGCTACGTGTACAACTGAAAGGAATCAGTTGTACATGTAGCGAGCATTGTGATTTACACACCAGTGCCAACGCCGGCGGTAAAAGGCAATGCTGCCCTCGCGGGTGTTTTTTTTTTTTTTTCTTTTTTTTGGCACAACAAAATGAGCCAGGGCTCATCAAGGGGGCGTGGCCTAAATGCAGGGGTCCTGCTGGTCCATTAGGCCACTCCCTCCCCCAAGAGCCCCGGCTCAATGGGCTACTGGCACCCCTGCCAGGCAGCCTTTTGTAGTAATCAACACCCTCTCCCCATGTGGGAGAGGGTGTTGATCTCTGCATTTATTTTCTATAGGCTTGCCTGGCAGGGGACAGGGCCTCGCCTATTCAGCCTTAATGGTGGTGCTGCCCCTTGCCAGCTGGGTAGGGGCAGTGTCACCATTAAGGCTGAAAGGGTGAGGCCTCTGGAAGCTGAGGCAGTTTTCCTGAAGACTCGCAAGTTTCAGTCTTCAGGAAAACGGCCTCAGCTTCCAGCGGCCTCACGTTTTCTCCATAATGGTGGCGCCGGACCACGGGCGTCTCCTGCTTAAAGGGATGCCTCGCAGGTGCGGCGCCACCATCATGGCTGAAAGGCATTTTTTTCTGGAGCCTGAAGCTTTCGCACACGAGCGAGAGCTTCAGGCTTGAGAAAATAATCCTTTTCGTGTAGTGGCCGGGGCTGGCAGGGGAGATTAGTGGGCCCCACAGGATCCGCCTCAAATCGAAATATTGGAGCCTGCCGGGGATGAGCCTTGGCAGGCCCCGTCCCACTTAAAGCCCTGGCCGGCGGTAAAAGGCAATGTTGCCGTTTTGTGTGCTTTTTTTTCTTTCTTTCTTTAAAGTATTTATCTGATCGGATGGCCACTACCAACCCCGCCCCCTCTAGACTCTGCCCCCTCTGCGCCCCCAACTCCTCCACCACCCCGGCACTTGGGGGATCCCCCACCACATTTTTTCCATTTCCACCACTGGATAGCACATACAATCTCCTGGGTCCCCTACATCCAATTTTTCGACTTTTGCAAAACGGATTGAGAGTAAAAATAGAGAGTAAACACGATAAAAAAACGTTTACTTTTCACATTTAAAAAGTTGTAAATGCCGCCCGAAAAAATGTATAATGGGCTACGAAGTGGTGTCCATCTGTATAATGCCTGCTTGAAAATCTCTTACAGGCGTAAAACCGAGAGGGTTTGAAGGTGGAAAGGAAAGAACAAGGAGTAAAGAAATGTTCCCTCCAATTTACCACTCCACTGCACAACCTTTTAAATTACGTCGAACGGTAACTTAGCTCTAAAAGACTGACGTAAGACAATGATCTCTCATGGTAACTCCTACATGACTGCGCCACAGGATAGAAAATGGCCCCCACAAAGATTATGTGTTTCATAAGTACTAAAAGATGTAAAATGCACAATGAAAGTGTCAGGCGTTTGGCATTTACACCTTACTTTTACACTCCAGGGGCTTTTTAGTGCAATTTAGAGGTGGAGAAGGAGCAGCAGACATAATAATCATTTCCGCCAAGCTTTTCTTCTCCAACTTCCAAGGGCCCATGCTTTAACGCTAGCTTGAGGTTGTAATAATGCAGGTATTTAATCAATGGCTTCTTGTAGAATTCGGTTATTTTTAGCGCCTGATAAAAGCTGGCAGATTGCATAGGAAGGCATTGTAAATACAATCTGCGAAGCCTCATTTTCAATCTGCATTTACATTTTTTACAATAGAGTTAAAGTGAATAAATTAAGGTGATTTCACCTGATGTTACTTTTAAACGTGTTTGGTAAATGCTTAAAACGCCATGAAGGCGACCCAACAACAGGCAACATTGGTGCTCCCCTGGTGGCAAACAATCATCCTCATTCTAAACAAAATGCAAATTGCACGCAGGGGACACTAAAGGCCTGATTCGTGGAATTTTTTGCAAAGTGCAAAGTGACTTTGCACTGCTGAAAAGCGACTTTGCCCTGACGATACAAACCCTAATTCATGGAACTGTGCAAATTGTATTTCTGCCGTGCAAAGTCAGTGCAAAGTTCATTTTGTACTGCAAAAGTGACTTTGCACTGACTCTGCACTGCAAATATATACTTTGCACAGTTCCATGAATCAGGGTTTTTGTCGGCAGTGCAAGGTCACTTTTCAGCCTTGCAAACTCACTTTGAAACGTGCAAAAAATTCCATGAATCGGGCCCAAAGTGTTTATGAATGGTGGCATGATGCAAGGGGCGAGTATGGACTTGTGCATTTTGCATTTCACTGTTAAGGCTTGCTGCGTTCAGTATTGAGTATAGTGCTAAGGAAGTAGCCATACAGTGTGTATGATTGGTGCATGATTTGAGGAGCGGAGTATATGCTTTCAGCATTTTGCATTTCACTGTTAGGGCTTTCTGTGTTCAGTATTGGGTATAGTGCTAAGGAAGTAGCCATACAGTGTGTATGATTGGTGCATGATGCAAGGAGCCGAGTATATGCTTTGTGCATTTTGCATTTCACTGTTAAGGCTTTCTGTGTCAGTATTGAGTATAGTGCTAAGGGAGTAGCCATACAGTGTGTATGATTGGTGCATGATGCGAGGAGCCGAGTATATGCTTTGAGCATTTTGCATTTCACTGTTAGGGCTTTCTGTGTTCAGTATTGGGTATAGTGCTAAGGGAGTAGCCCATACAGGGTGTATGATTGGTGCATGATGCGAGGAGCCGAGTATATGCTTTGTGCATTTTGCATTTCACTGTTAAGGCTTGCTGTGTTCAGTATTGAGTATAGTGCTAAGGAAGTAGCCATACAGTGTGTATGATTGGTGCATGATGCGAGGAGCCGAGTATATGCTTTGTGCATTTTGCATTTCACTGTTAGGGCTTTCTGTGTTCAGTATTGGGTATAGTGCTAAGGGAGTAGCCATACAGTGTGTATGATTGGTGCATGATGCGAGGAGCCGAGTATATGCTTTGTGCATTTTGCATTTCACTGTTAGGGCTTTCTGTGTTCAGTATTGGGTATAGTGCTAAGGGAGTAGCCATACAGTGTGTATGATTGGTGCATGATGCGAGGAGCCGAGTATATGCTTTGTGCATTTTGCATTTCACTGTTAGGGCTTTCTGTGTTCAGTATTGGGTATAGTGCTATGGAGTAGCCATACAGTGTGTATGATTGGTGCATGATGCGAGGAGCCGAGTATATGCTTTGTGCATTTTGCATTTCACTGTTAGGGTTTACTGTGTTGGCTGTATGCCATTGGTAGTTGTGGATATTGTTAGCCGTTGTTGGCACCGATATTAAGCTGGGTGAGGTGTCAAGTATGTGTGGTGCGACAGTGTTGTTGTGAGCATTTGGAGTCATTTGCAAGGCGTAGTGACCTTCGGATTCTGGACCAGACGAGGTAGGTAGGAGGGAACTGTGCCTGTGTTCAACTGAGTGTAGTTATCTTATTTGTCTATCTGCATTCTGGTGCTCTGGTTGAGCCGCAGTTGGGATGGCATGCTCCTGGTGTGTGAGTCCTAAATGTATCTGATGATCATGTAGGTTAGTAACTTGGAGTTGAGGCTACTATGTCTGTGCTCTTCTCTGAGTGGCGGGTACAGGGTTTCATTTTACTCAAGATACTTCTTTTAGTTCTGGAGGTCAATAACGGACATTCGCATAGGACCAGGGATCATTCTGCCATAGTTATTTTTCGGAATTAGTTAGAAGATTAGTTGGAATGTGTAGATTGATTCTTTGAGAGGCGTAGCTCCTGGGTATCTATGTGTGATACATACCTTGTTATTGTTGTTGGGATAACTATTAGTGTTCTGTTAGTGGTGAATTATTGGGTCCGATGATCTGCAAACGTTTTATGTGTATGGTGGTGTGGTGGTGGTGCCGCCTTCTTGTGTCCTAGTCAGTTTGAGTGCATAAGTAACTGCTAAATGTGTGAGTGCCATGAGGATGTTGGTTAACCTGTCTAAGGTCAGGGATGTACAAGGTGTTTAGACCACAACTGACTGTATCCTTCTCCATGTTGTCCTTTAGGAATGGAGGTGATTAATGGTGAGTACTGTCTAGTCGATGCTAACAGGGTGCCATCTATGGAGTGGTGAGTGTGAGCCAATATTATGTCATCCATGGAATGTTGAGTGTGTGTTGTGCTCAGCGTTTTAATTGTGACGGTTGGGCAGTTGGAGAGAGTGACCAGCCTGGGTGGTGGGGGCCGGCAATCTGGGCGGGATGAAGAGTTGATCTTGGCCGTAGCATACGAGGTACATGTAAGAAGGCAATAAAGGTGCTACTCGGATCTCTCACCACCTGGGTCCTGTCGTTCTTCTGTCTGGCATGCTGTCACCGCACGCATGGGCCTGCAGCCTAACCACAAGATGTTGCTCCTCTCTATCTCTCTTCTCTGGTCTTCTTGTACACCCTTAGATCTTCCCTTTGCTCTCAGTGTCTCTTTCTTCTCTATGTCCCTAAACCACCCTGTGCCTCCTCTCGCTTTCGTTCATTCGCGCTCCTTACAACCGAACACTGGGACACCCCTCCCCATCATATTTGCTGCTCCTCTTCCTTGCATGTTTTCCTGACTCTGCTAAAAACTCATTTGCTTCAGCAGCTCCCCAGTGCTTAATTCTGGTGCTGTGCTCTTCATGTTCTCCATTGTTATTTTGTACTGTCGTTTCTAAATAATTATTGTTACAGCGCTTGGGCGAAAGCACTCTATAAATACAATAAAATACAAATACAAATACAAATGACAAGGTATTAGAGTGGTCGTGATGTGGGTTCATTGGTCACTTTATTTTATGGTGCAAAGCTTGAGACTATTTTCAGGTGCAGCGTCTTTCTTCTCACACATATCATCATAAGCTAAAATGTCACAGGGACCACAGAGCAGGTGTTGACCCTTTCAGGACTGGCTGGTGCAGGGAGAGAGAAGCCTCCTGTCCATAACTTTAGCAACCATATGTGTCCTGTCCTTGGCTGCTTACCCAGAGACAGACAGGTGTTAAAATGATGACAGGACTGGGCAGGCTTCCATCTCTCTCCACCCACAGGTCTATCTACAAACTAGATGACCTTTGCAAACAGCACCCACAGGAGGAGTAAAAGGGACGACCCCTGTCTCTTGCTATGATCCCAGTCCCTTGCTTGACTGTTTTTCCTGACAAACCCGTGCTCTGAAGAGAATAAGGATTTTGGCAGAGGTCATGACAGCGTTTAATACTCTTATTCAGACAATAGTCAATAATGAGGATTAGAGCCTGCCCTGTCTCCAATGGAAACAGTGGAGACATGACCAATCTAATGTTTTAACAGCGCCTTGTAGAGCTTCAGGGAGGCCATCATTGTGGGATAATTGCCTGCTCCCAAGTAATGGTTTACAAGAAAGCCAGGGGATATAAGTTAGGGAGGGACTATTACCCCAACTCCTCCGAGCACTTTGTAGTAAAATAAAGTAAAATTGGTACAATTTTTTATTTTTGTTATTTTTTATTTTATTGTGATCTTTTAGTTTGTTCAAACTTTTATCACAGAATCTCTATGTGGTTAGTATTCATCATAGAGTGTTAAAGTCTTCCTAAGCACGTGTGACTTGGGTTCAAGGGTTTAACATTTGGAACTTCTATTGTTCTTTCAAAATTGTGTCTAAGAAATTAATTATCGCGCAGGTTATTTTCATATTGTGACCTGCTGTCACACGCGACCACCAGTCTTCTCTATTTCCATTTATTGGAAAGCAAAAGTCTAAATGTAGGGTCCTTTGACTCGAGATTGCATCGCAGTTTATGATCAGATGGTAAAGTGATTCTGTATCTTTATTGCAATGTCTGCATAAGTTATCTTTTTGATCCAGATTTTTTCTCATCCTTCTCATTTCATTTGTGTGCAGTGCATTTAGTCGCATTCGCAAAAATTGGTCTCGGTGGTGGCGCGATGGACATTTGAGTAAGTATTTCGGCTGTACATTTAGTCTATTTGGTGCAGATCCTGACGGGAGTGTACATTTAAGGAGTGCTCTTTTTTCGCTATTCTGAATCCATCCCCACCATTGAAGACGTTTTTTGACAATCTGCGGGCTGAGTTTCAAGGACTCTATTTCGATGTCAGCAGTCGTCATTATTTGGTCTACTTTATAAGTCCACTCCTTTAGAATCTGTCAGTCTGAGCTGGCTGTATCTTGTTTGAGCATTTTGTACGCTGGTTCTCCAGGATGTTCTCTTATTTTGCGTAGGAGTGCACAAGCTTTCCAGATTGTTGAATCGTACAAAGAATTTATTCCCAGTTCGTATCGCAGGCTCGTCATCGAAACATATCTGGGTAAACATAGGGCTTTGCGCCAAAACAACCCTTCTAGAGCATCCCATACTTTAAAGTCGAGGTTGCATGCGCATTCGGCCCCAAATGTAATTGCAGGTAGTACTTTATTTAGATAGAATGTTAGTACCGGTCGAACAGAACATTTTCCGTATTCATTGTGAATTTTCAGTCCTTGTAGGGCGTATTTTAACATTCTGTTTCGCAGATCCTGGTACCATGGCCATTCTCTGATGGAAGTACTGTAAATGATTCCGAGGTAACGTATCGACGTTGTTGTTTCGATTTCCTCGTTTGCCACATACCATTTAAAATGGTTTGATTTCTGACCTATCGTGTTCTTCATTTTTATGATTTTGGTTTTGGCTGTTTTGATCTCGAGCATATTCTTTATGAGATAGCTGTTTAATTTAGTCAGCAGCCGTTGTAGTCCTATTGCTGTCTGGTCACACAAGACAATATCGTCTGCATACAAGATACAATTTAGTTCTTGGTCATTTATTCTCGGTGGGAAACATCTTACTTCTTTTAGCTCGATAGGTAAGTCGGAGATGAATAATTTGAATAGCAATGCAGCCAGCGGGCATCCTTGTTTGACACCTTTTGACGTCGGGATTGAGTGTGTCAGATCTCCATTCTGATTAGTTCGAATACGAACCGATGTTTCTTCGTGTAATGCTCTTATCGGGTTCAATATTTGTGGAGGGCATTGCCATTGTGTGAGCTTTTGCCATAGGAGGTTTCGGTTTATTTTGTCGAAAGCTTGCCGCATGTCCACAAATGCTATGAAGAAAGATTTCTGACCTTTTAGCGAGGCTAGTTTTAGAAGGTTTAATAGTAGTAGATTTACTTCAGTGCCCACGCCTTCAGTGAAACCTGTTTGCCGACAGTCACCGATCTTTTCTTGTTTAGCCCAAGCTGACAGTTTTTTTTGTAAGAATGAAGCGAATAATTTCCCAATTGTATCTAGCAAAGCTATCGGGCGATAGTTTGCCGGGTCAGCTCTAGGTCCCTTTTTGTGAATTGGCACTACCACTGCTGTTCGCCAAGAGGAAGGTAATTCTTGGGTAGTTTCTATTTTCTCAAATAGTTTTTCGATAAACTGTGCCCACCGCTCTGGTTCTTTTTTAAGCATCATATTTGAGATGTTATCGGGTCCTGGGGCTCTTGAATTCTTTAGTTGCATAATTGCGTTCGTGATGTCAGTGCAAGACTCAGTTACGTTCCATCGGACAGCTGGTGTTTCAAGCTTAATTTCCTTTTTGTTGGCATCATCGTTAAATAATTCAGAGAAGTGTGATTCCCAACACTGGGGAGCTACTTCGTTAATCAGCACTTGGTTGCTTTTGGTGTTACCTGCGTTCAAAATGGCCCGGATTTCCCTCGAGTTATGTTTTTGAAATAGTTCTAGCATGGTTTCTGCTCGTTCTTGATCTCTTTGGATGGAGAACGCTTTGACCCAATTTCGATAATGTCGTCGTCGAAGGCACAACTGCTCGTCCTGGTTAGGATGGTTTGATTTCTTGATTTTTCTGATATCTTGCAGCAATGTTTTTTTTTCCTTTACTAGCTGGTTACTAAATTTATGTTGGTGATGATGGCCGGCTATCCCTTTTGAGGTCGTTTTAACCATGAATTTGCTTAACCGTGGCACGTAGTTTGTGTCCTTTCCGACTGTTATTTGATCGAACATAGCAGTGAGTTGAGAAATCTGCTGTCCGTTGATCCGAAGACGTGTTCCAGTTGCATTGGACCAAATCTCGTTGTCATATTTGGCCAATAGTGACTGCTCACTCGTTTGCCAAGTCAGCTGCACTGGATTGTGGTCGCTGTTGAAGACGTGGGTCACCTTTAGTTGTGTGACTTTTTTAAATAGATTATGAGAGGTCCAGATGTAATCTAATGTTTTCTTTGTTTGATTTTGGTGCCAGGTTGTATTGGCTGGTACATCTCCTTGAACCTGTCCGTTAAGCAGTATACAGTTTCGGATCTTCATTGCCGTGTGCCATAATTTGGCATCTGCTGACAATTTTTCAAACGTTTTAAGCCTTTGTTTCAACGTCAGATCGTCTCTCTCGAACCAAGTGTTGTTTAGGTCTCCACATATCATGATTTGGAGCTTGTTTCCAAGTGTTAGGTAGGTGTCTATTATTGTTGTTACAGAATTGACAAATTTGGCAGGGGTGATCATTGCAGAATTCCAGTAAGTGTTTATGAGCAGCATCTGATTTTTTTTGCAGATGAATTTATTTGCTGTTCAAGTAATGCTCCTTGCACAAATAGATTTGGATTGAATGTTTCTATCAGTTGCCAATGTGCTGAGTGTTTTATCATCATTAGTAATCCTGAGAAAGGTCTTCCTTTCCTGTTTTTTCCAGCGGGATTTAATAAGATCGTATACCCGTCTTTGGTGGGGGGTTCTCGCAGCCATGTTTCTTGTAGACATATGGCAAAGTTTCCTTCAAGGTTTACTGGGAAGGTGTTTAGCAGGTGTACGAATCCTCTTGTGTTCCAAGAAATTAGGGTCTGGTCCTGGGTTTGGCTTTCTGTCTCTAGCTAATTCCGGGTAATTGTGTGGTATTTTCGCCTTGAGTCCTGATATTCTGATTGCATGTTCGACTTTTGTTGACTTGACTTGGATAGGTGGTGTCTTAGTTGTTCTCTTCTTTGTTCCATTCGAGTCTCTTGGACTGGGTTTCTTTTGGGCGCTTGGTCAGCCTTGGTGTAGTCTTGTGGTTCGACAGAGAGATCGAAATCCGTACAATAGAAGGTCATCTTGGGCATCTAAAAGCGTTCTCCTTACAGCCAGTGAATTAATATGCAGCAGTACTTGGTCCGAGGTTCTTTCTGTTGCATATTCGACAATCAATATGTCCTCAGAGGTTACTGTGCGTAGCGCGGGAATGCATTTGAATAATTTCATGATGTTGCTTCGATTTAGGTTCACATCTCCGTCATCTGGGTGGATGTTCTGTAATCGTAGTTTTATTTGTGCACAGTTTTTTGGAGGCTCTCGTCTTTGAGATGATTTTGGATGTTGAGTGGAAACTTTCTGTTGTTGTAGTCGTGTAAATTTGGGATTTAGTTTACAACTCGGATTAAGTTTCCCTTTGTGCGGCTGTGGAGATTGCTTAGCTTTTTTCACGTCTGGCGATGGGGTTGATCCTTGAAGAGTGGGTTTTTTTTCAAGTTTAAATTTGTCCGCAGTGTCTGCCTTAGTTCTTATGTCTTTTTGAGATGAGTTGTTTCCAGTTTCACGCGTGCTTATTGCTTCAGTAGTCTGGTCATCTGAGTATGTTGAGAGATCGCATAAGTCGATTGACAATGCTGAGGAGCAAAGGCTTGCTTGGCTTTCAGAAGCCAATCGCCGGCATTTTTTTTTAATGGAGTTTTTAGTTAAGGTTTCACCAGCAGAGATCTGTTCTGTTACTGCAGATGCTTTTTGGGAGTCGATGACTTTTTCTTGAGACTTTGTACGTTCAAGCAGCGCTGACTTCTTAGGTGTGGTAAGGTTGCGGATAAAAGATTTGGCTGCTTGACGCAAAGGCTTCCTTGGGTTGTTTTTGTGCGCAGGCATTGATGGCTTTTTGCTTGGTAGTGCTGTCTTGTTTGTTAGACCTTTCACATTCCAGTATCCTGTTTTCGCAGAGCCTGAAAAGATTCCAAATGAGGCTGAGGTCTTTTTTTCAGAAGTATCCGTTTGGACAGCAATTTCGTTGGTTTTTATTTTCGGTGAGTTGGATCTGCCATCTTGTATTATCCCGTCACTCTCTTCCGTGTGTGTTTTTGAAAGAGGTATTTGAGAGGGAATACTTGATGGGTTTTAGGATTTTTGATTGTCCGCCAAAACGATTATATCTGGGGTGTTCACTGTTTTGTCCTGAGAGCAGCCGTTGGATTTGTTCTGATCAGTGTTCTTTGAGGGTTTCAGTGCTATCGTAACAGTCGGGTAAAGGCCAGCTGACGGTCTCTGGAGTGGTTCGTCGTTTTCATTTGACTCAACACCAGCTTTGGGTGTTGGGAGTTGATCTTTACAAGCTCTGCTAGAGCTATAGCATGTAGCTTGGGAATCTTTTCTAATTTCGTTTTGGTGCATCCATTTTATGGATTCAAGTAGTGCTGCCATTAGGTCGTCCTTAGAAGCTTGGTCTTTTTGAATTGCTTGCCACTGTGTTGAATGTTCTGCCTCATTTGCGATTTTGCAGTGCAGAAATGTTGTGAATTCATCGATTGCCGTTATTTTCGAGATCAAGTTTGTCATCATGATCGTTTGTTTGTTCACGGATTCGTGTAGAGTCTGATAGAGGTTGATGAATGGGCATAACGCTAAAGTATTTGAATTGCTGCTGCAGTTGAAATGTTGGGTTTGGCTCCTGATTCGCGGTTGTTTTGGCTTTCATCTTCATGCGTTTTGCATCTGTTTTGGCCATGTTTAATTTCGTTTTCCTCTTTTACGCAGTGCGGTTTGGTGGCTACAGTTGACAAGTTTAATGTTGTATCGCACTGTTGTATTGATTTTGGTTCGAAGTTTTCCAAATCGTGAGATTTGGTTCGTGGGGTACTGGTAGTGGCTTGGTGTCGAGCTTCCGAATTGTAGAGCGATTTTTTCAGATCGGACAACCTTTGGTCTTCGTTCTTTTTATTTGCTTCGTTTTGAAAACTTGCTGTCAATTTGGCTTCGACTGCAAGATAATCTGCTTTTAGTTTTTCCGTCAGGCGTTTTTCTCGTGCTTCATGGACAGGCAGTCGCTGCGATTCGGCTTTGTGTAAAATTTCTCTTTTCTTGACAGAATCAGGGGGAGAGCTTTGATTTGTAGGTTCTATTCTAGGTTGAACTTTACTGTGCTTCAGTTGATTCGCTCTTTTTATTGGGTCATTTATGTATCGAATGCCGATCTCTGATTTGATTTTTGTGAGCGGCTGTTCTTTGGAAGGTGTCGAGTCTGAGATCGTGGGACTGATCATGTCTTCAATATGCTGTACCCCAGTGATCACTGGATCATTGTCGATAGTGATATTGGCTCGAGATAGTTTACTAGTTTGACTGGTTGCGTTTAGCAGTTCAAGGTAAGTTACTTCGAATGGGGATAGGAACAAGGCCGAGTTTATTTCAACTGCATCAATATTGAGTGGAGAAAGTTCTGACTTACCGAAGTCTGATGCTAAGTTCCCAATCTGTGAGGGTAACGTGAGTAGTTTGCATATTCGAGTTTACTCGACCTGGGCGTTTCACTTTTTCTTCGCATATGCCAGCTGCTTTGGCTGCTAGGGTGTAAAGGGAGGGTATCTGTATAATCGATTGTGTGTTTGTCCAAATCGCTGGAGACTCTTCCGTTTTGTGTTGGGTAATTAGCGTTTTCGTTCTCTACATGATTAATGTCTCCACTCTTGCGTTGTCGATTTGCTTGTGCACTTCTTCCTGCTGGTTTGGCAAGTGTCCAAGGGTTCAAGAGGGGCCTTTGTTGTAAGGTCTTGCCTCTTGTTTGTGGTCCGGCATCGAATTGTTCCGGAACGTGGGGGCAAGCAAGCGCGGGTAACTTCATTGTGATGCTTTCTGTCGGCTGACAGCACACAGCATACAGCTAGCAGTTTTCTCTTGTGCTCTTTCCTGATGCGGGCTTAAAATGAGCAAAGCACAATGTTTGACTTTGTATTGAGGTCGGGATGAAAGAGGGAACACCTCTGCAGTCTCCCGTCCAGTAGTCACGCCGTCAGCGCCAAACAGCCGCACAACAGCCTATGGGCTTTTCTCCAACGGGCTTAACGCCACAAGGGCGGTAGCCTCCGGCTTTTGAGGATTCAACAAGTCACGTGATGGGGTCACGTGACGCAATCGGCACGCCTCCTCCAGGAAGCGCGTTTAGATTGTGGATGCGGCAAGAGCCTCCGGCTCGCAGTGCAGAGTTGGCAGGTAAGTGAAAGTCGCTTCGACACAGCTTCACCTCTGTGGAACCTGAATTAGAAATGAATGCTCACACTGAGCGGGCAGCAGCCTCCGGCTTTTGAGGATTCAACAAGTCACGTGATGGGTTCACGTGACACAATCGGCACGCCTCCTCCAGGAAGCGTGTTTAGATTGTGGATGCGGCAAGAGCCTCCCGGCTCGCAGTGCAGAGTTTCCAGCTAAGTGAAAGTCGCTTCGACACGGCTTCACCTCTGTGGAACCTGAATTAGAAATTAATGCTACAATTGGTACAATGTCTTTTCGTTTTTGGGTTTCCCATGTTGTTTTCCTTTTGAGAGGCTTATTTTTCTTTTTGCTGGGGCATGTTTTATCGTTGGTCTTCTATGGAACATTAAGTTAACATTTATTTATTGACCGCACGGCAAACGTTCTGATTGGTTAAGAGGAGGAAAGTGGGCAAAGTCTGCTCTTGGCTCATTGCTCAAAAAGATTCCCACAGTGCCAACAAGAAGTGTTGGATGTTCGAAGCAATATCTCCTGTGCTAACAAAATGGCCACCAATAGACTCCAGAGCAGGTCTGTACTTTCCCAAGGCTTCCCATTTCCAAGCTAAAGAAACAGTGCAGGATACATGTGTGTGCTTCAGTCAACATCATGCAAATTCAGAGCCGTTCAGTGGCCACACGTGTCTCTTAACATTTGCTCCCCAGGCGCATCAAAAATTCAAGGCATCCATCAAATAACTCGAACTGTAATTATACTACCCTTTTCCAAAATTTAGGTTTGGGTAGGTGTTCCCCAGATTTACATACATATATTTTCTGGTTTGATCATATCAAAACTAACTAAATAGACTGCGTCTGCTATTCTCCAGACAATAAAACCTGGTGAGGCTATTTCACCATCACATATTTCTTATGATGCTTTGAAACTAATGGGCAATACAATAGTTATCAACACTATCCGTAAGCATACATGACATGAATTGATTGGTTATTTATAATGTGCTTAATACCCAGAGGTTTCTAAGTGCGGACGCAAGGCTCGAACCTGCATTGCTCCGTGTTGGTTTGTTTCCAAGGCGAGCACGGTGCTCCTGAGCTATCCTCCGAGACATGTGTATAGGGAATCATTCATACTCCTTTATAATAGTTAGTTAAGCACTCACATTAATTATCTTGCATTGGCATGTTCATGAAGCAAAGCAGGGCAAAATGAGGCCATGAATGACCAAAACCCAATAAGTAAGAATTAGCAATTATGTTAGTTGATGTTTGGAAGTCAAGAAAACAGTCACGAAGACACACCCAAGATGGTTCACATGCATGGGATGATAGTGGACAGGTTGGTGAATAAGTGAGAGGCTAGCAGCAAAGGGAGTACAGGGAATGGCGGTGCAAGACATGCAAAGACATTGAATAGTTAATAATTGTCGACGCTGATAATGATCTATTAGGAGGCGTAATATTTCCAATCTGCTCAAGACAGGTTTGTATGGTTTTGAGGAATAACCTTTGGCTGGGTTGATGACAATATCAGGAACAATTGGGAAGGTGATACTTTGGGTGATGTGGTCAGGAGCCATACAGGTCGATATACAGTTGAAAGGTCCTTTGGGGGAAGAATAACTGGAAGTTAAGGGGCACTGACGAGAAGTAGGGACGATAACATGTATGAGGGAGTAGTAGGGGCAGAAGGAGCCATGGGTGAAAATACAATGAAGTGGGGGGTAGTTAAGTGGTGGAAAAGCCTGCAATCGGAGGAAACACAGGACATAGGACTTTTGTCTCAGAGAGGGATCAGAGTCCCTGGCTATGGAGTCTTGTAAAATAGGTATGAAGTTAAAAGCCATGTGAGGTCCTTCGACTCTAGATTTTGAATCAAGCAATGTTGTAGTAAGTGCTCCAATTGCCCTGGTGCTGGGTGAAGAAGGGGACAGTGACCAAAGGGGATTGACCTGTCCTTGTGGTGGGCAATGGCCCTGATTGCGGAACAAAGTGCACACCGCAGGAAATGCCAATAGGCATGTCTTTGGAGATCCACCGTGAGGAGATATTGAGATTGAAGACGAGTCTTGTGGAGAAAACATCTCTGCTGTAGAGACAGGGCAGTTTGTGGATTCATAACTATGCTCTTAAGAGTCATGTGGCAGCCTTGACTTAGCTCCACATGCAAGCCATTTGGACAAATTTGCCTGGACTCTTGAATATGTCTATCAGCAAATATTGACTGTGTTCTGGGGTGTGTTTGTCTCGCTTCTGGTTTTCACGACACATGGGAACATTTGCATTTTCACAGGTATCGGGTCATGCCCTTCCATCTGCATATGCGTTGTAGATCCATGTGCAGACATTGGCTTGAATGCTGAAGACAGGGCATACAGGGTAATTTACTTGACCCTGTGTTGTAGGCCAGGTGGCATATTTGCCTTGGCAGGAATGTACCACCACAAAGAACAGTTGCATGGCACTCTAGAATACCATCACAATTACCATCAAAAGCAGCGCTAGAGGAACAGCGTGAGCCCACACCACATAGATAGGAGCAAGGAAACATAGAGAAGCCAATAGATTACCATCCTGAATTAATTGGAGCTCAGACATTAAAGCAATGCATAGAGATCTGCTCTGACACAATGGATACAGTGGCAAAGAGACTGTAACATCAGGATGAAAATCCTCACCATGTAGCAGCAAGACACTCAAGAAAACCCTCACCCTGTACCAGCAAGACACTCAAGAAAACCCTAGACACTCAAGAAAACCCTCACCCTGTACCAGCAAGAAACTCAGGGTCCGTGAACCATGTAGGTATATGAGTTTCTGGCAAATGCCCCCAATTTATGATGTAACATCAATTAGTCTATGCCAGAGCTCGCCACAGGCTCTATCAAGTTAACCCTAAGGATTTCTTCTTCTTTAAAGGCTGACATATTTTCAGTCTACCAAGCAGTTGCAGTTTATCAGGGGACTTTGTATGTTAAAGGGGCTTAGTGGACAGTTAAGGTGAGGTAGCCCCAGAAGTATTGAAAGGGAATTCCCTGAGTCCTGGGACATACATCATGCACATCTTAGAAGAACCTCTGTTTTCATTGGGCTCCCGTCATCATTTTCCCACAATTCTTCTGACGAGAGCTCTGGTCAGCCTTAACTATCAACTTCTGAAGAATGCATATCTCGGATTGGTTCTCTTGCTTGTCAGTCAGCTAGACGTCCTCCTAAATTACATAACCATAAACAGGTAGCGCTTCTCTTTGCAGAGAAAAATGTATCACCATGATCAACCAGCTAACCAATCGGAATATCATCATGTCACTGCTCAGCCAGGAAGGGAAAGGAAATTAACATTCTGATGACCAGGACCACCGTGCAAAGGAAAGAAAAAACACTCATAGCTAAAAAAAATTAAAAAACTTCTTTCAGTGTCCGAGCGGCACATCATGTGCATTGATGGAGATGGGGTGGGCAAAGGAATGAGGTTAAAGTTATCCCTGGAGGTATTGCATCAAATACATTCTGACCCCATTTTAGGAGTTCTACTACACATAGGTACCTTCATATGTTGAAGCATGCCTGAGGGTGTGGCCCCACTCTGTAAAGCGCTGTAAATCTTTTTTTAGAAGGAGCCCCACTTTGGAGAAGGAGAGCCCTGAAATGTTTGTGTGGGTGTCTCTTCTCCATGAGTGAGTCACAATTACATGTAATGAAGTGAGGAACTTTCCACTGCCTGTGCACAGGAATCCGATAGTGTGACACAAAGGAACTGCGAAACCTTAGCATATGTCCCGCTCAATGGCTGGCGCTTCTTCACCCAAGTGCTGGCCGATCCTTGAACATTTCAAAGGTATTTGATACATTAGTTTAGATGCACACTGTGGCCAATCACTGGATAGATCAACATACCACAGAATCAGATAAGTCATGCTTTCGCTGCCTGGTGTTAATAAGGAACTATTACTATGGAAAGATAAATGTTACTTGCCGGACACGCTTTGGCAGTAAAACATGCCCTTAACAATGAACAGAAACTAATGCATTGCAATGATCAAAACAGATGGATCTTTACCAACTCATGAAATGTAAAGCACACATTTAAGTGAATGTAGGACTTCATCTCAAACTAAACATTGGGCCTCATTGCAAGGTTGGCGGTCCGATAATAACGATACTGGTAAGGCATTACCAGCATCGCTATGGGACCGGCCCATCACCACCTGCAATGCCGGTCCTACCGGCATCGACAGGGACCCGCTGTGGCCGTGCACCACAGTAGCAGAATGCGTGTGTGCGTGTGTGTGCCGTGCCCGTAATACCGGCATGCCGCAAGGAAGAGGACATTACGAGTCGCACGGTTATGCTCATACCCGCATCCAGATGCCTGTAAGAAGGGCCACCATGATGCCGGCAATACCGGCATCGCGGATCACCCGTTAATAGGAAACTGCTGTGTTCCCAACTGCCACAGGTGCCCACAATCAGTACAGGTGGAGGCAATAGAGCCTGGCCCTTCAAAAAAGGAGCACACCCACACACCACACCCCTTCCAAGACCAAAATGATACCACTTGCACTCACCATACTGGACCTGGAGGACATGCCTGCACTGCTACTCCTTGAGCAGGCAGTACAACAGGCAACACAGAGGAGATGCAGGAGGAGAAGGAGGGCGAGACTGGCCCAGCAAATCCCACCAGTGCAGGCAATAGTTCCCCGCAGGCAGCCACCAATCCCTCATATAAGGGCCAATCCATTCAACTTAACCCCAGCACAGATCCACACCCTGTACCGCCTGGACAGGGACACCTTCACCACCATAGTGGAACTAATACATGAAAACTTGGTCAGCCTGATCAACATCCACACAGCCATCCCCCCTCTGCTGAAGGTGGTATCTGTGCTCCACTTCCTGGCCACAGGTACCTACCAGCACACAGTGGGCCAGCTGCATGGCATCTCACAACCATGTTTCTACGTTGTGCTAAACCAAGTGCTGGATGCACTCCTAAAGCAAGCAAGGGCCTACAAATCCCTACCATGGACACCACAGGAGGCGAATGACACCAAAATAGCATTCCATGCACTGACAGGCATGCCCAATGTCATTGGTGCCCTTGACTGCACCCATGTGGAGTTGGTAGTTGCGGAACTCCTCGCTACCCTGCTATATAGAAGGAGATGCTGTACAACGTGGCTGGCTGCTGGGTGAGTCTGCTCTCTGGGCCATGGGAGAGTGTTTGGGGGGTGTACATGCATACGCAGGCAGTCTGCTCACGGGGCCATGGGAGTGCCCTCAATGGGGTGTGTGGACACTGACCATGCTGCCAAACACTGTGCCCATAATCAACCAAATAAGATGCATGTTAGGCAGAATCACCTGCAGTACCCTTTAGGAAGACTACAGACAATTAGGACTACAAGTGTAACACAATTTCATCTTTGGTACAAGCCTGTACTACACAGTAAAGTGGTAGCGATGGCTGAGCAGCCAGATTTATCTCAAGAGTTTAAGTGAGCAGTAGAATAAGTTACACAAAGGACCCCCAGATACAGTGATTCAAATATACACTTACTCAAGGTTTCTTGGTAAAAGAATGAACATTTATTTACTCAGTCAGTTAGAAAACATTACACTAGCATAAGAAGCTCAATATCACACACTAATAAACCACAAAAATACAATCGGTAAGTAAACAAACAAGTTTAACTGCAAAGAAGTGGGAGCAAAATGGCACTTCAGATACTTATTAAAGGAGTAAAAGGACAAGGTTATTAGAATAGACAGCCCAAATACGTTCATAGGCAGGGCAAAGGGTTTCAGTTAAATGCAACCAGCAATTCTTCTCTATTGGCCTGGGCCAAAGTCAATGGTTCAGAGTCTTTTGTATAGGATAGCACAGTTCTGGTAGATAACGGTTAAGTCTTTGCCACAGAGATTAGAAGAATTTGGCTAGGTGAAAAGTTTGACGAATGTTCAGGGAAGGACAAGCCTTCATAGTGGAGGAAAGTTTCACGCACTTTCTCGATGACCGAAAAGATTTCCGGACCGCATTTGCGCAGTACCTTGTTAATGAAGAAGAGCTGTAGCTGAGGCAATTGTTCCTGGCAGTTTGAGCAGGTCTCACTGTTCCTGAGCTTCAGTCATGGGAACAATAAGGAGGACGTCGGGAGGTTCCTGCACTGCCCAGGGATGAAGCCAAAAGCTTTAGCAAGACGTCGGTTTAAGGTGTGTGTGCCTTAAAGTCCTCGAGCTGGTTTCTTTCTCTCGGGCTATCCGGTTTTCAACATCACTCTGATGAAAATTCGACCAGATGGGGACGGTGTACAGGTGGCTTGCGCGTTGTTTGTTCCCACCAAACTCAAGGGAAGAATTTAACCTTGAAGGGCTTCTCTGTTGATGGAGTATCAGGCAATTCGGACCTGCAGCAGGGCTTCACTGGTCGTCCAGGAGTTGCAGCAGTCCTCTTCGTACAGCTTGTCTTCGGTTCTTTCGTTCCAGTGGTCGGCTCTGCTTTCCAAGTCCCAGAGACCTGCTTTTAAACAGTTTTTCCCAATTAATTCCAGTCTGGCTGTCACTCACACAGCAGTGTGGCTGTCCTTGCTGGACAGCCACCTGGCCAATCATGCTTTAGTGCATTCAGGTCTCCTAGAGACTAAGCACAGGGGGTTTCGGGCACCTCCCTCACATCCTGTCCACCCGAGACACTCAGCGCCAGAGGAGGGCTTGAGCACTGATGCCTGCCAAAAGCCAACGAACAAAGGGACCAAACCTGGTTTGGCGCACAGATACAAAAACAAGAAGGACCTTTCCTAAAAGAAATGGCTAAAAAAGATGACCAGAGTCTGTTTTTACAGATAGGTCTTGGGCGCCATATTGAAAAACATGGCTGACCCGATTTTTAGCTACAGTTGTTAGCGGTCGGGAAAAATCATGGTAGATTGACTAAACCACTGCCACCAGCCATTTAAAGTAGGAAAGGGGGACATTTTACTGTTACATGAGTTTTCTGACTCAGGGGAAGCTAAGCAACCCTCCAGCACTCTATAGGAAGATAGGGTGTGCTGGGTCAGTAAATTTAAAGAGACTAGTAAAGTCAGTTTATCTTTACATGCCCTGGGAAACGGTAGTCAGTCACACAGAAGGTATTTAAACCTTGGGAAGTCTGAAAGACATCCCTGTGCCACTGCACTGAAGGTGCTGTGTGACACACAGAAAAAGATGATGCCTTGGAGTTGGTTTAAAACTCCATAACCAAAGAACACAAAAGAAAAACACACATCAAAATACATGAAAGAGTGGCAAAAAAGGTTCACCCTCTTTCCAGGTAAAAACATAAAATCCTAGAAATCCAGCAAAGTTTCTGTGAGTCTCAAAAGGTAAGGGAAATTAGCACATTTGGAGAATTCTCCCTAACAATGCATGACACAGACAATGGAGGCCGACTCACTCTGGCCGCACACCAATGTGTAAATGTCAGACTCACAATCAGCGCACACTCTTGAACATGTGCACTGGACATCACCTGACCATACCCTCACACCACAATACACCATCACATGTTCACAAAGCTGAATACACATGACCGCATTGAAGCACCTCGCAGGTCAAGCATCCATGAGTGTGCAGTATGAATTCCACCTCAGGCAATTCTGCTGTCACTGCCCCTCCCCGACAGTAACACTGCATAACACCATGGCAACATGTGCAGATCAATTCAAATGGGAGAACGCATGTGACAATGAAGCCTCAAATTGAACCCATCAAGTAGTGTGCAACACCTACATGGGTGCGATTGGTGCACAGCACATGAGTACCAGCATACAAGTCGACACCCTGCTTCATCTAAGGTACTCTTCCCTACACTGGCGGACACTACCAACAATCACACTGTGCCATTGTGACTAGTGTGACGACTTCGAGGGACACATGCATGGCGACTACAATAATCCATATGCATCATTGTCTAAACGAGCAGTATCATGTAGTCCATCAGCCTAATGCATCAAACATTGCCCAACATGCATTTGGTCTCATCCCCTGCCACACAACC
Organism: Ambystoma mexicanum; assembly: GCA_002915635.3. Taxonomy (NCBI): domain Eukaryota; kingdom Metazoa; phylum Chordata; class Amphibia; order Caudata; family Ambystomatidae; genus Ambystoma; species Ambystoma mexicanum. The sequence goes on along the minus strand of CM030321.1, from coordinate 851,814,953 downwards.
CTCACATGTGTGTACATCATGGACCTTGTCAAACCATCTGGGTGGCTGGTGACAAGTATTGTACAGGGCAGATAGTTGTGCAGATGTGAAGTCAATAGCGGCCATTGACGAAATACTGTATGTGAGCATGAACGATGTACAGGCCGAGCACACATGTAAATTGAGAAACACCCTTACACATACCTTTTTGTGCTCCTATGAAGGTGATGCAGGCTATCCCCTGAAGATGTGGCTCCTCACCCCTGTCAGGAATCTGCAGAACAGGCACGAAGGAGGACTTCAATCGTGTGGTCATAGAGCAGACCTTTGGCCTGTTGAAGGCACGGTTTTGCTGCCTCAGCAGGTCGGGTGGCGCTGTCATTTACAGGCCTGAGAAGGTGGGCAAGATCATCATGGTATGTCCCATGCTGCACAACATGTGCATCTGGCGAAACCTACCTCTGCCACCTGAGATGGACCAGCCACCACCAGGTGAAGTTGAAGATGAGGAAAGAGTAGGTGTTGGATATCGGCCAGGTCATAATACACTTGAGGGATGTGCTGTGTGCCAATCAGTCATTGACCATTCTTTCTGATACACTGGGATGCTGAGGGTGCTATGTATGTGGGACTATGGGCACTGGATGTGGGGGTATATGGGCACTGTACACTGTCATGCAATAAATTGACACACACCGAAGAAGCAATGTCCAGTCATGTGTTGTTTTGCTACACAACGGGTGTATTGTACAGATGGTATTTACAATGTGAATGAACCCTCCACCCCCCACACATCCCTCCCCCCTCCCACCTCCCCTCCAACACCCCAAAACATCAATGGCACAACAGGTGTCTGGATGCACTGCCATTCAACATGTGCAGAGTGCCCCTACTACTGGAGACCCTCCTTTGGAGGAGGGGGTTGCATCTCAGAGCGCTGCGTGCTGTGCAGGGACCTGCGCACAGGGCTGGTCTGAGTAGAACTGGCAGGCATGGTAGATGTCCATGTCGATGGTTGTGGCTCGGATGCCACTGTATGCTGCTGCTTCGTAGTCTTGGCTATCATCGTGAGGATCTGGGCCACAGCTGCAAATCCATCATGGACCCGAGTAGAGTTCCTGTTGATGGCCTTGATGACGGCCGCAGTGTTCTCACGCATTGCACATCATGTTGCCTCACCATCTGCAACATATTGTTTGACTAATCCGTGCATCTCCTCTTGTCGGCCCTCCATCCTTGACAGACGTCCCTCGACGTCCCGTATTGTGGTGGTGGAGGTGGATGGTTAGTTTGTTGGTGTGGATGAGGCCAATACGGGGCTGTCCTCTATTGGAGAGCACTCTCCATGTCTGCCCTGTCCTTCAGAATCACCATGATGTGTGGTGCCCTGTGGGGTGCCCTGTGGGCTGACCTGGGGGCTTGGGGTTTCTCCAACATCCTCAGACAAGATGCCTCCTACATATTTGTAGTCATCATGGCCCTCTACCTCATCGCCATTATGAGGTGCGGATGCAGCTGTCTCCCCAACCGAGCTTGTGGCGGCGGACTGTGGCCGTCATGCTCAGTTTCCACAGATCTGGCCTCAACCTGTGTGGATTGTGTCTCCAAGGGTGCAGGGGCAGGTGTCTGCTGTTCCTGTGTTGGCGGCTGTGGAGCTGTTTGGGCACTGGTGAGTGACTTGTATGGCACTTGGACCATCCTTGTTCCCCTCAATGTGGATGGCCTGGTGCCATCATCCTGGCCCCTGGGCATGTGCACTTACATCGTGTTCATCGCTATCTGCATCCGTTCCTGTGGGGAACAGAGAGAGGCAAGGCATCAGTGATGGTAGTACTTGCATCATGCATACATTGGTCTTTGCGCAGTTAGTGCCATGTGGGTCGTTGCATG
>CM030321.1:851777312-851813064 GCA_002915635.3 Ambystoma mexicanum | reverse complement strand
ACCTTTCAATTGACCCATGCGACACACAGTCACACCAATAATACATCACACTGGATGGGTAACCCCTAAACCATGGAACTGGGAACAACAATATAGCACAAAAAAAACCCCATAGGGGGAAAAAAGTTCACATGGAAGAGTACTGTATTAATTTGAGTACCCAATTACGGAAATGGAGGCGAAGAAGAGAAGGAGGCCCAATCACAATAAATTCAACTTTTAATTTTTAATTTTTACCATTATAAAATTACATAGTATATAAACATCAAACGACAAATAAATAAATGAATTAATTTTTAGTATAAAATAGTTATCGAATCTAATACATTAAACCATTCGATCGCAATTTAATTACCACAATTCATGACCCAGTATTACTCAAGGTGAAGCATCACAGTCTCATTTTTAAATGTCATTCAAGTAACGGAGATGCTGTGGAAAAAGCGAATAGTTAACAATAGAATAAAGTGCTAAATGCACCAAGTGCTAAATGCCGAATTGTTTAACAATGGAATAAAGTGCTAAATGCAAAAAAGTGCTAGGTGCCTACTGTACATACATGGTCTTCAAATATCATAACAGTTTCGGCGAAATCAACCTATCTGGCTCAATTGATCGAGCCAGTAGTCGCCTTCTTCAGGGCGCACTAAATAATGTAATTGTAAACCTGGAACATACTAATGCTGAATTTTTGGCTGTCACACAGTAGTTCTCATAGGTAAAACTTTATACAATTCAAAAGGGCTTGATTGTAGATCTTGAAGTCTGTTGGAGACATTAACCCTTGCTAAAACACATTAAAACAAACAAATGGGAAAAAAAACGGGGAAAAAAACAAAGAAACTTGGTGTTAAAATACAAAATGTAATGAATGAGCCTCCTAATATTCGCCACATCTAGCCATTGAAAAAACCTGGAGATATATATATATTCACCTAAGTAAGTCCAAATATGATGCCGAAAATTATATTTGTTTCGGATCCACCACCCAAGCAGGACTGGAGATGAAAGTAAATTTACATCTGAAAAGACAAAGTTGTGAAGCTTTGTGAGATATCACAAGATTATCTCAAACTTCAAATGCTAGACCCCAGTAATCCCTTTCTCCGTGTGGAGTAGATCACTATGTTACCCCTTCTATTACCAACCTTAAAATGTTGAATGTTTCAAACTCTAATCATGTCACCCATAGACTGAATTATAGATGAAAATAGAAAAATTCCAAATCTATGGGCCTTAGACGATGTAGGGTCAAACCAAAAGGAAGGCCAAAGGTGCAGAACCATGGATGAAGAACCCTAAAGGAAAAATATAGGACAAATTTGCATTTTAGTAATTGCAAATAATTAAGTGCACAAGTTACAAGTGCATTTTAAGATGAAAAACAAGATGCATCAGAATTAAGTAAATTCTAACAGATGGATAACCTCAAGACCTCTGAGAAACTACGATGTTAAAATTAATGTCATCGGAGGAAAGAACTGCTGCTTAAGTCAGGCAAATGCCACTTGCACAAACCTGTCCATATTTGTCAAACTACAGCCAACAATTCCTAACCTCATGTGTGCCCACTTCTAACCTGTATAGTAATATCGAAGTTCTCACCTGTCTCAAAGGCAGCCGACGTGAAATCATGCCGTCCGATGTAACCTCCGCGGCTGAGTTTTATAAATACTCGCGGAACTGAAAGCAGAAAAAACCTACATGTGAGCCCTATGTCCCATCGATACTGAAAGAGACTGAGTTCGGCTCGCAAAGAAGAAGAACAACGAGTGTATGTGGAATAACAAAATTCTCACCCGGATCAGCCTTCTCGCTCGTCTCAAACGCAGCCGACGTGAATGCACACCATCCGATGTAACATCCGCGGCTGTGTTTATAAATACACGCGGAACTAAAAACAGAAATGGGACTACATGTGAGCCCTGTGTCCCATCGATACTGAAAAGGGACTCAGTGCGGCTCGCAAAGGAGAAAACCAACGAATGTGAGAAAACCAACAAATGTATGCTAACAAATGTTGCGTACTTAGAATAAGCCAATGGTATTGCATATAAGGCTATGTTCGAACGACCGGCGTACAGGCACGCCATTGGGAATTATAACCGCGGCTATGTTCATAGATACCTACGGAAAAAAACGTAGTGAAAGTAAAACTACGTACATAAGCTCTGTGTCCCATCAATACTAAGAAGGGACTAAATTCAAATCACAGGGACAAAGAATATATTGAATAATCATAAACGAGATAAGAAAAAACCAACAGGGCTCTAATAAAGAAATCTTTGTTTATATATGTGTTAAGGTATACAATGGAGCCATTCTTCTTGGCGATTTAGTCCTGTCTCGTAGCTAGAAGTGTTGTACATCCACCATTGCTCCCTTTGCGCCAAACGGGCTGCTATAATATTGGTATCAGTACCATAGACTTTTTCCAATACGCACCATTTTAAACTGTTCGGGTCATGGTTGTTTTCAAAAAAGTGAGAAACTAAAGGGGCAGACACAATTTTGTTTCGAATTTTAGATTTATGTTCCCCAATTCTAGTTTTGATGGGCCTGGATGTTCTGCCAATGTACGTTAGGGCGCAGGGACAAATTATTACGTAAATCACGTTTTTAGTGTTACAAGTAGTATGATGGTTAAGATTCCAATTCTTTCCATTAATCCTTACAGAGGTTCCGGTAATTGAAGAAGCACATTGGTTACAAAAACCGCATGGAAAATGGCCTTGGATGGGCTTAACGCCCCACAGTCCTGTCACCGTATTCGATTTAGGTCAATACTCGACCTGTCAGCTTTAGTAAGCCAATTTTTAAGGTTCTTGCCTTTCTTAAATGCAAAAATAGGTTTTGCAAGTTCTGGATTGTTTAATTGGAGCAAATACCAATGCTTCATAATACTTTGTTTGATCTTATGATGAAAGGTATTAAAAGTCATGGCACAGACTAACCGCTCCTTAGTGATGTCTTCCCGAGAATGTTTCTCGAGGAGGATATCACGGTGTTGAGATCTAGCACTTTTTCGAGCTTGACAAAGTAAATATTTTGGATAACCTCGCTGATGCAGTCTATCTTCAATAATGTTTGCCTGAGTCTTATAGTCTTCAACTTTGGTGCAATTTCGTCTAGCCCTAAGGAACTGACTATAAGGAATGCTCTTGCACAGTGATTCAGGATGGAAGCTATCGAATCTTAAAATAGTGTTTCGATCAGTTTCTTTTCGATACAAGTCAACGATAATATGGCCCTCAAAATTCTTGATTAACAAGTCCAAGAATGGCAAAGAGGTGCTATTGGCTGACATAGTAAATTTAAGATTCATATCCATCGTATTTAGCCATGGAAGAAATAGAAGGTGATCTGCCTTTGTTTTATCCCAGATTATAATTATATCATCGATATAACGTTTGTATAATTTGATGGCATCTCTATAGGGATTAATGTCTGACAAGATACACCTATTTTCAAAATTCCACATGAAGAGTGTGGCGTAATTAGGGGAAAAGCTGCCCCCATTGCTGTTCCTTTCACTTGTAAATAATAGGAAGACTTAAAGCGAAAATAGTTACGCGAGAGAGCTATCTCAAGTAAATCTATTAATATTTCAGTTGGGACTACTTGAATGCCTGGCCGTAGGTCCAAAAGTCTTTCATTACTTTTAAAGATTCCATTTGTGGTATGTTGGAATATAGTGACTCCACGTCTAGAGTCATAAGTATATCGGAATCAGGGTTGAAAGGAAAGCCCTCAAGGTGTTTAATAGCATCAGTGGTGGCAGCCAGGTATGTTTCAGTGCAGGCCGCCAATGGCTTCAGGAAATAGTCTAAAAATTGACCAATGGGTTCTAATATAGATCCACATAGTGAAACAATAGGACGTCCCGGCGGATTGAGTAGGTCCTTATGTATTTTAGGAAGTACATAGATAAGCGGAGTCCTGGTTCCCTTAATAGTGAGGAAAAGGAACTCCTTATCATTGATGGCTCCGCCTTCTAGTGCTCGTTGGGCAACCGCTGCAATTTGGGTTCTAATACTCTCTGTAGGATCACTCGGAAGTTTCCTATATATGGCAGGATTATCGAGCTGACGCAAAATTTCATTGTCATATTGAATAGAGTCCATAACAACCACTCCACCACCCTTATCTGCTTGCTTTATGATTATAGAGGTATCAGACTTAAGTTCTTGAAGGCTGGCCCAATATTGTCTACCAAAATTAAAACAAGGACCCCTGCTATAATTATTAAGTGTACTGTAGCAGGAGTTGAAATCTTTTAGGACCGCCTTTTCAAATACCGCTGTCTCATCAGAGACCATTTGTAAGGTGGGAGTGAAGATCGATTTACATTTCAAAGTAGTGTGAAGGCCATCATCATCATTGTCATGGGCCTGATTCCCAAAAAATCACGCAATCGTATTTTACGAAATAGACCGTAATTCTATCTCTACCTCCATTTTGGAGGGGTTTCTCAAAGGTACAAACGAGAACCCCTTCTCCAAATTCGAGTCTCGTGTTCACTAAGTTGTCTCTTAGAAATGTTGTATACTGCCGATGGTAGGGCTACCTGCGGTATGCCCTTCTCCTGGTTTCGAAATAATTTTGTAATGGGGGAACCCCTTGCTCCGGAGACGGAAAAGGGAGATTGGGTGGAGGAAAGGGGGTATGTGGGCCTTGAGGAACAAAATTAGCTTGGCGAGTATAGTTTTGATGATGCCAATAAGGACGTCCTCGGCCTCGATTATATCCTCTGTTCCAATTCCTGCCCCTATCCCTATTGCCTCGAAAGTTTTTAGTGGGATATGATCCACTGCCATCGGATGATGTATCCGAAAAAGTAACTTTCTTATGAAGAGGAATAGTGCCCTGTTGGGGGTTATTGGAATCTCGCCAATGGCCTGGGCCCTGATAATCTGGGGACAAATAGGGATAGGCCGCCTCCTTAGAAAAGGCTAGAATATCCTTTTTTAATTTGTCCATCTTTTTACTAGTAGTAATTTTGACAAAATCCTTAGTATGTTTTTCTATAAGCTCTAATTTCTCCTTTATATTGATGATGGTGGTATCCAGAGCAAATGTTGTCTCTGCCTTATCTATTTCATCCCCAATGATGGAACTTTTTTTGAGGGCAGTATTAATTGTCAGCAACATCCAGTCGCGACTACATTTAGTTGCGACTCCTGAGAATAGTGTTTTATATTCGTCGTCGTCTATAAATAAGCATGGCTCATTTCTAACCAAAAGACCCTGGGGGATGATATTCTTTTTTAAATATTCTGTCAACAAGTGACTGTGCATCTCTGTTCGGAATTTTTTCTTTTTCAATTTTTTCTTTTTCAATTTTCTTTTTCAACTTGTGCACTTAATTATTTGCAATTACTAAAAATGCAAATTTGTCCTATATTTTTCCTTTAGGGTTCTTCATCCATGGTTCTGCACCTTTTGGCCTTCCCTTTTGGTTTGACCCTACATCGTCTAAGGCCCATAGATTTGGAATTTTTTCTATTTTCATCTATAATTCAGTCTATGGGTGACATGATTAGAGTTTGAAACATTCAACATTTTAAGGTTGGTAATAGAAGGGGTAACATAGTGATCTACTCCACACGGAGAAAGGGTTACTGGGTCTAGCATTTGAAGTTTGAGATAATCTTGTGATATCTCACAAAGCTTCACAACTTTGTCTTTTCAGATGTAAATTTACTTTCATCTCCAGTCCTGCTTGGGTGGTGGATCCGAAACAAATATAATTTTCGGCATCATATTTGGACTTACTTAGGTGAATATATATATATATCTCCAGGTTTTTTTCAATGGCTAGAGGTGGCGAATATTAGGAGGCTCATTCATTACATTTTGTATTTTAACACCAAGTTTCTTTGTTTTTTTTTTCCCGTTTTTTTTCCCATTTGTTTGTTTTAATGTGTTTTAGCAAGGGTTAATGTCTCCAACAGACTTCAAGATCTACAATCAAGCCCTTTTGAATTGTATAAAGTTTTACCTATGAGAACTATTGTGTGATAGCCAAAAATTCAGCATTAGTATGTTCCAGGTTTACAATTACATAATTTAGTGCGCCCTGAAGAAGGCGACTACTGGCTCGATCAATTGAGCCAGATAGGTTGATTTCGCCGAAACTGTTATGATATTTGAAGACCATGTATGTACAGCATTTAGCACTTTATTCCATTGTTAACAATTCGGCATTTAGCACTTGGTTGCATTTAGCACTTTATTCTATTGTTAACTATTCGCTTTTTCCACAGCATCTCCGTTACTTGACTGACATTTAAAAATGAGACTGTGATGCTTCACCTTGAGTAATACTGGGTCATGAATTGTGGTAATTAAATTGCGATCGAATGGTTTAATGTATTAGATTCGATAACTATTTTATACTAAAATTAATTCATTTATTTTATTGTCGTTTTGATGTTTATATACTATGTAATTTTATAATGGTAAAAAATTTAAAATGAAAAGTTGAATTTATTATGATTGGGCCTCCTTCTCTTCTTCGCCTCCATTTCCGTAATTGGGTACTCAAATTAATACAGTACTCTTCCATGTGAACTTTTTTTCCCCCTATGGGTTTTTTTTGTGCTATATTGTTGTTCCCCAGTTCCATGGTTTAGGGGTTACCCATCCAGTGTGATGTAGAACGTTTCTCATGTGACAAATAAATAGTTCCTCCTGTCACTAGTTTCTCTTGTGACAGAACATTTTTACCTTTGATAAATAGATAACATTAATGCCCCATAGGTGCTCCATGGAAGCAAACGCTTCTCATGTGATAAATAAATAACTCCTTCTGCCACTAGTCTTTCTTGTGACAGAACACTTTTACCTTTGATAAATACATAACATTAATGCTTTACAGGTGCTCCCTAGAAGTGAACGTTTTCCATGTGACAAATAAATAGCTCCACTTATCACTAGTTTCTCTTGTGACAGAACACTTTTACCTTTGATAAATACATAAAATTAATGCCCCACAGGTGCTCCCTGAAAGCGAATGCTTCTCATGTGACAAATAAATAACTCCTTCTGCCACTAGTCTTTCTTGTGACAGAACACTTTTACGTTTGATAACTACATAACATTAATGCCTCGCAGGTGTTCCCTGGAAGCGAACGTTTTCCATGTGACTAATAAATAACTTCTTCTGCCACTAGTCTTTCTTGTGACAGAACACTTTTACCTTTGATAAAAACATAACATTAATGCCCCAGAGGTCCTCCCTGGAAGCGACGCTTCTCATGTGACAAATAAATAACTCATTCTGCCACTAGTTTTTCTTGTGACAGAACATTGTTACCTTTGATAACTACATAACATTAATGCCCCGCAGGTGCTCCCTGGAAGCAAACATTGTCCATGTTCCAAATAAATAACTCCTTCTGCCACTAGTCTTTCTTGTGCCAGAACACTTTTACCTTTGATAAAAACATAACATTAATGCCCACAGGTGCTCCCAGGACGCAAACGTTTTCCATGTGACAAGTAAATAACTCCTTCTGCCACTAGTCTTTCTTGTGACAGAACACTTTTACCTTTGATAAATACATAACAATAAAGCCCCACAGGTGCTCCATGGAAGCAAACATTTCTTATGTGACAAATAAATAGCTCCTCCTATCACTAGTTTCTCTTGTGACAGAACAGTTTTACCTTTGATAACTTGTTGACGCTTAGGGTCACGGACATTCCCTGAGAGAAAAAATGCTTCCCCCTGTGCCTGGCTACCAACTTAGTTTGTCACTGATCTTTCTTTGGATGAAAAGGAGGCCGATAACCACCGACTGAATATGCCACCCAACCAACAGGGTCGAGGTGAGAGCATGTAAAACACAGAAAGCTGAGTAAACAACCTTCTACCTCTGAACCCCCCGGAGGGGAGCACAACTAGTATTACCCAAGTAATGTTTGGCTAAAAACAAAGCAAACACCAAGCCTGTTGATAAAGCCCGGCTGACTATCTAGCGGTAACGGGTATTCCAGTTGCCTCTTCGGGTGTCTCCTATCTGCTCGGCCCCAGTTGCCTCATGAGCCGATTAATGAACGGTCCCTATTATGGGCTGCTCTCACTATATGTCCCGGGTGGGGAAAGGGGGAGAGCTGCCAACCACACCAATAGGCAGATGCCCTAGGGTAAAGGGTGCTGGAGTCCCTGACTCGACAGAGGGCCTCAGTGCCCTCTGGAGAAGTCACAGCTTCAGCAGGGATTCCTCTCTCCCTCTTCTCACCCCTTACGAACCTCCGTCCAGCTGATTTGCCCAACCAATGTTTCCATTTTCTTCACCAGCAGGGGAGCTCCCTGCAAACCTGAGGTGAAATCACCTCATATATGGCCCGCTCCCCCTGCTGGTAGTACCCACATTATAATGGTCCCATAAAGTAGGCACCCAAAACCACTACCGTGTGGAGAGTGGCAAACACAAAAAAAGGACTAAGAAATACGCAGCCTGCTTCTGAATACGACACTGAGCCCTTTCTATCCTGAAACTTCCAAGGAAAAGGGGTTTACACTCACCCCCTGCTCCACCAAAACCCTTGTCCAGAAGGGTTTCACTAGTTTTTTACTACATACATTACAACATGACATTCCTCACTCCACAACAATGACACAGTCCACCATTGCCTGGACCCCCTCATAAATTCATTAACATACATTACTATGCCGATACTTGTGTGAACAGGCACTCTTTGTCGGACATCTTCAATTTGAGCTCCAGGTGCATCATAGCTCAAAATTCGGACTGGCCGAACTTCTCGTTGAGAAGTCCCAATTCTTGCATAACTTCTGTAAGCTGTGCCGGTGGTGCTTCTTGCAAGGCTGTTTAGGCAGGCAATTCATTCATATTAGGTGAGTCTGGCCTTGGTTGTCTTCCATGTTGGATGTGGACAACTGCATTGGAGTCCCCCAATCCTGACATTTCTCTTCTCATTTCGAACTGTTCAGGGGAGCTAGGTATGGATCCTGGCTTCCATGCCAGTAGCCAACAGTTAGGCCCTCATCACCATCTTCTTCTTCATTTTCCTCTGTGTTATTCATATTGTCCAAGGACCTTGGATCTACCTCACTTGTGGCAGGCCCTATATCCTCCGTATTGTTTTTCTTTTCTGTCTTGGATGCTACAGTCGGTACAGTAGGCGTGCTAGTGGGTGGTGGGATTTCTCTCTGGATGGGCTTCTGGTGAAGACCTCTGGTGTCCCGTTTACTGGGGGTGAATCAGACTTTCTCATCATACCGCTGTTTGTTCTGCTGGGCATTACGTTTGGCAGTGTCTTGTGCTAATCTGAAAGCTCTTGACAAATGCTCTTGCAGATCCTTCACATACTTTCTGTAGCTTTCTATCCCGGTGTCATCAGAAGAGACTCCAAAGCTCAGATCTATGGGGTGTCGGGCATCCCTGCTGAACATCAGAAGGTACAGCGTGAATCCCGTGCTATAGTTCTTGGTGCAATTGTAGGCGTGATCAAGAGAGGATACATGTTGGCTTCATTTCAATTTTTCGGTGGCACTCAGAGTCCCCAGCATGCTCAGCAGTGCTCAGTTAAAGCGCTTGGCTTGGGCGTCTCCCTGTGGATGGTAAGGAGAAGTCCTAGTTTTTCTCATGCCAACCAGCTGCCTATGTTCTTTGATCGGTTTGGACTCGAAGTCTCGCCCTTGGTCTGAGTGTAAACGTGCCGGCTAACCATAGCGCACAAACAATGTGTCCCAGAGTACTTTTGCTATGTATGTTGCCTTCTGATCCCTTGTGGGATATGCTTGTGTATATCAGGTGAAGGGATCAGTTACTACCAAAATGTTTTGTATCCCTCCATGATCATTCTCAAGGCTCAGAAAGTCCACACAAACTAGGTCCATAGGTCCGGAGCTCTGTAAGTGGTGAAGATCTGCAGCCGGATGACTAAGGGTTTTTCAGGCGATGCACCTTGCACAGGTGTGGCAATATTCCTCCACCTCGGGCCCTAAGCAAGGCCAGTAAAATCAACTCTGTATTAAATATAATGTCCGTTCACTCACCAGGTGTCCATGTTGGTCATGCAACGCCTGCAAAACTAGAGGCCTTAAAGCGGAAGGTACCACCAGTTTATTTATCAGTCACCCTTGAATTTGGCTCTCCTTGTGTAGCACTCCTCCCTTCATCACCAATGATTTCCATTCTTTGAGATACATATGATAGTGGGCAGGTGGAGACTTTCCGGAGGAACCCTAACACTGTTCTCTTCGCTCAGCAGGACTTCCCTCAGTTCTTCATCTTGCATCTGCTTCTGCCTTAAGTCCGTCATGTTTAGGTGTGGCAGTTCAGACGCCATTATGTGGGTGACGTCACAATAGCTTGCAGGAACACCTTCCGCAAACCCTCCCAGGCAGTCGATACACCGCGCTGGCTCAATTTTTTTTACTTATTCCTGTTTGCAGGAGAGATTTCATGGCAGCCGCAGGGGCTACTTCCACCCCAGAGTGGGACTCGTGGCTGTCATCAGGGTGGGGCATTCGTTGCCAATGAGTCAATACGTTGTTGACTCAAGTGCAATATTCAAGCTGAAAATTGTACATGGACAAGGCTGCTAACCATCGGTGTCCGGTGGCTTCCAACTTGGCTGACTTGAGAACGTATGTCAGAGGATTATTATTATTATTATTTTTTTTATTTTTTTTTATTATTGTTTGTTCTTACGATGAACGGAGCTCCATACAAGTAATCATGTAATTTCTCAGACACGGCCCACATCAGAGCCAAAAATGCTAGTTTATGTGCAGTATAGTTTGCTTCAGCTGGACTTAGGCGGCAACTAGCAAATGAAACCGGTCTAACGCCTCCCTGTTGCTCTTGATAGAGTACAGCCCCCGGTCCATCAAAACTGGTATCCACATGTAATATGGAGGGTAACTTTGGATCCACATAGGCCAGTACTGGTGCCTCAGTAAGAGTTTTTTTTAAACTGGGCAAAATCCTGTTCACACTCTTCATTCCAGCGCAGGCCGAAAACCTCCCTAGGATGATACTGAGCGGTGGACTGAGTTCCCTGTAGCTTCATCTTCTTCTGTGTGCCAGGGTACCCTTTGGCCAAATCTGTAAGTGGACATGCTATCTTAGCGAACCCAGGCAAGAGTCGTCTGTAATAATTACAGAACTCCAAGAAGCTTCTCGTCTCTCGCAAGTTGTGTGGGTGTGGCCAAGTCTTAAGGTTTAGTGGGGTTGACTCTCACTCCATCAGCAGACACTACATGACCAATATATTTTACACTTGTGCACCAAAACTGCAATTTTTCCAGGGAGACTTTCAAACCTTGTCATTGAAGGTGGTCCAACACTTTTGGCAATCTTTGGTGATGTTCTTCTAATGTCCCACCAAACACTATCACATCATCTAGGTACACCAAGACTTCAAGCAAATTCATGTTCGCTCCATCAGATGGTGAAAAGTGGCTGGTGCCCCAATGTCACCTGGGCATTCTGGTAAATTGGTAGAATCCTAGAGGGCAGATGAAAACTATCTTCTCCTTATCTGTGGGTAGCATAGGAATCTGGTAATACCCACTCCAAAGATCCAGTACAGAGAACCACTTGCTCCCCACTAGGCAGTCGAGGGCTTCATCCATTCGAGCTATGGTATATTAGTCTAGTATGGTTTAGCTATTCAGCAGTCGATAGTCGATACAGAGGCGCACATCTTGATTTTTTTTTGTCGCCACCACTATTGGGGAGGCATATAGGCTCTGTGACTCTTGGATTATACCAGCATGGAGCAATTCTTCGAGGTGACGTCTCACATCATCTACATCCGGGGGGGGCCAGTCTTCTTGACCTTTCTCAAAATGGAGTGGTATCACTCAGACGGATGTGGTGTTGCACTCCCTTGGCTTCACCTACATTCCAGGTACTGGTTGAAAATACATCTGCCCTCATGGCCAGCTGGTCGTGTAAGTGAGTTTTTTCACATTCTGATAATGGGGAATCCCCGAAAGTCTATTTTTTTCACGTTTAACATAGGGTAGGAATTTCTGGTTCTATCCGTCTGTGCTACTGAGTCAGCAATATACAACTGCGCTATGCTTCAACCTCCTGGCAGATGCACAGTTTTATCGGTGACATTCCTGATAGGAACTCTTATGTGGGTCACTGCCACTCCAGTCTCTCTTCTCAATGTGCATTGTACCATCAAACCTCCCGCCAATTCTTCACCCTCCAGCGCCTCCATCACCAATCTACAGTAACAGCTGTTACCTTGAAGTTGCACATGGCCAAGCACCATAATGGTTTGACTCAGTGGTATATCAAGTTGACTGTGGTTAGCAGTGCTCACTTCTACCACAGGGCCGTGGAAATGCTCCACCTTCTCCCTGCTGTTGTTAAGGTAGGCTTGTTTGCAGGCAGGGTGCATTGACAGAGAATGTGCAAACTGAGGACCGGCCATCTCACTAGACATCCGTGCTAACGTACCAAACATGGCGGAGTTGGGGACCATGACCAGGGGTACTTCGGGAGACAGGTTTCTTGTGGTGCACACTAATGCCAGGGCGGTCAACGTGGTGTTTACTCCAGCCACTTTTTGGTTAAGGCGGATCTTTATGCACACATATCCCAGATAGCGGCAAGTGGCGTTGCCAACTCCCATCAAGTTTAACCCCTTGAGGGGTTCCAAAGGCAGATGTGACATATGCTACTGATAGTAAGGCTGATAGACAATATTGACCTAGGAGCCACTGCCCAATAGTGCTGTAGTACGCCGTCCTTCAAGCTCAATGGGGATGGTTAGTGGTGGCCCAATCAAACCCTTAGGGATACCTCTGAACGAACTTGCCTGAGTTTGTAGTCTGTTACAGGCACCAGTTGTCGGCCGTTTCAGAGCTCACAGACTAATCTGAGGTGGTCAGCTGTGGGACCCTCATGAGCCTTGACTTGGTGTTTAGTGGTCGGCACATTGGAGTCCTGTGTTTGAACGGATATGCAGAGATTAGTGTCAGCGGAGCTTACTCCTGTACTTGATGTTCTAGTTGCTCCTCAGCTACAACCTCCTGTGCGTTTCCTGACACGGCACAGGCAGGAGTTGGTTTGAGAGCAGTAAATCAGGCAGCTATTCAGGCATAGTCTTGTTCTTGGTCGCACAGCCGAGTAGGGTGGCGATCATCCACACCGATGGCAGAATCTACAAGGTGGTAACGGAGTGGGTGCAGATGTAGCATACTCTCAGGGCTCTTGAGTACGTCTAAATACTTGATGATCTATGTCACGGGATGAGGGGAAAACGTCTCTACCCCGTGGGGAGTTACACTTGGATTTTCTTTGGGTAGTACCTGTGTCAGTAATTTCTTCACCATCTGTTGCAAGTCCTCAATCTTTTTCTGCTGAACGAGGGCATAATCATGAGTGGGTATCTTGTGTTTGACGGGTCGACTCTGAGCATCAACATCGCCGGTTTCTTCCTCCAGTGCCCTTATCAACCTCAGTAGCTCCTCATATGGGGGTGGGGAGTCCAGCTTTTCTTGCCTCCTCAATTGGAGGATGGGTATGGCAGCATCTTTGGCCCCTCTAAGGATCTGTTTCAAGCGTCATCCGTTCTGTTGGGACGTCTCTACTCCTCCCCTTTGATGTGCCAAACGCAAAAGTTGCTCAATCCTCATGAGAAATCCGGATAACTTCTCCCCAAATTTCAGTGAGGTGGAGTGGAACCTCATCATTAAATCTTCTACGGGCTTGGTGGTGCCAAAAGCTCCTTCCAGCGCAGCCATCACTTGTAGAGAATCTGGATTCAGGATGTGCAAGGACTGTACCGTCTGTAGTGCTGGTCCTCGCAAGGCCTCTATCACACGCCTCCATTTCTCCTGGTCTGACACTTTCCAATCCTGAAATATAAGTTGAGCTAGATCGGCCCACACCTCGTACCCTTCCTCTCCTATGGGCATGGATTTGTCACCTGAAAAGGGTTACAGCCGGGTGTAGGCTCCATGTTCGTTAATCAACGACAATGTGGATTTCCGGTCCATAGTCACCCGGACTACTTCAGCCATCGCTGCAGCGATGACAATGGCATCCTTAGTTGAGGCGTCAGCTTCAAAGTGTGTAGGTAGTCCAGGCCATGTGTCAAGCTGCCACACATGGCAGGTAAACAATGGTTCCTGCCTTGAATTTGGGTAGGCAGAACTTTTCCTGTAATAGAAACTCCACCGTAACATAACATATAACATTTATTATCACGCCCTGGTAGGCGGCCCACACTTTTCACTTTTCCAGTGACCGATTCTAAAGGACTAGTTATGGCTAAAATGTCATCTATGGTTTTGTGTAAGGGAACCTCTCCTATCATGAAACAGGCCCCGGGGCTAAGTCCCTCAGACGAATCCAATGTATCACATATTCTTGTGCCATTTTAACTAATGGTGTAAATAACTCACCAGGGGGGTGCAAGGGTTATTATAAAATAAGTGCTAAAGGGCATCTATAGTGTACTTGTCTCAGATTCTTATATATATCATCCTTAATACATTAGGGCTAGTAGCTATATTTCTGTTCATTAGAAAATATTTCATTTATATTAATTTCATAGGAAAGAGTACAAAATATCACCTATAAAACAGAGCAATTGCTCTCGAAGGAAAGAAGAAGTACTATTTGTACAATACTAAATGTCAACTAAAAGTATCTTGCATATATTTATAATGCCCAAGATATCTAGTTATTCAGTAGTTTCGACGAATTGTCATATCTAGTTCCGCTCACACCCAAAACAGAAACCGGGGCTGGGAGAAGCTGATAATCGTCTTCATCAGGACAACAACAAGCCAATGTTCAACAATTAATATGCAAACACATGTGTATATGTAAATTAGAATCCATTTATAGGCTAGCTTGAGTATAGAAAATTAAATAGTCATCATCTTGAAACTTATTGCAATCCACCTATTGCACAGGGATAAAAAGAAGAACAAGCATATTTAAAAAGAAAGAAAGAAAAATAGACCGAGCCTAGCAACCCATAGCAGCAATAGAGTTCTAATTTTGTATTCAAATAACAAATCCAAAAGTAATAGACCTGATTATGTCCAATGGAGAAATGAAGAATCAATCACACAAACAGACTCCACTGCAGCCAACAGATAATTGACGAATATATCTGGGGAGACACAAAATCGGAAATGGGATTAAAAACTATCCCTAGTTCCACTACTATAGCCAAAGTAAACCATGAACAATAGAAATGCACTAATGACCAGTGTCAGATTTAACATATCTCCATAATAAATGGATGAAACTTAGGAATGCATCCTAGTAGCATTGTAAAACGGGCCTCAGGGTGATTCTTAGATGAAAAATCCATCTTCCATGGAATGGAAGGACCAGTGTCACTTATCCAGGTTCAAAAGCCTGGTAGAGAGAAAAAAGAAAGGGAAAGAGGGGGGACAGATGAAATAGTCCTTACAATAACATTAACAATAAACTTGCAAGGTCCAGTTGCAAACTAAGGAGGGTGTCTAGGTCCTTAACAATCCTATGTCTTAAAGCCATCTCTCTAAAATAAACTCTAAAGGTCAGTACCTGTTTCCAAGCGCATGCCCTAAAGTCACCCGCAACATCCTCAGAGTTAATGTATGTCAACTGTATTTGCCGTATTTGAAAGCAATGCACTTCTACAAGTTGGGGGTCATGACATGGGAATATCACGACACAACCTCCTTAAAGTAGATTAGTCCCAACTAATAAAAAGTTAATGGCCCACAAGTATAGCAACGCAACACGGGACTCCCAAGAGAACAAACCGACAGCACACGCTTGCCTACCCCAGCTCTCAAGCTGATTAGGACCGGGCTGCCAGTAGCTGTAACGCTGTGTGCATATGCAAGACAGTATGCACTCTATTAAGCTCCTATATAGGTAATGGCAAAGCCACGTCCAATAGCTCGCGCTCACGTGACTAGAAGCGAACGTGTAATGTGACTGCGCGTCATGTAGAACACGATGGCGTAAACATCTTCTCACGTGTTTAGAGGGCAGAAGGGCATAGTCATGAAAACAGAGCCCATGTAAATGCCATAGGCTCAAAAGAACAATCGTATGGTCATAAAAACAGGACTATCTATCCCGTATCAAACGTCCGCGTAAAGCATGTTATTGATAACAATCTCAGAGGACCAGATAATCAGAACCAACATAATAAACATGATCACGTAATTCCAGAAAGCTCTCCCCTAAGATCTAAGACCAGATATGGCAGCAATAGCTTGCCACTCATAATGAAAAGCGTCAGACCTGGATTACGTTGATGCATTAGCCCTAGATTACGTTAATACATTATCCAGCCCGTATATATAAAGTGTGGAAAAAATTAATAAATCACGTGGGGCTGTCAACTAGCGTTTCCATTTTCCTTCACCAACAGGGGACCTACCTGCAAACCTTAGGTGAAAGCACCTCATACACAGCCCCGCTCCCCCTGATGTTAGTGCCCACATTATAATGTCCCCGTAAACTACATGTTCAAAACCGTCACTCGTGTAAGAAATACACAGCCTGCTTCTGAATACGGCGCTGAGCCCTTTCTATGCTGAAACATACTCTTTTAAATGTATGATATTTATCATTTCCACTGTAGAAACTAAACTTTCAACAGTTCCAGTGAAAAGTGTTTGATTTAGAACTGCAAGAGACATACTTGGTGTTTTGCACTCATACTGTTTAACTAGAAGGTATCTAATTTTAATATGATGTTCATCCTGCATCCGTATATAATGATGAAACTGACTCTTACATCTACTTTTATCAAGACAAGCGTTGAGTGACCCAGAAGTCTAGTATCTTGATCTGTCTTTGAACATTATCGTTTTTGTGGAAAACTTGCAAAAATCTCTTGAAGACAGGAAAAGGTATCAATATTGCACAAAGAATTGCATGTCCATAGCTCACAGTGCTTAGTTGGTTTTATTCTAGACTAACCTAAACTTTCCATTTCTATATTATCACACTTTCCGATTTCCTACTTTTTTAGAAATAGCACTATTTTGGACTTCATAGCTATGTCCACTCCCATCAATAGCTGGCTGAACATTATTTCCTTGAATGTACTACTCCTCATTAAAAATCTTTCCGTATGAGAAGTGTGAATCCACTCTCCACCAAACGTGTCACGTGTACTTATATGAACTCTTTCTATATTTGTATACACAGCTGGAGCTGCCACGAGAGGAGCCGCCCTTTGCCTATGGGCCCTTAGCCGCAGGGGCTGCCGGGCAGAGGGCTGCCCAGGGAGAGTCGAGTTAAGACTCGAGATTTAGCCTAGAGGGGAGGTGGGTGAGAGGAGGAGGGGAAACAATCACGGAAGACAAAGGAGAACAGGAGAGGGCAATCCAACGTGCCGAGGGCTGGCTCAATTGATAGTAAAACAAACACAAACACAATCTGCAGGTGGAACGCGGAACGCAAGGCACCTACCTCTCAGCTTTGCTGGTGGAATGGGAGGGAGCTGCAGGACACGGTTGATAGAGTACAGCCCACAGTCTATCAAAACTGGTATCCACATGTAATATGTAGGGTAACTTGGGATCCACGTAGGCCAGTACTGGTGCCTCAGTAAGAGTTTTTTTAACTGGGCAAAAGCCTGTTCACACTCTTCATTCCAGTGTAGGCCGAAAACCTCCCTAGGATGATACTGAGCGGTGGACTGAGTTCCCTGTAGCTTCATCTTCTTCTGTGTGCCAGGGTACCCTTTGGCCAAATCTGTAAGTGGACATGCTATCTTAGCGAACCCAGGCAAGAGTCGTCTGTAATAATTACAGAACTCCAAGAAGCTTCTCGTCTCTCGCAAGTTGTGTGGGTGTGGCCAAGTCTTAAGGTTTAGTGGGGTTGACTCTCACTCCATCAGCAGACACTACATGACCAATATATTTTACACTTGTGCACCAAAACTGCAATTTTTCCAGGGAGACTTTCAAACCTTGTCATTGAAGGTGGTCCAACACTTTTGGCAATCTTTGGTGATGTTCTTCTAATGTCCCACCAAACACTATCACATCATCTAGGTACACCAAGACTTCAAGCAAATTCATGTTCGCTCCATCAGATGGTGAAAAGTGGCTGGTGGCCCCAATGTCACCTGGGGCATTCTGGTAAATTGGTAGAATCCTAGAGGGCAGATGAAAACTATCTTCTCCTTATCTGTGGGTAGCATAGGAATCTGGTAATACCCACTCCAAAGATCCAGTACAGAGAACCACTTGCTCCCCACTAGGCAGTCGAGGGCTTCATCCATTCGAGCTATGGTATATTAGTCTAGTATGGTTTAGCTATTCAGCAGTCGATAGTCGATACAGAGGCGCACATCTTGATTTCTTTTTTGTCGCCACCACTATTGGGGAGGCATATAGGCTCTGTGACTCTTGGATTATACCAGCATGGAGCAATTCTTCGAGGTGACGTCTCACATCATCTACATCCGGGGGGGGCCAGTCTTCTTGACCTTTCTCAAAATGGAGTGGTATCACTCAGACGGATGTGGTGTTGCACTCCCTTGGCTTCACCTACATTCCAGGTACTGGTTGAAAATACATCTGCCCTCATGGCCAGCTGGTCGTGTAAGTGAGTTTTTTCACATTCTGATAATGGGGAATCCCCGAAGTCTATTTTTTTCACGTTTAACATAGGGTAGGAATTTCTGGTTCTATCCGTCTGTGCTACTGAGTCAGCAATATACAACTGCGCTATGCTTCAACCTCCTGGCAGATGCACAGTTTTATCGGTGACATTCCTGATAGGAACTCTTATGTGGGTCACTGCCACTCCAGTCTCTCTTCTCAATGTGCATTGTACCATCAAAACCTCCCGCCAATTCTTCACCCTCCAGCGCCTCCATCACCAATCTACAGTAACAGCTGTTACCTTGAAGTTGCACATGGCCAAGCACCATAATGGTTTGACTCAGTGTATATCAAGTTGACTGTGGTTAGCAGTGCTCACTTCTACCACAGGGCCGTGGAAATGCTCCACCTTCTCCCTGCTGTTGTTAAGGTAGGCTTGTTTGCAGGCAGGGTGCATTGACAGAGAATGTGCAAACTGAGGACCGGCCATCTCACTAGACATCCGTGCTAACGTACCAAACATGGCGGAGTTGGGGACCATGACCAGGGGTACTTCGGGAGACAGGTTTCTTGTGGTGCACACTAATGCCAGGGCGGTCAACGTGGTGTTTACTCCAGCCACTTTTGGTTAAGGCGGATCTTTATGCACACATATCCCAGATAGCGGCAAGTGGCGTTGCCAACTCCCATCAAGTTTAACCCCTTGAGGGGTTCCAAAGGCAGATGTGACATATGCTACTGATAGTAAGGCTGATAGACAATATTGACCTAGGAGCCACTGCCCAATAGTGCTGTAGTACGCCGTCCTTCAAGCTCAATGGGGATGGTTAGTGGTGGCCCAATCAAACCCTTAGGGATACCTCTGAACGAACTTGCCTGAGTTTGTAGTCTGTTACAGGCACCAGTTGTCGGCCGTTTCAGAGCTCACAGACTAATCTGAGGTGGTCAGCTGTGGGACCCTCATGAGCCTTGACTTGGTGTTTAGTGGTCGGCACATTGGAGTCCTGTGTTTGAACGGATATGCAGAGATTAGTGTCAGCGGAGCTTACTCCTGTACTTGATGTTCTAGTTGCTCCTCAGCTACAACCTCCTGTGCGTTTCCTGACACGGCACAGGCAGGAGTTGGTTTGAGAGCAGTAAATCAGGCAGCTATTCAGGCATAGTCTTGTTCTTGGTCGCACAGCCGAGTAGGGTGGCGATCATCCCCATACCGATGGCAGAATCTACAAGGTGGTAACGGAGTGGGTGCAGATGTAGCATACTCTCAGGGCTCTTGAGTACGTCTAAATACTTGATGATCTATGTCACGGGATGAGGGGAAAACGTCTCTACCCCGTGGGGAGTTACACTTGGATTTTCTTTGGGTAGTACCTGTGTCAGTAATTTCTTCACCATCTGTTGCAAGTCCTCAATCTTTTTCTGCTGAACGAGGGCATAATCATGAGTGGGTATCTTGTGTTTGACGGGTCGACTCTGAGCATCAACATCGCCGGTTTCTTCCTCCAGTGCCCTTATCAACCTCAGTAGCTCCTCATATGGGGGTGGGGAGTCCAGCTTTTCTTGCCTCCTCAATTGGAGGATGGGTATGGCAGCATCTTTGGCCCCTCTAAGGATCTGTTTCAAGCGTCATCCGTTCTGTTGGGACGTCTCTACTCCTCCCTTTGATGTGCCAAACGCAAAAGTTGCTCAATCCTCATGAGAAATCCGGATAACTTCTCCCAAATTTCAGTGAGGTGGAGTGGAACCTCATCATTAAATCTTCTACGGGCTTGGTGGTGCCAAAAGCTCCTTCCAGCGCAGCCATCACTTGTAGAGAATCTGGATTCAGGATGTGCAAGGACTGTACCGTCTGTAGTGCTGGTCCTCGCAAGGCCTCTATCACACGCCTCCATTTCTCCTGGTCTGACACTTTCCAATCCTGAAATATAAGTTGAGCTAGATCGGCCCACACCTCGTACCCTTCCTCTCCTATGGGCATGGATTTGTCACCTGAAAAGGGTTACAGCCGGGTGTAGGCTCCATGTTCGTTAATCAACGACAATGTGGATTTCCGGTCCATAGTCACCCGGACTACTTCAGCCATCGCTGCAGCGATGACAATGGCATCCTTAGTTGAGGCGTCAGCTTCAAAGTGTGTAGGTAGTCCAGGCCATGTGTCAAGCTGCCACACATGGCAGGTAAACAATGGTTCCCTGCCTTGAATTTGGGTAGGCAGAACTTTTCCTGTAATAGAAACTCCACCGTAACATAACATATAACATTTATTATCACGCCCTGGTAGGCGGCCCACACTTTTCACTTTTCCAGTGACCGATTCTAAAGGACTAGTTATGGCTAAAATGTCATCTATGGTTTTGTGTAAGGGAACCTCTCCTATCATGAAACAGGCCCCGGGGCTAAGTCCCTCAGACGAATCCAATGTATCACATATTCTTGTGCCATTTTAACTAATGGTGTAAATAACTCACCAGGGGGGTGCAAGGGTTATTATAAAAATAAGTGCTAAAGGGCATCTATAGTGTACTTGTCTCAGATTCTTATATATATCATCCTTAATACATTAGGGCTAGTAGCTATATTTCTGTTCATTAGAAAATATTTCATTTATATTAATTTCATAGGAAAGAGTACAAAATATCACCTATAAAACAGAGCAATTGCTCTCGAAGGAAAGAAGAAGTACTATTTGTACAATACTAAATGTCAACTAAAAGTATCTTGCATATATTTATAATGCCCAAGATATCTAGTTATTCAGTAGTTTCGACGAATTGTCATATCTAGTTCCGCTCACACCCAAAAACAGAAACCGGGGCTGGGAGAAGCTGATAATCGTCTTCATCAGGACAACAACAAGCCAATGTTCAACAATTAATATGCAAACACATGTGTATATGTAAATTAGAATCCATTTATAGGCTAGCTTGAGTATAGAAAATTAAATAGTCATCATCTTGAAACTTATTGCAATCCACCTATTGCACAGGGGATAAAAAAGAAGAACAAGCATATTTAAAAAGAAAGAAAGAAAAATAGACCGAGCCTAGCAACCCCATAGCAGCAATAGAGTTCTAATTTTGTATTCAAATAACAAATCCAAAAGTAATAGACCTGATTATGTCCAATGGAGAAATGAAGAATCAATCACACAAACAGACTCCACTGCAGCCAACAGATAATTGACGAATATATCTGGGGAGACACAAAATCGGAAATGGGATTAAAAACTATCCCTAGTTCCACTACTATAGCCAAAGTAAACCATGAACAATAGAAATGCACTAATGACCAGTGTCAGATTTAACATATCTCCATAATAAATGGATGAAACTTAGGAATGCATCCTAGTAGCATTGTAAAACGGGCCTCAGGGTGATTCTTAGATGAAAAATCCATCTTCCATGGAATGGAAGGACCAGTGTCACTTATCCAGGTTCAAAAGCCTGGTAGAGAAGAAAAGAAAGGGAAAGAGGGGGGGACAGATGAAATAGTCCTTACAATAACATTAACAATAAACTTGCAAGGTCCAGTTGCAAACTAAGGAGGGTGTCTAGGTCCTTAACAATCCTATGTCTTAAAGCCATCTCTCTAAAATAAACTCTAAAGGTCAGTACCTGTTTCCAAGCGCATGCCCTAAAGTCACCCGCAACATCCTCAGAGTTAATGTATGTCAACTGTATTTGCCGTATTTGAAAGCAATGCACTTCTACAAGTTGGGGGTCATGACATGGGAATATCACGACACAACCTCCTTAAAGTAGATTAGTCCCAACTAATAAAAAGTTAATGGCCCACAAGTATAGCAACGCAACACGGGACTCCCAAGAGAACAAACCGACAGCACACGCTTGCCTACCCCAGCTCTCAAGCTGATTAGGACCGGGCTGCCAGTAGCTGTAACGCTGTGTGCATATGCAAGACAGTATGCACTCTATTAAGCTCCTATATAGGTAATGGCAAAGCCACGTCCAATAGCTCGCGCTCACGTGACTAGAAGCGAACGTGTAATGTGACTGCGCGTCATGTAGAACACGATGGCGTAAACATCTTCTCACGTGTTTAGAGGGCAGAAGGGCATAGTCATGAAAACAGAGCCCATGTAAATGCCATAGGCTCAAAAGAACAATCGTATGGTCATAAAAACAGGACCTATCTATCCCGTATCAAACGTCCGCGTAAAGCATGTTATTGATAACAATCTCAGAGGACCAGATAATCAGAACCAACATAATAAACATGATCACGTAATTCCAGAAAGCTCTCCCCTAAGATCTAAGACCAGATATGGCAGCAATAGCTTGCCACTCATAATGAAAAGCGTCAGACCTGGATTACGTTGATGCATTAGCCCTAGATTACGTTAATACATTATCCAGCCCGTATATATAAAGTGTGGAAAAAATTAATAAATCACGTGGGGCTGTCAACTAGCGTTTCCATTTTCCTTCACCAACAGGGGACCTACCTGCAAACCTTAGGTGAAAGCACCTCATACACAGCCCCGCTCCCCCTGATGTTAGTGCCCACATTATAATGTCCCCGTAAACTACATGTTCAAAACCGTCACTCGTGTAAGAAATACACAGCCTGCTTCTGAATACGGCGCTGAGCCCTTCTATGCTGAAACATACTCTTTTAAATGTATGATATTTATCATTTCCACTGTAGAAACTAAACTTTCAACAGTTCCAGTGAAAAGTGTTTGATTTAGAACTGCAAGAGACATACTTGGTGTTTTGCACTCATACTGTTTAACTAGAAGGTATCTAATTTTAATATGATGTTCATCCTGCATCCGTATATAATGATGAAACTGACTCTTACATCTACTTTTATCAAGACAAGCGTTGAGTGACCCAGAAGTCTAGTATCTTGATCTGTCTTTGAACATTATCGTTTTTGTGGAAAACTTGCAAAAATCTCTTGAAGACAGGAAAAGGTATCAATATTGCACAAAGAATTGCATGTCCATAGCTCACAGTGCTTAGTTGGTTTTATTCTAGACTAACCTAAACTTTCCATTTCTATATTATCACACTTTCCGATTTCCTACTTTTTTAGAAATAGCACTATTTTGGACTTCATAGCTATGTCCACTCCCATCAATAGCTGGCTGAACATTATTTCCTTGAATGTACTACTCCTCATTAAAAAATCTTTCCGTATGAGAAGTGTGAATCCACTCTCCACCAAACGTGTCACGTGTACTTATATGAACTCTTTCTATATTTGTATACACAGCTGGAGCTGCCACGAGAGGAGCCGCCCTTTGCCTATGGGCCCTTAGCCGCAGGGGCTGCCGGGCAGAGGGCTGCCCAGGGAGAGTCGAGTTAAGACTCGAGATTTAGCCTAGAGGGGAGGTGGGTGAGAGGAGGAGGGGAAACAATCACGGAAGACAAAGGAGAACAGGAGAGGGCAATCCAACGTGCCGAGGGCTGGCTCAATTGATAGTAAAACAAACACAAACACAATCTGCAGGTGGAACGCGGAACGCAAGGCACCTACCTCCTCAGCTTTGCTGGTGGAATGGAGGGCAGCTGCAAGGACACGGCCAGTGAGCCCAGGTGCAGGCCCCAATGAGGTGAGGTGGGTTGGGAGGTGGGAGGAGGAGGGTAAACATCACAGAAGACAAAGGAGAACAAGAGAGGGCAATCCAACGGGCCGAGGAAACAAACACAAACACAATCCACAAGTGGAACACAGAAAGCAAGGCACCTACCTCCTCAGCAGCGCTGGTGGAATGCGGTGAATACAGTGCACAAAAGGATGCAAGGTGAAAAAGCAAACCCACCTATATACAATATTTTTAAAATGGTTCACAAATGAATGTAGTGCACAAAAAGATGCAGGATGTTAAACCACAACTACCCAGATAAATTATTTTTAAAAGGGTTCACAAATGAATGCTGTCCACAAAAGGATGCAAGATGAAAACAAAGCACACCCACCTAGAAACGATTTTTTAAAAATGGTTCACACGTGAAGGCAGTGCATAAATCGATGCAGGATGAAAAAGCACACCCAACTAGATACGATTTTTTTAAAATGGTTCACAAATGAATGCAGTGCACAAAAGGATGCAAGATGAAAAGGCACATCCACCTAGATACAATAAGAAAAAATGATTAACAAATGAATGCAGTGCACAAAAGGATGCAAAATGAAAAAGCACTCCCACCTATATACAATGTTTTAAAAATTGTTCTCAAATGAATGCTGTGCATAAAAGGATGCAGGATGAAAAAGCACACCAACCTAGATACAATTTTTGTTTTTAATGGTTCACAAATGAATGCAGTGCACAAGATGGAGAAACACAAGATGGAAAAATGAAGAAGCACAACTTGAAATTAAAGTACCTTTGTAGTACAGAGTGCAGTGAATGAAGATAAGGTGGGCCAAAGAGAAAGGACATAATCGGATAGGCACAGATTATGGTTAAGGAGATAGGTGAAGGATGCAATAGGACAGTTCGAGCAAGAGCAAGATGTGCACGGGAGGCTGCAGCATTGTTTATAGAAAGGCACAATGGAGGGGACCCTCCCGAGACCTTCCAGGTCCGGACAGGCTCAGACAGAGCCTAGCTGTGGGCCTTTGCTGGAGACGCCAGATTTCACATGCCAGCACCTCTCATTTGCTGAAGCGGGAAGAGACAGCCAATCCTGGTAGGGGCAGGTACCAGGCAGGCAGTCAATGGCACCAGCCCCTAGTGTGGAGCGGCCACCTTAGAAGGTGTTGAGGCCTGCAATGCGTGATGGTGGTGGATGTCAAAAAAGCCCCACAGGAAGGTTTAAGCACTTTGCAATGCCCCCAAACAGGGGGCTATGATTTCAAAACAATATTGGATCATCTGAGGTAATTTCCATCATGATGCACGCTCGGCATCAAAAATCAAACAAATTGCTTGTTTTGCCTCCTCTGCAAGCTATCAAGCCCCACGGGGTCTACCTTCTAAGAGATCTGCAGCAGAGATCTACTCCCGCAGCTCCCGTTGCAACAATGTGATGGTACCTGCAAAAGGGTGCTCCTTCAGCCTTCTTCATTGGAATCAAAGTCAATGCTGACATTCCTAGTATCCTAGAATAGAACTGCCCACTAGCTATGTACACCCCCATCTAGACCCCCAATGTACTCAAAAAAGAAAACCTTTAAAAACGGATAGAAACAGAATCTATAACAGATCTCCCAACAATACTGTTAAAAAAAAACAAAGACGAACTGCTGGTCCATCAAATAAAACATCCAGAAAACTGTGTTGTACAAATTCACCTGCACGTCCATCAGAAGACAAAGAGACAAATGTCTCTTTTAATAAAACAAATGCAGACCAAACAAAGGATGCAGAGGCACAACTCTCTGATCCATTTAAATTCAGTAAAACAACTGGAGTAAATAGCTATGCAAATTTAGCAATCAATATTCTCTTCCAATTGCCACCAATTGTTCACAATATTTACTTAAACGGCTCACACCAGTTGTGTTTGCAAATGCTTGTCCTTCATAATAATGCCACAAATAATCCTGACAGCACTTACACTGTCTCAGGTTTAAGGCAAGAATTGGACTACTGTACAGGAATGGTAAAATTCACCATCAACACACAGGAAAATCCACACGAATTCCTAGTGTACTTACTACAAACACTGGAAACCAAAAATATCCCTATAAATGAAATCTTCCACGTTTCCTACGCGTGGAAAAATACATGGACTCTCTGCAACCATGTTTCACAAGAGCACATCCTAATGAACAATTTGTTTATGTATCTTGGCAAACTCCTGGAAAAGGTGGCCATCTCTCAGATTAACCTTCATTCCAATTCTGTTGGCTGTCTCCATGACCACCAGTCTGGCTTCAGAGCTGCTGCCAGAAGCACGGAAACTGCTCTCCTAAACATCTGTGAAGATCTGCTCACCAGCCTTGACTCTAACATTCCCTCTGTCCTCATCCTCCTCGATCTCTTTTCTGCCTTCGACATGGTCAACCATACCATCCTGCTCAACCGTCTCCGTGAAAACCTGGGTATCACTGATCAGGCTCTGGCCTGGCTGACCTCTTTCCTATCAGATCGACCCTCCCAGGTCCAACTTGGGTCCATCCATTCATCTATCTTCCTCTCTACCTGTGGTGTTCCCCAGGGGTCTAACATCTCACACTGGCTTTTCAACCAATACCTGGCAACTCTCGCCCCCTGCATTGCCATTTTCTGCTCAAATTTCCAGTGCTATGCTGACGACACTCAACTCATTTTCAGGCTGCCCTCTGCCACCTCCTCTCCCTCTCTCATCTCTGATTGCCTTACTGCCATTCAAGATTGGTGTGCCGCCAATGATCTTTGTCTGAATGCCAGCAAGACGGAACTCCTCCTCATCGGCACACCTTCACCATCCTTTCCCCTCACTCTCTGGCCGGCCTCCCTTGGCCCTCCTCCTACCCCCACCTGCGAGGCTAAAAACCTCCGGGTCATCTTTGACTCCACCCTTTCCTTCTCGGCCCACATCTCTGAGGTCTCTAAAAAGTCAAATTTCCGACTGCACCTCCTCAGAGGTACTCTGCCTTTCCTCTCCTTCCCCCAGAAGCTCATGGTATCTCCAGATCTGGTTCTCTCTAGCTTGGACTATTGTAAGAGCCTCTATCTAAACCTACCTGCCTCTACTCTCCGCCTTCTGCAACTAATCCAGAACAGGATTTGTCCTTGGCCTCAAGCCCTGGGATCGTATCTCCCCAGCTCTGAAATCTCTCTACTGGCTCCCAGTGGATGCAAGGATTAACTTCAAAACCCTCTGCATTGTCCACAAGGCTTTCTGTGGCCTGGGTCCAAAATACCTTCAGCTATCCCTCCGCAAATACCTCCCCCCTCGAGCTCTTCGCTCCTCTACCTGCAACTCACTCAGCGTCAGTCGTTTTTCTAAGAAACAAGCTCGGGGTAGATCTCTGTCTTCGGCTGGGGCCTCCCTCTGGAACAGCCTCCCTGCCACTCTAAAACTTGAGGAGAACCATCTCGGGTTCCGGAAGCACCTGAAGACCTTCCTCTTTTCTTCTGCCTTCGCTCCCCCTCTCCCCTGCTGATCTGTTCTCTCTTGGCACCGTGCACCTGGCCACCCTCTGTCTTTTGGGCCCAGGTACCTGCTCATCCTGCCACCCTCTCTCACTGCCTCCGGGCCACCCCTTGCACTGGGGTATGAATCTGTACCCATACAGCCCCCCCTTTTTCTTCCTGCACTTATCAGACCTACCCTGTCTGCTGCCTTAAACCTAGCACTTGCAAATTGCTGGCTGCATTACCACTGTTTGTTGCCTTTATTATTTATTTATTGTTATTTATCTGTTTCTCCTCTGCTTCGCACTTTCCACCTCTCCCCCCTTCCATGCACTTTTCCCCTCCCCCATGCACTTACACGTTCTCAATGTCACTGGGCCTAGTAAGATCGCTGTTTTGTTCTCCCCTGTTCCCCTCCCTTGCCTTGTCGCGCTCTGAAATACTTTTGTTCGAGCGCGATAGAAATAAAATATCAATCAATAAATCCATACCAAATTCTGAATCCATTCCATTTCACCAGCTTCTGCAGAAAGCAAATCATAGCATAGTATGCCCTTTTTGTTATTCAGACAATCGTTCCAACATACAAATAAACTCACATGGCCAATATGTGATACTAATACTTCTAAGGTACAATGCAGATTGTACCAAAAACAACTGTAAACTTATTAGCCTTACACACAGTCAAATATTTATTGTCAGGAAAACCTTCACAGCAGTGGGCATAATCTACCACACTCGTGCTACAACGACTTCAGGCTACTATACTGCTTAGGTCAAAAGAATAAGAGGTTGGTTTGAATATAACCACCTCAGTTACTCCAAAACATAGGTTACCAGCAAATCTAACAAATGCCTACTTAATTTTCCTTCAACCCAAATTTAGTCACTAAACTGTAGCACAATAAACAGTTAGAATACACCAGTGGGTATCTAACTACATCCATAATACTACAATAGTATTTTTAAAAGCCCTGATAGAATATGCCAACAGGAATCTAACTACTTCATTGTAATACACTTCAAATATACCATAGCAGTTCTTGTTACTGCAATAATTCTTGTAAAATCCAATATAATTATAATTCACCAAGGTTACCATCAAATCTAAGAAATGCATACTTAATATTCCTTCATCCCAAATGTACTTACTAAAATATAGTACAATAAACATTTACAATACACCAACGGGTATCCAACTACATCAAAAATACTATAATAGTACTTTTAAAATCCAAGACAGTTAGAATACACCAACAGGTTTCTAACTACATTAAATACACTTCAAATATGACATCACAGTTATTGTTAATGCAGACATCTTGTACCAATACAGTTGAATTACACAGGTATCTAACACTTTAAATTCCAACACATTTTCAAACAAACATCCTACTACACTTACACTCACAGAATATATTTATGCTACCACATACAAGTATTCTGTAACATGTCCATTCTTTAAAACTATGTAAATGCCAAAAACTGTATGTAATTACAGTAGGGTGTTTTAATCCACTTTGGATTTTCGTTCTCCCAATTACCCATTAATTATTTTATGTCAATACAACAACAGTGTACCATACACTTTCTGAATACTCACAAGGCATAGTAGGTTTGTCCCTCTCCCATTCCCCCCCCCCACTGCTCTTAAATATTGTGTTTTAAATGTATTTCCCACCCTTGCTCCCTCCCTGCCCTGTGGTGCTTTGAAACAGTATTTTCTTATTGTATAAGTGCCTATCAGCCAACAATAAATAAACAACACAATAACAGTTATGAAGGTCAAAAAAGTAAATCTATGTGTACAATTGTATGCAACTAAAGATTTTAAACTATCTTGTTTAGGCTGTTTCTTATTTCACAGAAAAATAATCAGATATTCCATTTGTATGACCATATGCAACTAAGTAAGCACAAACATTACTATCCTATTCATTATCTTCACAAAGAAACAAATCCATATTCCAAAAGCACTATCATAAATATCATATACACGTAGTACCTATAATTACTATACACAAATTACTATGGTTGCGGCCAGTGGCTAGATCCCCCAAACATCTGGCCACTGGCCACAACCACAAGAGAATTAAACCATATAATAAATACATTCAATACACCTTCAAATAACATGACTCACCCAG
Source organism: Ambystoma mexicanum (assembly GCA_002915635.3). Classification (NCBI taxonomy): domain Eukaryota; kingdom Metazoa; phylum Chordata; class Amphibia; order Caudata; family Ambystomatidae; genus Ambystoma; species Ambystoma mexicanum. Next base: position 851,783,297 of record CM030321.1, on the reverse strand, counting down.
AACCCCCCCCAATTCCAATAACGTCCCCAAACAGGAAAATTGACTGCGGACTCGGCTGCAAGCCTTTTTTTTTACCTATAAAAACAGCTCCAAGTAAAATATCAAGCCATGATATATATATATTTATATAATATATATATATATATATGTTTAACACATGGAGGATGGAAAAACCTGCACTCCATGCACGAGGTCTATAAATCCCAACAAAATGAGAAAAACTCGAATCCAATTAAGAGGAAAAACCGAGTTTAATGGGAGGTAAAAAATACAAGGCAAAAACACACAGCAAACAATACAGGACGCCTAGACAGTGTCCTTATATATATATTATTGGAGTTTGCTACTTGCCTTTGGCCCCGCCGGAGTGCGATTCGCCTTTTCCTCTTCGCCTTTGAATATATATATTATATATATATATATATATATATATATTATACAACAATGAATTTCAATTTTAGTATTACTTTGCTGCACTATGCATTGGACAAACGAGTGGTGCACGTGATTTGGATGACGCATTTTATTAAAAGTGTTACGTTCCGAATTTTAGATCTATGCATTTGCACTATACAGGAACTGGTACATTTTATCACCTAATAGTTATGCACTAGGAACTTTATAATGTTTGATACACTCTACTGATGCACTGGATTATGCTAGCCGTACAAGGCATTTAAAAGTGGTTGATACATTCCAATAGGCATTGGCGTACTAACATCATTGGCGTACTACACTTGTAAAAAGACCAATGTATCTTGATGATCACGGGGATATCCAATATTGTTGAACACTTTTGCATTTCAGCAACAGAAAGGGAGTTCCCATATGGGTGCGGCATACAGTATGTATTATGCGCCATCCAGGATAATCCCAAAAGTGACCTATGTTCCATCAATACAACCACTACAATGCATTTTTTTGTGATGGTTTGGCATTCATTTAATCACAAGTGGCATTGATTGCGAGAACAAACTAACTGCAATATTGAGGACTTGTCAACAAAGCATATGCTCATTCGACGTTCCAAGGATTGCACGGGACGGACGATTAATAGTTATGAGGTATTGAAGCTCACACATGGCATAGAGGGACTCTTAATGACAAACACTCATCATTAGGGGCGAGTTATGGTGAGTCCATTATGGGGACCCAACAGACGAGTAGTCTGTTCAAAATCTATATAGAAAGTATATGTACATAAAATACCTATGGGGATAAGAGTAGTTATTTCCATTTGGCTGTGATTTCGCCAGTACAGTGGCCTTAACAGTCAAACATGTCCCCCTTTGACTCGCTCCGGATGGGTGTGTTTTTCAGTGGAGTCCCTCTTCTATTTTGGCGGTAATGGTCGCCGTCTTGCTCTGCACCACTGTTTTTTAAACTCTATGGTTCCAAGGGGAAGAATTGTTGTGATCAAGCGGCAGGGAAAGCCGCGAAACGCGTTAACGTTCCCAACGCGCACACTATTCTTGCACTTTGGAGGAGCCCCATGTTAATGGCTTTTTAATTTGTTTGTGCCGTTCTGCAAGGCACTAATAAAGACTGCATCTTAATTTTGAACTGGATGTCCGGACTATTTTTTCGGGAGAAGTGAAGAGTGCTGCTCGTTTTTGCCTGATTCCATCAGTGTGAAGAAAAAGGATATATATATATATATATATATATATATATATATATATATATATATATATATATATATATATGGTAGTGGCTGTGTAGTTATGGTTAAGTTGCTGTTTCCATAGAAAGAACACTTTTTGGGCGGCATATAACTCCGCTCCCCCTGGACGAATCCTCACCAAACTTTGCAAAGGCCATGCACCCAAAAACAAAGTAATAAGCACTGCAGTTATAAGCCACTATGGGTTTTATATACTGCACACCTATACATTGAAATATCTATGGCCTTACACCCAAGACTTTCACCTCTGGCCACAACTACTGCAGCATATTACAGCTATAGGTATACCCGCAGTATCAAACATCATTGAGGTGGTTGTGGGGAGGGTCTAGCGTCTTGGGTGCGTGGCAGAAGGCCATGCACCCAAAACTAAATTTATAAGTAGTGCACTTAGAAGCCACAATCGGTGTGATACGGTGTGGTGGTTCTGGCCAGCAGCTAAAGTGTTGGGTGCATTACACCACTGCAGCAAATCACAATCATACATCACACCCATACAATCGATTATGTATCTGGTAGGTGTGGGCAGGGCCTAGAGTCCTGGGTACAAACTGAGTACATGCTACAGTTATGTTTTATTCTATGGGTGTGCTAATGATTTATAAGTGACCATGGGTGTAATATGCTGCGGTGTGTTGTGGCCAGGGCCAAGACTCTGGGTTGCATGGCCGTAGGCCATTCTTCCAAGACTCTAGGCCCGGGCCACAACCACCGCAGCATATCACAGCTATGGATACACCTGTAGTACTGCTTATTGATCAGATGGTTGTGGGGAGTGTGTACAGTCTTGGGTGCATGGCCAAAGGCCATGCACCCCAGAACAAAGTTATAAGCACTTGCTACAGTTACAATGTTTTATTCTATGGGTGTTGTAATGATTTATGAGTGTCAATGGGTGTAATATGCTGCAGTAGTTGTGGCTAGGGCCTAGAGTGCATGCACCCAAGAACAAAGTTATAAGCACTGGAGTTATACGCCACTGCACACCCATGCATTGAAATATCTTTGGACATACACCTAAGTCTCTAGGCCCTGGCTACAACCACTGCAGCATGTCAAAGCTATAGATACATCCGCCCATCACTTAGGTGGTTGTGGGGAGGGCCTGCAGTCTTGAGTGTGTGGCCGAAGGCCACGCACCCAAACCCAAATTTGTACATAGTGAAGTTAGAAGCCAGAATGGGTGCGATATGCTGTGGTGGTTCTGGCCAGGACCGAGAGTCTTGGGTGCATGGCCATAAGCAGTGAGGTTATAAGTCAGCATGGGTGTGCTGTGGTGCAGTGGTTGTGTGCATGACCTACAGTTTTAGGTGCATGGCTGCAGACCATGCATCCAAGAGTAAACATATAAGTAGTGAAATTATAAGCACCATGATTTTCATATGCTGCACTGGTTGTGGGTAGGACCTATAATCTTGGTTGCTTGGCCGCAGGGTGTAGGTGGTAGGTTATACATCCAAGATAGTAGGCCCTGACTACAGCCACTGCACCATATTACTGCCATAGATTAGACGCGCAGATTGGAATATGTATGCCATGTGTGCAATTATACTTACTGTTTACTTTGCTGAGAATCCATAGACTTCTTACATGACTTTAGTACTTGGCGGAACTATCCTTTTTTAATTTCTGTGATAAAAGAAAAGAGCATATTAGTGTTTGTATTTCATGAAGACTTATTACATTGTACAATAGACATTTTACCTTTTTTTTTTTACCCTCATATTTAGTTTACAAACCAGTGTACTGAATATTTTGCTCAGTTTCTGTGTTTGTTTTTCTAATCCTTGGGTCTGGGGGAAAAACAATCCTTGTTGGATTAAAAAAAATCTTTCTTTGCTATGCTACAAACTATTTCTTTGTTTTCTTTGAGTGTTTCTGATTAATGTTATGTCTGTTGGCTTGTTGCAGATTTTAAAAAACAGTTAGATACCTGTTGGCATATTCTAACTGTGCATTTTTTCTTACCGATCTGTGGTATTCATTTATCTGTGTGGTTGTTATACACTCTTGGGCAGTTAGATACCAGTTGGCGTATTCTAACTGTTTATAGTTGTTTACTTGAATTTTTGTTACTGTTGCGGTAAACATTAGTTATTACATTTTGGCTTTAAGAAGATTAAATATGCATTTGTAAGATTAGCTGGCAATCTCTGCTTTAGAGTGATGGTGCTATCATTACATTCGACCAATCCACATTTCTTTTTAATGTATGCAGTGTAGTGATCTGCATTTGTTGTAGCTCCTGCATGGTACATTATACCTATTATTGTAAAGGTTTTCTTTTGACCGTGTGTGAATCCAGTCAGCTTGCAGTTGTATTTGGTACCATCTGAATTGTAATGTAGAAGCATAAGTATTATGTAGTTACTATCAGGCCGATTCATGGAATAATTAGCGCGGCGCAAGTGGGCAAAAACGTGCGAATCGCAGTGGAATAGCGAAAATCGCAGTGCAATTGCGAAAATCGCACGAAAAGCAGCGCACGTCGATTCATGGAAGGCCGTGCGCGAGAAAACCAGCGTATGTGCGATAAAAAAGTGCGCGGCGCACGTTGGCGCACAGGCCATCTAACAGCGTGCGCCAGGTCACAGCGAAAATCGCACAAGCCACAGCGAAATTCGCACATAGCGCGGCGCACGCAACAAAAGTAGGCGGAACACGGGCGTAACACTCGGAATGGGGAACAACTTGCCAAAACGTGGGCGTCACGGGGGAAGTACAGGGCACAAGTGCGCGGAACGCCCACACGCTCGCCTACAACACGTATTCATGGAATAGAATAGGGGAAAAAAGCGCACGCTCAAACCAGCGCACAGGCACAAACACGACCGCCACAAGAAAGCAGGCGGGTAGCGTCTCTGCGGCTGTAAGAAATGTGCGCCAAAAGGTGCGCCAACAAATAGCACCTATATACTGCCATGATGAATGTCCCATACTGTGGCCCTCCAGGAAAAATGAGGTGCAAAGGGGTACCCACAAACACGGACACCCGCCTGACAAAAAATACGTGTGCGTGTATACCGGGGTGCGCGGGAAGTCTAACACGCGATTTCAGCAGGGTACGTGCATCACAGGGGTTCGCGTGAAGTTATTCACGCGATCGGGCCTGGGGGAGCGGGCTACGTGTATTTCAGGGGTTCGCGTGAAGTATCTCACGCGATCGGGCCTGGGGGAGCGGGCTACGTGTATTACAGGGGTTCGCGTGAAGTCCCTCACGCGATCGGGCCTGGGGGAGCGTGCTACGTGTATTTCAGGGGTTCGCGTGAAGTTTCACACGCGATCGGGCCTGGGGGAGCGGGCTACGTGTATTACAGGGGTTCGCGTGAAGTTCCTCACGCGATCGGGCCTGGGGTAGCGGGCTACGTGTATTACAGGGGTTCGCGTGAAGTTCCTCACGCGATCGGGCCTGGGGGAGCGGGCTACGTGTATTACAGGGGTGCGCGGGAAGTTCCACACGCGAATAGCCTGGGCGCGTGTATTTCAGGGGTGCGCGGGAAGTTCCACACGCGAATAGCCTGGCGCGTGTATTTCAGGGGTGCGCGGGAAGTTCCACACGCGAATAGCCTGGGCGCGTGTATTTCAGGGTGCGCGGGAAGTTCCACACGCGAATAGCCTGGGCGCGTGTATTTCAGGGGTGCGCGGGAAGTTCCACACGCGAATAGCCTGGGCGCGTGTATTTCAGGGGTGCGCGGGAAGTTCCACACGCGAATAGCCTGGGCGCGTGTATTTCAGGGGTGCGCGGGAAGTTCCACACGCGAATAGCCTGGGCGCGTGTATTTCAGGGTCGCGCGGGAAGTTCCACACGCGAATAGCCTGGGCGCGTGTATTTCAGGGGTGCGCGGGAAGTTCCACACGCGAATAGCCTGGGCGCGTGTATTTGAGGGGTGCGCGGGAAGTTCCACACGCGAATAGCCTGGGCGCGTGTATTTGAGGGGTGCGCGGGAAGTTCCACACGCGAATAGCCTGGGTGCGCGTGTATTTCAGGGGTGCGCGGGAGTTCCACACGCGAATATGCCTGGGTGCGTGTATTTCAGGGGTGCGCGGTGAGAGTTCCACACGCGAATAGCCTGGGCGTGTGTATTTCAGGGGTGCGCGGGAAGTTCCACACGCGAATAGCCTGGGCGCGTGTATTACAGGGTGCGCGGGAAGTTCCACACGCGAATAGCCTGGGCGCGTGTATTTCAGGGGTGCGCGGGAAGTTCCACACGCGAATAGCCTGGTGCGCGTGTATTTCAGGGGTGCGCGGGGAAGTTCCACACGCGAATAGCCTGGGTGCGCGTGTATTCAGGGGTGCGCGG
>CM030321.1:851710806-851777292 GCA_002915635.3 Ambystoma mexicanum | reverse complement strand
GGGTGAAAGGTAGTGTTCCATCACTACCCCTGATATCACTTCAGGGTGGGGTCAAACAAGATCACTTCCTGTGATGTCATCAGGGGTCAAGTGATGTCATTTCTGCTACCCCTGCCATTTGGTGAAATGCCGTCTCTGCCTTCTCATATTCTGCATGGTAAGCTTATTTGTTTGAACTTGCACTATTATAATGAATGGCTGTGTTATATTCAAAAGTAGAAAAATCTGCCATGTTCCAATTATAACTAGATGTGGCAGCTTATAGCAGTGAGTCCTCCTCACCCAAGAACTGAAGAGTTAACAGACGTGCACATTCTCCTTTGAAGTGTGTAAGCTTTGCAGGAAGTTGCCAGTTAGTCCTTAAAATGATCGTAATGAACACGGTTAACACGCCCCTCTAATAGGAACCTATGTAATCAGAAATAATACATTCTGATGTGTTTTGAGGAGGGTCAAGTTCGTTTGGAATTTGTTTGTGGCAACCTGTCGAATGTTTGTGTTGCTGATTTTCTGTTTACTAACCTTTCTCTTATTTGCTGATAAGAGTTTTTCCTTGACATGCGACATGCAGTATTTACCCCATGGTGGATTGGAAACACTATGCTCCTTTATAAGTGTGAAAACAACTTGGAAACAAACAAAACATATCCCCACATTTGTGCACCATCCTAAGGGCTGTTGTAATGACTGTCAGGTGATCCAACAAAGCTGCAATGGACAATCTCAAGGCCCACAATGATTGTGTGTAAAGTCCAGAGGAAAAATCGCTGAAGCTGCCAGCACAATAAAATGTCCAATGGGTATGACATACTGGGGCACCTTTGTGCACTCACAAGTCATACATATAGAAAAATTCCGAGCATTATCAGTTTAACTAAGACACATGCAAACATGACTGCCAGGTGATAGCAAACTAGGGCAGTGTGCAGGCAAAAAGGCCAAAATAAAGGCCAGAACAGGGTAAGCACACTGAGTAACCGCATACATGGTTGTGGTGCACAAAACAGGCAGGTGTCTGAGCTCATGCTCACCTTCGAGGTACCAGTGAGTGATCATGGGATCATGCAGAAGGAGGAAGATGATGAGGAGGAGAATGAGGAGAAAAAGGTGGCCCCCTGTTCATTGCTTCCGTTCTCCAGTTGGTTGTGGAGGACATAGACATCAGCATCAGAATAAGGACTGCCATGTCCCTTCTACACCATCTGTTGGCAGCTCTGCACACCTGTGCAAGGGGCATTCAAACATAGGACTTGACCTCTACATGTAATGTCACAGCCAACATTCGCTGAGGTCCAGAGCCAGGTCATGAATGCCCTCGTACCCCACACACATGACAACGTCTACCTCGCCACATTATAGGACGACAATAACACATAGATGTAACACATTTAGTTCCAGTTTGGGGGGGGTGCAATTTCCCTGATTTCTATGATCATCATCTATCATGTGTTGTCAGCTAGTATGAACATGGGAGAACAGGAATCCCATAGACATTTTCTGGTTAGCATTACCATTTTAATACTGAAAATCATTCACTCATAGTATACAAATACACATTTTGAAGCATTAACGTCAAATGATCAAAACATTCTGTTTTTATTATTTTATTATTTAAGGCGCAGGCCTGGCTCTAGAGGGTTGTACAAGGTGTGGTTAGCAGGCTTTAGAAAGGCATCTTTTAACAGCAGCGCAGTACTGTGAGTTGCTGGTGGTGCGTCAGTCGGTGCGTCCATGCGGACTAGACTTTGGTCACTTAGGGATTTAGGCCATTTCCCTGGCATATGATTGTACACTGAGTGGTCTTTGTGAGCTGTTTTTGAGAGTTTTTAAGGATCTTGGACCTTGACCAATGCGCTTCGAATCGAGTGACGTTTCAGCCATTGTTCCTCAGGTTCTTGAAGAAATTGTAATCATCCATTACAATGTCCATTATGCCCATTGTGATGTCCATCATGCCCATTGCAATGTCCATTATGCCCATTTTGATGTCCATTATGCCCATTGTGATGTCTATTATTTTCAAATTTGTTTATTGGCATTTGTTATTTAGTACATTTACAGGACACCAGGCGTGTCTGCATTTCTAGGATAATGAGCATTTCAGAATAAAACTTTTAACATTTAACAAATTAACATTACAACATTCAACTATCTCCCGGTGTTTGCCATTAAGGTGAAGTTGCTTGGTGGAGCAGGGGTGGGGGGGATCCTGATGGTCTGGAGTGGGGGAAAAAGGAGGGGGCCCATGCCTGTGAAAGCCCCGTGGGGTGACAGCGTGGTGGTCACAGGTCTTGTCAATTCAGTTCATGGTTCTGTTTCAGTGGGTTCATACCAGTTCATGGGGGCTTGTCATCTGAGGGGTAAAAAAGGGAGTCTGTGAGTTATTTCCAGATTTCAAGGGTCATACTAGAGTCATCTGTGGATCTGGCCACACTGTCCTCCCAAGCCGTTGTTTCTGCTCGTACCCAGCGTTTCAGTTCAGAGTGCCAGCTTTTCCGTTGGGGCCCAGTCGTTTTCTTCCAAGACATTGCCATGGTCCTCTTTGCCAGTATGCACATAATGTCCATTAATCTGGTGAGGTGCTTGAGTTTGGCCGGTCTGGTGTATGTGCCGAGCAGGCATTCCTCCGGGGTCCATTTGTATCTAGTCACCCCCAGATTGTCGCTTGTCTGCTGTATGGCGGTCCACAGGGATTGTGTCCTAATGCACTTCCAGAACACATGGATCAAGTCCGCATTGCTCTGTCCACACCATGTGCAGTTAGAGGGCAACGTATTATTGATTTTTGCCAGCCTGGATGGAGTTAGGTATGTTCGGTGTAGCAGGTTGAGTTGTATTTGTCTGAATCTGTGGTTCCTGGAGACAGACTTGGGGAATGTCAAGGCCCTTTCCCATTCTCCATCTGACAGTTCCCGGCCCATGTCTGCTTCCCACTTGTCTCTCAAAGCGGGACCCCGTGGGTTGGGGACGTCGCTCAGGTGGGCATAGATCTGGGACACCGGCTTCCAGCCCTCGCCCAGAGCATAAAGTAGTGTGATCAGGGGGTTTGGTTCCGGTTCTTCCGGCCATGACGACCATTTGGTTCTTGCTGTGGTTCTCATCTTCTGATACCACAGGAACTGGCCCGTAAAGACTCCATCTACCTCCTGAAGTGTTTCAAAGTCTTTAAAGGCCCCATCCGCAAACAAGTCCCCCCATGAGTATATCCCATTCCTTTCCCAGTGCCTGAGGTGGTGCAAATCTGCAACGGAGCCACATAGGTCCGAGAGTAGTGGTATGTCCGGGGAGTAGTGGGGCTTAGAGCAGGCGAGGGTTACTGTCCTGCGCCATACTTTTTGCCCCAGGATAGCCATGGAAGGGGCATTACGCATTAGGTGGGAGGGGGCCCAGATGAGTTCTTTCATATGCAACGGGGATACTAGGGTCTGCAGGAGGGGGGTCTCGGATGTGGCTTCATCTGCTAGCCATTTAGTGACAAAACTAAGCTGTGCTGCAAGGTAGTACTTTTCAAAGTTCGGGAGTTGGATTCCCCCTTGGGTGTACGGTAGCATCAGGGTGGATAATGCTATTTTGCGTCTCCCTGACCCCCACAAGAAGTCCCGGGTTATCCTTTCTAGCAGGCGGAAAAAAGGCGCATTAATGTAAAAATGTATGTTCTGGAACCCGTACAAGAATCTGGGAAGGACAATCATTTTAATTATGGCAGCTCTTCCCATCATGGATAGGGGGAGTTTCGCCCAAAAATGCATGGATTTTCTCAAGGCTGGGATCGCAGTCTTCATGTTGTGTTCATGCATTAATGTAGGGGTATGCATTATGTGTATACCTAAATACTTAAATGAGGTCAGCTCCCAGTGTATTCCTACCGCAGGAAGTTCTGCTATGTCTTTCCCCTTGAGGCCTGCCAGAGGGAAGAGGCAGGACTTTGCCCTGCTAAATTGTATACCAGAGAACCTTGCAAAGTTGTCTAGGACGTCTAACATCGTGGGCACGTTATTTTGTTGGTCTCTGACGTACAATAGTACGTTGTCTGCGTAAAGAGAAATAATATGGTCAATACCCCCCAGCTGTATCCCGGCATCAAAGAATTGTTTTCAGATGTATATGGCAATGGGCTTATGTCCCAGGCTTCAGATATGTGTTTTCCTGTTTTTACTCTGGCCGTAGGTCTGTTATAAAGTATCGTGATCCATCTAATGAACCCTGGGCCTAAGCCGAAACTCAGAAGAACCTCCACTAGCCACTCCCAAAATATAGAATCGAACACCTTAATAGCATCCAGGGACAGCAGCGCATATGTCTCCGTATTAGCCCCTGTCTGGGCAATAACCTGTTGCACTCTACGTAGGTTCATGGTCGTGTTCCGGCTTGGTATGAAGCCACACTGATCCTCGTGTACCACGTCCCTTATAATTTTAGCCAGTCTGTCTGTTAGTACCGTGGTCAATATTTTCACATCGCAGTTAAGCATGGCTATTGGGCGGTAGGAGTCACATTTGTCGGCGGGCTTATTTGGCTTAATGATTGGAATTAACAAGGTTTCCCTCATGCTGTCAGGAAATATCCCTCTCTCTCTCATGTGCCTCCTGGAAGACCTCATGTAACAAGGGTGTTAGGGAGGTGTCACATGCCTTATAAAACTCAGTGGGCAGTCCGTCACTCCCGGGGGTCTTAGCGTTGGTCAGTGACTTGATTGCCTCTGCTATATCCTCCGCTGTGATATCTGCGTCAAGGGTTTCAGACTGTTCAGGGGTCAGTTTGGGGAGCCCTATTTCCTCCAGGGTGTCTATGATTTGGTCTCGGGGAACCTGATCCCTGTGAGAGTAAAGGTGTTCGTAGAAGCCCTTAAAGGTTTCATTTATATCTTGCTGTGTCTGTACTACCTTACCTTCTTCAGTCTGTATCATGGTAATCGTCTGCTTGGGGTGTTCTTTCCTACACAGCCAGGCCAGCATTCTGCTAGGTCTATCGGCTTCCCTGTGCGTTCTGTTTGTTTTGGTGGCATAATCAAACTTGGCTAGTCTTTCCCAAGCCTGGGCACATTTAACTCTAAGTTCCTTAAGGTTATCTTCTCTTTGGTGAGTATTCACCGGGGTGGATTCGAGCTGCTCAATCTGTCGTTCCGACTGATCTAATTCACCCCACAATTGTTTCCTGATGCCCCCTGCTTTCGCAATGATTTCCCCCCTCGCCACTACTTTGAGAGCGTCCCACATCGTGCTCAGGCGGGCAACACTTCCCGTATTCCTCTCATTAAAACTATCTATAAATTCATGGAGTTCTTCCCTGAACACCGGATCACTTAAGGCGTCTATTGGCATCTCCACATAGGATAGGGGGTCTGGGCCAGTTTGATTCCAATCTATAAGAGCGGTGAGTGTCTGATATGGTCTTCATATTCCTTCTTCTATTTGTGACAGGTGTTCTTTGTCACGAAGTGTGTCTACTTGTGTACGATCATGAGGGGAGTCTAACCTTGTGTGAAGATCATGAGGGGAGGAGAAGTATGAGTACCCCGATAATCAGGATGGCGCTCTGTCCAGACGTCAGCCAGGTTCAACCTATCTGACAATAAGGACAGGGCTGTGGCTGCCGCTGAGGGCCCTTTCGGGTGGGGTTGGGACCTGTCTAGGCTCGCATCATGGACACAATTAAAGTCCCCCCCCATAAGAAAATACCATGTCTGTAAGGTGCGATTTTAGCATACATGGAGTTCAAGTGTGTTGGAATGTTAGTATTGGGGAGGTAAGAGTTCACTATGCATATTTCATCCTGTTCCAAGCGGCCCCAGAGATTTACAACCTGCCCTCAGGGTCTGTCTCAGACCTGGTCAGGTGGAAAGGGAGTTGGGGATGGATCCAAGTGTACACACCTCTCGCGTATTTAGAGTAGGTAGTGCCCACGCCCTGTCCCCCCCAGTGTTCTCCCAGTCTAGCCAGGGAGTCCGCCGTGCAGTGCGTCTCCTGCAGCAGCGCTATCTGCACTCTTTTCCTGTTCAAGTAAGACTTGATTCTATTCCGGCGTAAGTAGGTTCCCAGGCCCCTCACATTCCAAGTCATTATCTTTATTTTAGTATTAGATGCCATGTCGAATCAATCGAGTTGTCAATTAATCAGTCCGGCACCTACCAGTGACTTCTGCGGCGTCCCATGGTCCAGGCCGTCTCCCCTCCCGTCCACCTTCTCCAGCATCGCTCATTTCACTCGTAGGAGATTCAGTAACGTGAGTAACTCCCATTGCCTTGAATGGGGAAAAACAAACAAAACAAGATGAACAGTCCCTAGCAGTTGCTCCCAACTTGCAACGCTCAGGGGGTCCCGAGCCTTCCAGGCCACTCCTGGCCTTCCGGATCAGGTTGTGTGTGGGCAGGCTGCTCACACAGTTTTCAATGGGGTGTGTTGCCTAACTTCACTCGTTTGGTCCTTTGAGCTCTCGTCCGATATAGCTTACTTGTATAGCTTACTTTACTGAAGGCTTGGTTGGGGTGGGTCGTTATGTGGGGAGTACCCGTTTCGTCCTCTTTCTGGCAGGTTCCCAATCAGCCCCGGTCCGACTTTGAAGGTCCTGTTCCATCATCTGCCAGGTTGTTATGTTCAAGCCACATGTTGGCCGCGGCCGGAGTCTCTAGAAATATCGCTTTTCCATTATAGAGAACCTTGAGGCGTGATGGGTAGAGCAGCATGTACTTTAAATTAAGATTCCTTAGGCGGGCTTTTATCGGGATAAAGGAGTTCCTTGCTCGTTGCACTGCAGGGGTATAGTCGGGGTATATAACTATTGTTGCATCATTCCTCTTTATCTCCCCTCCTTCTCTGGAGTATCTCAATATGGTTTCTCGATCTCGGAAATTTAAGATCTTAGCTATAATTGGGCGTGGATGGGATCCGGGTGGGGGACGTTTCTGGAGGGATCTGTGGGCCCTTTCCACAGAGAACCCTTGGGAGAGGTTACCCGGTCCAATTTCCTGTAGCAACAGCGTTTCAATGAAGTCTGTCGGGTCTGGGCCCTCTGAGTCCTCAGGGACCCCTAGTATGTGGATATTGTTTCGGCGGGCCCGCCCTTCGGCCTCCTCGGAGCGGGCCTCCAGCCTGATCACTTTCTGTTCCAGATCCTGGACCGTCCTCTTCAGGACTCGGGTGTCCTCTACGTTTTCCTGGAGGGTGGTCTCTGCCACTGTGACCCTTTCCGTTAGGTTGCGGGCGTCTTGACGCATAAGCTGAATGTCCGATTTCAACTCTTCCAGTCTTCCTTCGAGTGATGTGCGGAGGGCCGCTATTGCTTGGAGGACTTGCGCATGTTTGAAATCCTCTCCTTGTGGGGGCAGTTCCTCGACAGGTTCTGGGTCTTGTTGCGACTGTCTCTGCGGTCTAACTGTCGTGAAGGAATCCATGGTGACCAGTTTCAGCTTGCCCTTGGGGGGAGACATTTTTGGGGGGGATGCGGGTTCGTTTCCGCGCACTGTGTAGATCGTCCTAGTAGCCCCCTCTTTTCGGCTATTGTTTCGCGAACACCCCTCTCTCGGATCAAGGGCAGTTGGGTGGGGTGCTGTTTATACGGCCGGGCATAGGCCCCCGGCTGCCCTCTGGTTTCAGGGACTCGGCCCGCCTTTGCCACTGTGTCTAGGAAGGAGCTTCCCTAGGGCCGGTTTGCAGGCTCTCGGCTAGTGAGTTTCGAATCCAAGATGGCGTTCTCTCAGAATTTGGGATTTGGAGGGGCGGGAGGAGTCCACCATCTATGTCGTCGCTGGATTGCCTGCGGGGTTCGGTGTTTCCCGGCCCTCTGTTGCCAGGGGCTTATTGTCCGCTCCTTTTCTGGGAGCTTCGATGGAGGAACCACGGGACTATCAGGCAGGGTCCGCTCCCTCCTCCTCACCTGCTGCACTCTTCCCAGCTCGGGGCGGATTTCTCCGCTTCCACCTCGATCGCTCCGTAGGCCCGGGGAGTGGAATCCCAGACTTCTCCGCACTTCCACGCAGTCACCAGGGTAGAGGCGGAGCCGGAGCGAGATCAGTTAGCCCCGGTGGCCTCGGTAGCACCGTGCGTCTCGCCCTGCAGTATGTCACACTTGGTCGCAGCACTAGTCTTGGCACGCAACGGGCGCCGCCATCTTGCGGGCCCCAGGGGCTCGAGTTTGGGCTTCCTGTTTTCTGGCTTTGCTTCTCCGATTCGGGCCGGGAGTCAGGGAGAGTGTCGGGAAGCGGTTCCCCTTCCGTTCTGTCCGGTCCGGTCCTGGATTACCGACCTGTTACCGCGATATTCTTGTCATATGGGAGGATCACGGACAGAGCTCTGCAGGAGCCTGTCTTCACAGCATGCACGCAGGCCACGCCCCCCTGTGATGTCCATTATACCCATTGTGATGTCCATTATGCCCATTGCATTATTCCCATCGTGATGTCCATTATTCCCATAGTGATGTCCATTATGCCCGTTGTGATGTCGATTATGCCCATTGCATCATGCCCATCGTGATGTCCATTATTCCCATTGCGATGTCCATTATGCCCATCGTGATGTCCATTATGCCCATTTCAGGTTATATCGGTGTAACAAACAAGCACGTTTTATAGTTTTGAGTATGGGTCCATCATACATTACTGAGCTGAACTTTTGAGTACATGAGTTTCACTTTTCAAGGGTCACTTCGGCATTATCTTGCTTGATTCAATCTGTGTAAACATGTAGTCAGTTGTCAGCCACAATTCCCATTTTGTTTACAGAAATATCTAGGAAGACAAGAATTTGTAGCGTCACCTATAGTTTGTTTAGAGTATTGCATTGCCTGTATTAATAACTGGGATAGTGTTTTGCTGATAAATAGATTACAATACATTACAGTAGAAGCCAGGGCCATCCCCTTGACTAGTGCCATGCAGGAAGTGTCGTAGTTGTGGACTAATAGGTGGCATGTGGGAAGTGGTTGCAGTGATAGTATAGTCACATTCAATAGCAAACAATACTCAGGTATTTACAATGGCGCACAACAGCGTTTGAGATCAGTGGGGAGGGCCTCTTCAACGGAGTGGCAACCTTGTTTGATTGTTTGATGATTGCTTTGAAAGCTACAATAATGGTGGTGTTCTTGATGTCAGAGATTAGGGCGTTCCAGTGGCAGGCGGCAAGGGGGGCAATATGGATAAAAAGGGAAGACAGCTCAGAGAGTACAGGGAACCATAACATTAAGTGCAGAATTAGAGTGAAGGGTGCAAGATGCAACGTATTTGTGAACAGAGGATGCCAGGTTGGGTGTAGGTGCGTGGGGTAGGGGTCAGATGAAGAGAGATTGGTGATGCATAGAGCCACTTTGGATGTGCTGGGTAGATGTGGGAAAGAAACAAGGGAGGTTTAAAGGATGTGGGTTGCAAAGTTGATATTTTTAATTAGTGGGGAAAGCAGAGGAGAGGGAGGTGCAAGAAGGCTCTAGGACATGTGTCGAGGTTTCAGAGAACAGGATCAGAGATAACAGCTTTAGTGGCATTGTAAGTGCAGTTGAGGTAGATGTTACTCTTTGTACGCAAGGTTCAGGTTGGCATCTGTGGTGCTGTATATAAGGAATTCCTGCCAAAGAGGACTTCCAGGCTGCTAGACTTAAGGGAAGGTGTGTCTAGTCCGTGCGCAGAGCGAAAAGAAGGGCAGTACATGACTAAGGTCCGAGAAGAACTGAGCCTCGGAGTGCCATCCAGTGCCACAGAGAGTGAAAGAAAGTAGCAGGGTTAGTGCAACGAACAACAAGCATTGCTGTACCAGTGGGGGTCAATGCACCTTCAGTGAATCTTAACAAAGGGGTTCCATGATGTTTGTTCGAGAACATTTGCTTGAAGTCCATTTGTTCTCAATATATGTTTTTTTTTAACACATTTCCTTGCAAATTAAATGCAGGGTGGAATCCACTGCAACCCCCCGACCATAACTAAATACCTAAACCCAACCCCAGGAGCACTTGAGGGAAAATGTGTTCAAACATTGCCAACAATTGGGCATCGAGCAAATGGGTCAGAACGAACAAAGGTAGTGATGTTCTGGCCAAAAGGATCAATTGAATTGAATTGATATTTTATTTCTATCGCGCTCATACACAAATGTATCCGAGCGTGACAAGGCAAGGGAGGGGAACAAGGGAGAACAAAACACTGATCATACTAGGCCCAGCGACATTGACAATGTGCAAGTTCATGGGAGGGTGGAAGGGGAAAATTGCAAGGAAGGGGGGAGAAGTGGAAAGTGCAGAGCAAAAGGAGAACAGCATAAATAATAATAAATAAATAAATAAATAATAAAAGCAACAAAAGTGGTAGTGCAGCCAGCAAGTGGCAAGTGCTGAGTTTAAGGCAGCAGACAGGGTAGGTCAGATAAGTGCAGGAAGGAAAAAGGGGGGCTGTATGGGTACAGATACAGAACCCAGTGCAAGGGGTGGCCCGGAGGCACTGCGGGAGTTTGGCACGGTGAGCAAGAACCTGGGCCCGGAGGACAGAGGGTGGGCAGGTGCACGGTGCCAAGAGATACCAGATCAGCAGGGGAGAGAGGGGCGAAGTCAGAAGCAAAGAGGAAGGTCTTGAGGTCATTCTCGAACTGGAGATGGTACTCCTCAAGTTTTAAAGTGGCAGGGAGGCTGTTCCAGAGGGAGGGCCCAGCCGAAGACAGAGATCTACCCCCAGCCTGTTTCTTTGAAAAACGACTGACCCTGAGGGAGTTAGACATAGAGGAACGAAAGAGCTTGAGTGGGGAGGTATTTTTCAGAGAGATAGCTGAAGGTATTTTGGACCCAGGCCCTAAAAGGCCTTGTGCATCCACTCGGAGCCAAAGGAGAGAATTTAGAGCTGGAGAGGTACGATCCCAGGGCTTGAGGCCAAGGACAAGTGTCACAGTCCTGTTCTGGATCAGTTTAGAAAGATACTGTTACAATAGTCCAACCTAGAGAGAACAAGAGCTTGTGAGACCATGAGCTTCTGGGGGAAGGAGAGGAAAGGCAGAGTACCTCTGAGAGGGTGCAGTAGGAGGTTTGGCTTTTTAGAGACATCAGAGATGTGGGGGAGAAGGAAAGTGTGGAATCAAAGATGACCCCAAGGTTCTTAGCCTTGCAGGTGGAGGAAGGAGGAGGGCCAAAGAGGCCGGCCAGAGAGTGAGGGGAAAGGATGGAGAAGGTGTGCCGTTGAGAAGGATCTCAGTCTTGCTGGCATTCAGACAAAGATCATTGTTAGAACACCAATTTTGAATGGCAGTAAGGCAATCAGAGATGAGAGAGGGAGAGGAGGTGGCCGAGGGCAGCCTGAAGATGAGTTGAGTGTCGTCAGCGTAGAACTGGAAATTTGAGCAGAAAATGGCAATGCAGTGGGCGAGAGTTGCCAGGTATTGGGTGAAAGGCCAGGGCGAGAGGTTAGACCCCTGGGGAACACCACAGGTAGAGAGGGAGATGGATGATAGGAAGGACCCTAGTATGACCTGGGAGGTTCGATCAGAGAGGAGAGAGGTCAGCCAGACCAGAGCCTGATCAGTGATACCCAGGTTATCACAGAGACAGTTGAGCAGGATGGTATGGTTGACCGTGTCAAAGGCAAAAGAGAGATTGAGTAGGATGAGGACAGAGGGAATGTTAGAGTCAAGATTGGGGAGCAGATCTTCACGGATGTTCAGGAGAGCAGTTTCCTTGCTTCTGGCAGCTCTGAAGCCAGACTGGTGGTCATGGAGACAGCCAGAAGCATCGAAATGAAGGTTAAGCTGGGAGATTGATGGCTTTTCCAGGAGTTTGCCCAGAAAGGGAGTTATGGAAATTGGGTGATAGATAGCCAGACAGGAAGGATCAGCTGTGGGTTTCTTGAGAAGAGGATGCACAAGGGAGTGCTTCAGAGGGGAGGGGAAAGATCCTGAGGCAAAGGAGTGGGTTGGGTTTCAGAGACTATATGCTATCTAGCAAACAATGGATGGACGGAAACCACTTAACGGTTAATCCAGATAAAATTCTTATAGTGAGAGGAAACCCCAACTCCTGGCCTCCCTCTTTTTGGCCAGTCTCCTTCGGACAATGTCCAGAACCTAAGTGTGAAGTCAAAAACCTAGGAATTAGACAATAAACTAATGTTAAATAGCCAAGTAGCCTCTGTCCCTAAATCATGCATTTTCCCCATCAAGTCCTAGTGATGAGCTACATGGTCCCATCCAGACTAGATTTTAAGAAAAGCATGTACTTGGCAGGCCCTAAGTAGCGCATCATGCATATAAAGAGAGTTCAAAATACTATGGCCAAAATTTTGACATGAACTCAAAAATATGGCCATGCCACCCCAGCTCTGTGCTCGTTTCATTGTCTCCCAATTCAAAATCAGATCATATTGAAGAGTATGTGCCCAGAATGTAAAAGCCTCCAACAGCCTATATATAATCCCCTTGCACCTACATTCAGACTGCACAATCCCTTGCACTGCCTAATTTAGACAGGAAGCTGACCATTCCAAGGTATCGGAAGGAAAGACAGGGTGGCCACACTTTGGCGGTCCAAGCCACCAGACTTTAACACAGTCTCCCAGTCTCTCTTCAAATAGAGACACATCTACTGCATTTTTGGAAGCATCGGAAACCTTTCTTTTCAACAAAATTAGCACCCGACTTCCACCGTTTCCCCAACCACTTGCTGTTTCCGCTCTTCAATGTTGCCCGCAGAATTTCTGATGCTTATTTTGATTCCACAGTGCCTTGACACCTTTCAGTATATGCTGTGCCATACAAAACCATGTTAACCTAACATAACAGTGAGTTGGGGTGCTGGGAGACCAAGTGGTCTAAAATAAAGGAAGTCCTATTACAGAGTGACTGCATATTCCTGAAGCCAAGAAGGAGAGTAGAAGTAGGGGGAAGAGAAGATGGAGGAAGGATATGAAGGAGAGGCTCCAAGGAAAGCCAAAGGGGTATATCAGGTTGGTCCACATGATGAAGGGTGGTGGAGGGCTTGGGAAGAAGTTGGAAGAGACAGAATGTGCAGGTCCCCAAACTACAATTGTTCAGTTACAGGCCATTGAGGGGTAGTTACTAGTGCATAAACGACCAAAAGGACAGTTGTTTAGACACATGCAAACAAGGTGTAATCGCAGGCACACCAGCGCCCACAAGGATAATGGCTTGGTCACAGACAATGAATGGTGCAGATATAGGCATTCTTTCAGGATAAATACTATTTCAGACACAAAGGTGCTGGATTCCAAGGAGAAGGAAAAGGCATAGTCAGTGAGGAAAGTGAGTGAGGGTGCTTTGAGGTTCCAATGACGTGGGGTGTGGGGTATGCTAGGTCTACAGAACAGTGACCCAAACTGTAGAAACTTCTTAAAATGACAATAATAATGCATGAACAGTGCATCTGAATTCTTTATGATGTTTCAAAATGAGGTGGTATAGAACACGATCAGCTATAATGGGACTGCCTTGCTCCTGGCACGCAAACACCACATGTGGTGATGCTATAGATGCCTTGTGGCACAGGCCAAATATTAACATTCACATAAACTTGCAATACCGCTGCTTCAGAGCTCAACTTGGTGCACACATGCATGCATACATGCCATTTGCACTGGGAATGTTTGTTGCAACAGCAATATTTCAGTACTCCACATGATACATGCGGGCACTATGCATCTTCATGATAAGTATTATGCTACACATGCGATCTCAAAGTACATCTATGTGAACGCTGCCTTTGTGCTGCTGCCCCTTCCAGATTGAGTTCCCTTGTACTCAATGAGCCTGATTTTCCCATTGAAAAACACTTTTGTAAATCAGGCCCATATCTTATTGAACTAATTTAAAGTGTGTGTGGTAAATTGTGTTTGCTCAAGCATAGGTACAGTAACTAATGTTTCTCTTTTCTTTTTTCTTTTTTTTTTCAAAATCCCCACAATGCCAGTGGAACCAGGGATGGTTCAAGAAGTCACTCTTCATCAGATTAATCATAGATCCTTTTTGGTTCCAGTTTGCTAGAAGCTGAAAGTCACTTGAGAGAAAGTCACATGCTTTAATGTGTTACCCTGGAACGACTGACATTGGTCATGCAGGGCTTATAAAAAATAGCAAAATAAAAAAAAAAACTCTATACATCTACCACTTTCCTAAGACTTAGGGAGAATGTATTCTAATGCCATAGAATTGCTTTTTTTGTATACTTTCTTTGCTCTGTGAAGGGTCTAAGCTAGTGTGACCAAAAGTGCTGGATTTCCAGTGACAGTTTCAGGTTTTAAGCCTCCGTCGCAGCATCCCAACACTTTCAGCAATTAAAAGAGATGCCCCGGCTTCCAATGAAGGCTTGGGTGAGCATAGCTGCATGTTGACCTCTCTCTCCCAGTTTCCCTCTTCAGCAAGGCAGGAATAATGATTCTTTTAAATGAACAGCTGCTGCCCACCTCGTCTTTGGTGACGTGTGTGTTTATCTACTGGTCAAGAATTAGATCTCAACCGCAGGCTATGCCCACATGTCCGTGGTTTGCCCTTCTAACAAAATGGCTGTCCCCATTTCACAGGCACCACCAGGGCTGGACTGGGAACCAAAAGTGGCCCTGGAAAATGTTGCCCAAGCGGCCCCATATTTCGCCGAAGGAGCGAGAGCCCAGGGAGTGGGCCAACTCTTCTAAGAGGTGATTGGGCGTTTCGCACAAGGAAATGCTAAATACAATGAGTCAAATTGAGTGCATTTAAAGCACAGGTTTTAAACATATAGGAGCTCACTGTGCTCCAGTTTGGCATTTGGCCGCAAGGACCCTTTGCATGCAGACATACACAAGGGTGGCTCCCAGACACTACCGTGAAAGGGTAATCGCAAGAGCAATTTAATCCACAGCGTCATACCTCTCACCAAACAAACATGAGAGGTCACACTCACTTAGAAAATGAACTACCCTTTAGAAAATACATATAAAAAGGATGGTTCACCAGGTGCTCTGGGATTGCTTGGAAGCCCAGGCACACAGAGTGGATATGCATGCTACCCTCAAACTCACATAGCATGCCCTGGCACCACTTAGCATAGCAATCCGCCGTAATCCATGTAATATGACGGACCATAACGCAGCTGCTGAATATAACAGGGCACAATGAGGACAGAGCAGTCCATCATCACATGCTTAACAGAACATATGAGGCATAACATAACATAGGAGCTTAGGACTACATGATATAGTCTAGAAATGGAAACACACCACGAACGGTAACAAGTAAGCACAGTAGCATAGCAAAATGAGCATAACATAGCTTGACCAACTTGTTTCAAAAATTACCCAAGCCGTGCAAGCTGACAGCAGCACTTCTCCAGTCAGTTGCTGCCATACATGGATGACGTCCTGTGGTGCATCACACATTACACACATCTTGATCACCCATTCCCGACTTCCACCTTCCCATGACACCCCACAGTTGGAATGGACTCATAACAGCTTTGGACTATTGCTCCACCTGTAAATAACATGTCATCGATTAGCTGGCAACAGAGCAATCATATCCTTGCTGGTTTAGCCCAGCCCCTGACCATCCCAGCGCATAGCGCCCTGGGAGATATCCAGCACACATGTCCCTTTGCTACAGCACTTCTTGTTGAGTCCCATTGGATATTTTTGGGGGGTGTTCTCCTGTTTAGAGGGGAAGTGCAGGGCTGGTGGAGCACAGTGAGAAAAAGGAGACTAATGGAGACCCGCACCACGTCCACAAAAATGGCCTTTCTTGCGTAAAATGGCCAACGACTTTCAGGGCCACAAATAACATGGCAAACAAATGGAAAACAACATGAATCACAAGAATCACAAAAATACAGTCTACACCGCAGAATCTAATTCTGTAATATCTATAGGGGAGAAAAGAGTGTGCTATCCCCAAGCCAGGAATTCCGGGATACAGAAAGTATTTTTATGTCTCTATGCCCACACACAAACACCCCTAAATGTGCACCCGCAGTCATGCTGCTCGGCTCTCCTGGGAGCCTCTTCCAATGGACGTGAGCCACACAAGTCAACTATCTCCACATTTCGGACACGTCAGGCTGAAACCAGCATGCATTGCGATGTGTGTTTCCAGGGTGCCTAAAAGCACTTAGCAGTCCGTTGTTGCTGTCCAAAGCCACAGAAGAAATGTCTCAGCTGAAGACACCTTACTTATGCAACATGTGGGGGAAAGCAATCCACTATGAAAGGTGGAAGGGTGGCGTAGGTTCTTCTGTTTATCTGAAGACAAAACAATCTACTTAATACACACATGCATATTTTGTAATACCACAAACTCCATTTTCCTATATTAAAACATGACTACACCATTGAAAACATTTGTCTGTCCAGCCCTTTGTGAGAATCGCCAGTATTTTGAAATGGGCTGTTTGTCCCGAGGAACGGTAATCATTTTGAGAAGCACGCGCTCAGGCCTGCGCTGGCCCTGACCCTTACCAGATAAAGGATGTGCACTGGCTGCAGAAGGTGGGCTGCTTGAAGAAGCGCACGGTGCACTTGCAGCTCTTCACCTTGTGCACCAGCTTATGCCTCAAGGCATACTTCCGGCAGAAGAGTGGCTTCACAAACACCATCTCAGTGTCAGAGCCTGTACACACCTGTGCCATCTTGCTGACAAGAACACGGACGGAGAGAAAGCTGGGTAGCACTAGGAGAGGGTGAAGAGCAAGGAGAGGAGTGAGCGAACAGCAGAGGGAGAGAAGCCACAGGCGGGATGCAGTAGAAGTAGGAATTCAAGTCTTCAGTGTCTGGGGCGGGGCCAATAGGCAAACAACCTCCAATATAAGCGGGAGCGAGAGGGATGAGAGTCAACGTGAAGTCCGCAAGGCAGCGTCTCAGGTGACTCTCTGAAAACTGCGCCTCGCAGCCCTCGCCGCCTCTAGCTCTCACTCTAGTGTGTGAGCCGTTTCGGTTCCCTTCCACAGTGCCAGGACATGGCCAGACCCTCATGCGCAGGTGCAGCTGAGCTGCCCAGCCCAGCCCTATAGGACATCCTCAAAAATGATAGTGTCCTAAAAAGTACAAGCATTTATGAATGAGGAGAACAGGTGAGGAAATGTAAGTCGAGAGAAGGAGGAGGAAGAAAGAGTAGGGGATAACAAGTGAGGAAGAAGGTGAGGAGCAAGAAGGATGATTAGTGGAAATGAGGATATACTCAATTCATTGCTGTACACAGCTTGCACTGGCAATGATTTACATCCACTCTCTTCTTCCCACTAACTGGCATTCCTAAAAGCAAAGTATGGCAACCATAGTAGATGGGGAGCAAGACCAAAAGACTCAAAGCAGCTGCTATCCAAAAAACCTGCTGTGATGGAGTCATGCTATGTAGCACCAATGGCTGGATGATGAGCAGATAGGAGCAGTGAAAATGTACAAGTAGAGAAACAAGAATTAAAAGATACATCGCCCGAGAGGTAGCTTGAGTGAGAATTAGCAGGGAATGGGAAGGAAGGTACATAGATCAGACAATGGTTTTGTAGATTGAATGGGTAGGTAGGCAAGTGCGGGTTGTATGCCCCTTCCTGTAGCATCTCCACTTTCATGCCAATAATTTTGCTTTAGTAGTTGGACCCAAAAAAACAAAAAAAAGACACTTTATATTCAGGATATAATTAATCAATATTTACCCCAAAATAGAGTGAGTGTACCTGTTTGATAGGATAGCCCAGTGGTCGAAATAAGCGGCAACAGTCGGGACTGGTGTTTCACTACTTTCATATTTTACTGTTAACAGCTCCACTACTTTTTGCAATCATTTTCACCATTCCGGAACTGTTCTGTGTGAAGTTAAAGCACACTTCTCCACTTTACCACCTCTCAAAGAAACCTGGCTAAACTCCAGATTGCCCAGAACAATGCCCTAAGGGCCGCAACAGGCACTTCACGCAGGGAACACGTCTCACTGGTTAGAAGACAGGCACACTGGCTACCTATCAAAGAAAGGGTGGTCTTCAAGACTCACACCCCTGTATCTCGAACAAAGGATCTCCAAACAAACAGCGACCGGACCCTCCAGGGCTGCCTATGCCAACCGCATCCAGATTCCTCACATGCGTAGAGTGCGTGCTGGGGCCCCGAGTTTCCCAACAATGGCAGCCTCTCTCTGGAACAACCTCCCGAACGAGATCAGATCAATCGAATCCCATGCTGCCTTCCGTAAGGCCTTAAAAACTAGGCTCTTTGTCTAGAGGTCCTACCCATGTACGATTCCTGACATATGCTCCCTCACTGAATGGCCCTCATTACGACCCTGGCGGAAAGTGACTGACCGGACCGCCACAGCGTAAATTGCGTTTCCGCCATTGCACGAAGGAGCAAAGTGCGGCCCATTCCGACCCATCGGGCACGAGCACCACGGCATGGCGGAAGTGCAAAGTCCGCGATGGCGGAAATGACCCCAAAACGGCCACACCCGCCGCCGTACGGCGCCCTAGGTGCAATACCGCCACCCATCACAGCGGACACCGCAGTGTGCGCCTACCGGAAAGTACGGTGACCGTAAATATACGGAAACGGAAGTAAAAACATGGGCCCGGAACGGGAAACATCCCGCGTACACCTATAAAACCACTAAAACCACACAACCACCAAAACACTACCCTGAGACACACCCCAACCGTCATCCACCCTAGCGAAACCAAGAAAATGGGGAAAAGTAGCGAAGAAAGCGTGCGACCGCAAGCGGCAGGTCCACTTCTCCCGTGAGGAACTCACCGTGCTAACAGAGACCCTCCAGGAGAATGCTGCCGTCGTCTTCTCCACGCAAATGACCAGGACGGCACTTGCAAACAAGAAGGCCATATGGGCTCTGGTGGCACAGCGGGTAAGTGCGGTGGGACCGCACCCCGCACCCCACAGCAATGCCGAAAGCGATGGACGACCTGCGGATACGCGTCCGCAGCATACTCTCTGCAACCGCAACATTGCCACAGCCACCGGGGGAGGTCCTGAATCACCCATCAAGTTGACCCCCTGGGAAGAATCTGTGCCTCCACCATCGAATGGAGAGCATAGAGGGAGTCGGAGGGATGGAGAAAGGAGTGCAGACATCCGAAGATTCAGGTAGGTGGGCCAGATAAAACAATGCCAAATCCACAAAGTCCATCCATGTGAAGTACCATGTGTCCACATAGTGCAACAGAAACACATGTCCAGGAGAACGTCCACACACATCGGCCTGATAGCGCACGTTAAAACCCACAATAAATACATAAATAATAAAAACCCCTAAAACACGCACTACACGTGCAGCAGGCACACCCTAACTGCAGGCTGCCAAACAACTGCCACCCTCACTCCACACACAAATGAAAGCACCTCCAAGGCCCCGACCCAAATCACCCTCAGGTACCACCCCAATGCATGTGATACAATGCCATTCCAATTCCCACAGACCCATCAATAACCCTCGCCCTCCTTTACTCCACCACAGGGTCCGATCCAAACGACGAGCATCAGGACCCCCTACCAGCACACCCTGCAAAGAGGGCCAAGACCAACGGCCAAAGACCCTCCACCTCAGCTGCACGCATCAAGACACGGCAGCAGCACAAATCAGGTGGCAGCACAGAGGAGGGAACATCAACAGGCACCCAGCAGCCAGCATGCCCACAACACCACCACCACAGGTCCCCCAACGGATGCCACAGAAGGCACTGCCTCTGGTGCAGCAGCACCATAGGTGACACCCCATTGATGGCAGCATGCTCCGACACAGAAGACGGGGATGTCGAAGTCAGATCCATCCATGACCTGTCCCAATCCCCCTGTCTGTCCCATCCCGTACAACATGAGGATGCCACGCAGGGGGCACCCACAAGACGACGACTGGCCATCCCCCACAAGCCCTGTGGCAAGGCAACATGAGGTCCACAGCCCCTCTGTGACACCCCCGCAAATGGCCATGGCCCAGCAGAGGCAACAGTCCTCGACCAGTTAATCGTGCAACAGCAGCAACTGGCCACGCTCCTCAAGGACCATGCCGATGAATGTGGGGCACTAAGGCAGACATAGAAACATCAACTGAGACACTTAGGGCAGAAATGGAGAGAGGTACAGAGACACTAAGGCACAAATGGAGAGTAGCACCGAGAGCCTGAGAGTCCAAATGGAGAGAAGCAACCGAGAGCCTGAGGGGGGAACTGCATGCGACGTCCAAGGACGTATGTGCCGAACTTGCCGCAGTGCGCCGTGTGCTCACTGAGCTCTCGCAAACCCTTAGGGACATGCATGGACGTGAGCAGGCAGAGACATCATCCGTTGCAAGTTCCGTCCAGGGCAGCCCCCAACGTAGATCTGGGAGGAACCTGCGCTCCACAGGCAGGGTGCCCCTGATACCCGCAGAGGGGCTTGCAATAGCGACTGCCCACTGACAATGAGCATCTTTGGACACTGGTGTTCGGGGGGAGGTAGGAGGGTGGAGGGGTGTGTTGGGCTCACTTGGGTGGCGGGTCGATAGGGTGTACAACATGATATCACATATGCCATAAACAGTGCACGATCAACCAATGAGATGTGTGGACATTGATCTTTTGTGTACTAGGCCATCATAGGCGTACAGTCCATATTGTGCATGTCCCAGACACACACAGTGCCACGAGTCCCGTGTCCATGTATCAGCCACCAGGCGTGAGTGCTAGAAGCATACATCAATGAGATGCTGACGAATGTCACGGCCCTCCGGTGCCTCGCAGACTCCTTGAGGTGCTGCCACATCCCCACCCTCATCATGACCATCATCAGGTGCTTGCAGTTCTGCGTCAGGGGGCATGGGCACATTTCTACGTACGCACATGTTGTGGAGCATGACACATGCCATGACCATCTTTGCAACCTTCTCATGGCGGTACAGGAGTGCCCCGCCAGACCTGCTGAGCAGCGGAAACGACCCTTCAGTAGGCCGAATGCCTGTTCAATGACTACACGGGTACGTGAGTGGGCATGGTTGTAGTCCTCCTCATGCTGGTCCCGTGGGTTCCGGACT
Organism: Ambystoma mexicanum; assembly: GCA_002915635.3. Lineage (NCBI taxonomy): Eukaryota > Metazoa > Chordata > Amphibia > Caudata > Ambystomatidae > Ambystoma > Ambystoma mexicanum. Next base: position 851,756,341 of record CM030321.1, on the reverse strand, counting down.
GGTGTGAGGAGCCATCTCTTCAGTGGATATCCAGCATCACCTGTATGTGGACGATAAACGTATGATGTGGAATGCCATTGCTACGTACGCACACCCCCCCCCTTCCTGCCAGGTCATTGCCGAATCACATACCCCACATTATCATGCATGTAATGAGACTCACCGAGTAGCCAGGATCTGTTCCCTGCGTGTCGCTCCATGTAGCGTGGTATTGTAGAGTTCCTCAAGACCATAGAATCATGGGTTGATCCAGGGAATCGGGCACAACAATGTGTAATGATCCTGTTGGAGTCACACACCATTTGTACATTCAGGGAATGAAATTGTTTTCGGTTGCGGTACTGGGCCTCCATGGCATGTGGGACGACCAATTCCACATGGGTGCAGTCGATGGCACCAATGCAACCCGGTATGCCGGCAAGTGCATGGAATCCCACTTTTGTGTTGGTAATTTCCTGCTCCGAGCGTGGTAGAGAGATGTAGTCGTCTGCGTGCTGCAAGAGGGCATCGAGCACTTGCAATAGTGTCCGTGAGAACAGTGGCTGCGAAATGCCATGCAACTGTCCGACTGTGTGCTGGTAGGTGCCTGTGGCCAGGAAGTGTAGTACAGACACCACCTTCAGTAGGGGTGGGATGGCGGTTGGGCTATCTATCATGCTGACAAGGTCAGCCTGTGTCATGTCCACAATGGCGGCTATGGTGTCCCGGTCCAGACGGTAGAGGGTGTGGATCTGCTCATCAGTGAGGTTGAACGGATGTGCTCGGAGGCGTGGGATTGCGGGCTGCCTGCGTGGTGGTTGTGGCTGTGCTGGCGGCCCTTGCTGGCCCTGCCTTGGCCTCCCTCCTCCTCCTGCGTCTCCTCCGTGCGGCCGGTTTAGTTGGTGTTCGTCTTCTTCTTGGAGTTGGAGTACTTGCAGTGCTATCAGGTCCCCAGGCCAACATCGCGAGTCCTGCCGGTAGCATTTCGGTGTGTTGTGGGAGGAGACTGGGTGTGCAATTTATGTGTTTTCAGGCTGTATGGCCTCCACCTGTGGTGATTCATTCCACCTGTGCAAACTGCTCTCCCCTTTGGCCGAGCACGTCCCGCACACAACGCTGCAATTCGAGGAATGGCATCTTGCTATTGCAATCATGTATTTGTACCCGATGGCCGTGTAACATTGGTTGATATGTTTCATTCTGCTGTGGTCCCATTGTTTCACGTACTATCTGTGCAGTCGCGAACAGACTTGTGAAGGGTCAGTGGTACGTAGTGCTCGAGTAACGGTGGCCCTCATGCATACTGTACCGAGTTGCAACGACGGGCGGGGCGTCCCATTTGTGGTGAAGGCAGTTGCCATTTTCACACACAGCCGCACTAGATGGATTAATTAGTGATTTCAAACGGCCACAGATGCCTCTTCGACGTGATGTTGCAAATGAGGAATTCGAAGGGCGGCGCTTTCGGTTTTCAGCTAGCGGCGAGGAAATGCCCACAGGTCTGACTGCAAATATAACGTTCTATTGTTCAATGTCCTTGAGACAGGGGCCATGGCGAGGATGCAATGATTGATATGAATGGTTTTGGATGCGCAATAGCGACGTGGGCGATGAGGCCAGACGTTCCCAAATAACATGTTACTTCACTACACTGGAATTACGGCTGGGGCACTGTGGATTTGCAGGCTGCATAACGCACAGACTCAATGGATATTTCTAATGTTATGTGAGTAAATATTCAGGCGTTTTAATCCCGGATGAGGAATGATGAATGGATGCATGGGCAGGTGATTTGATACAGAGTTTGCCATGTACAGGGCTTCTTGGAATCTATCCGCCTCCCCTGCGCTATGTGATGCAGGCTGCCATAGTGGGACCATCGTCTATCTGGCCTTGTTGAGCCCTCCCTGTCTCGACGCGCCCTCAGACACTTGTGTCCATGCACGTTACCAATCCCATCTGATGGATTCTGTTTGACAGACGCATGCACCGGTACACTCGTTTGTGATGGTGTTTACACCTCGATATAGATAGTTATGAGTCGCAAGTGGTTTTTGGGTGGTGATGATCCTTTGGAGTGGGCTAGCATGCATATGGCTGTGGATTAGTGTGATCATTGAAGTGAGTTGTTCGAAATGTAGTTCTGATGGGCATTCTATTCTTTTTCTTTTCTTTTGGTTGACAGGTATCTCCTCCCCTTTTGCCACTGCCATCTGTATGCCACTCCTGCAGATGGCTTTACTCCCGACACCTGCTGCTTCGTGTTAATCAGTGGAGCAGCATTACGATCTTATGGGACGATCGCCAATGGGCCACATGCCCTTACGCAGTACTAGTGGCTCGGAGTCAACATTTCGGCCTTTCAGCTGACTAGTGCCTCCCCATTGGGACGGCCTGCGGTTCTGTGCGCTTCCATGTTGCCTTTTCGTACGTGAATGTGGCTCTGTGTACCATGATGGAACAGGGCGTCACACAAGTAGTGGCTGGTCATTTCTTGCGGATGCAGCCCACGATGGTGAAATGTGTTTTGGAGTTCATGGCCTAATGGCTTGTATGGGCTTGGTGATTTTGTTGTGCATTACATTTCTATTCTGATTTGGCCCGTGTAGCGTTCTTCTTTGCAAGTGATGTGGCATATTCCTATTTGGGGAGCGATGTATTGTGAGGAGATCTGCATTGGGTTCCAGCTTCGGAGTTTAGGTTGCGTGGTACTGTACTGGGCGCGTTTGCCTACGAAGCCCAGTGAGGTCAGGGATGGGGGCTGCCAATATGACTGTTTGAATGTTGTCATGCTCAGGGGCGGGGGATTGGGTTTTGTGTAACAGATGCCGGTCAGCCAGGTGGACTGGTAGAATGATGTGATTTCGGAATGTTGCTGGTCACAGGTGCCTGTGTTTGCCGTGCGTTTCGGGGGGGGGGGGACTGTGGTCATGTCCATTGGATTGGCTTCTGTATTCGTGCCATCTGTGCCCTGCAGCTCCCATTGGCCCCTCTTGTGTTTCTTTTGTTCGTTGGCATGATGGGTGACTTGTACATTTCACTGGTTGCATTGTGACTTCATGCACCTACGGGGAGTTGTACTTTGTGGGCAGGGAGCGGTGTACAGGCACTCAGTGGGGCCGTTTACGGTTGATTCGCGATGCCGTACTTCTCATCATGGCGGAATGGTACATTCCGCCATGCTTGATGGCGTTAGGTACATGTCCGCTAGGGTCGGAATTGGCGTACCCTTGCGCCATGGTGGTGTTTACGTTTGGCATGGCGCGCGCGCGCGTGCTTGGTGCAGTTAGCGTTGGCGTTCACTACGGTGTCGCTAATGGCTTCGTACTTTGCGGTGACGGGTCATAGTCGCACCGAGCGCTATTCGATGGCGGTATTGCATTTCCGCCATCGTTTTCCGAATTCCGCCAGGGTCGTAATGAGGGCCAATGTGTCACACCTCACAATGTATAATACTGTTTCTCTGACTGTGTCACACCTTACAATGTATAATACTGTTTCTCTGTAACTGTACCTATCAAAGCAAACGTTATATACTTTTTCTTGGGCCGCTTATTGTAACCCTCAAGCAAGCCTTCTTAAGTATCCTTGATAGCGCCTCTATGCCCGTGGGCTGCAGTGCGCTCTACAAATACAAAATAAATAAATAAATAAATAAATAATGTCAGTCACATCTAAACTGAAATTCGTTTCAACTCAGTTGGCTGTCAACCAGCATGGCTGCAACCCTTGAAAAATGTGGTGCACGTTGCTCCCTTCCTGCCTACTCTGTCCCCCGCCGGGGTCACAGTGCCACTACTTTCTGGGTACACTTCTATAACTGAGACAGCCACAGTCTTCCATACTTTGTCCTGAAAACATTCTACAAAACAGTCAAATGTTCCACTTTTAAGAGTACGTTTGAAAGCTGGCCATTTCTTGCAGCACGTCTCTGATAAAGGGGAATGCAGTTCAGGTAACAGCTGCAAGGGAGGGACGTCTAATGTGGGGAGAAAGTATACACACGTTATTTCTAACTGTTATAAGATGATCGGAAGGCTGTGAAAATAATGAGCGGGTTATGGGAAGCGATAGGACGGGCTAGAAGGGAGAAACTATAAGCTGGGCAGAGGAGGGTGTAGGAGGTGTATAGGAGGGCGTGCGCAAATAAATGGAGCATGTTGTTATGATTATTTTTGTTATCTCACATTTTGGGTTGCACTTCATGGCACACCCCTGCTTTTAAATGCTATGAATAATGCTATTGCAATATGTTTCCTGGTACGCATTTTATCGACCTTTGACATATGATATGGGAGACTGTACCGGCCCTGTGGAGATGTGAGCATAAATCATGCAGACACGACTCAAATGTCCGAGGCAAGCTCAGAACATGCTTAGCCATTTCACAAATACATGTACACACAGCTACGTCATATTGTTCCAAGTGTGCCAGCATCAGACTATATCATCATTACTGCAGCAAAACAGGAAACGTTCCAAAATCCTCTCCGAAAAAAGGTTCCATTTTTGAAATTGCCCCTCAAATGCTTGTAATAAGCCCCAAAAACAAAGAAAAATGGAACACAAATAATGCACATCTACTTGAAATGAAAAGAAAATGACATACGATGGGCAAGTCACGCCCATCTGCTCAAAAATCCGTGGGAATCGGGAACAGAGCCTAAAAGACAGTAGTAAACACATCACTTCGTAACAGACTCATCGCTAACAGGGAGCTCAAGGTTTCTCCCCGCTTTCAGAAATGCGCAGGCAGCGCCAGCTTCAGCGTGCAGTGATTGGCTGCAGCCGGCAGGCAGCCAGTTCATGTAAACCACTCATGCGGATTGACGCGATGCACTAGCCTTCTGCTACAAAGCGGCCCTAAACCCAGAGGCCTGCCGGGGGATGTCCCGGTGGCCCAGTCCAACCCTGGGCACCACTCTTTTTGGTTGTAGTTGTGGAAATAAATAACAGCACACCATGAATGAATACAGTAAGGTATCTTCACAGCACCTCGTGCATTGATTCTGCTGGTGTCAATTCAGTATTCAATGGACCGATACAGCCAGCCCTGTGTTTGGCGATGCACCAGAATTCGGTCAGCCTTGAAGCTCTCTGGCCTACCTGAGATGGTATTTTCGTGTATGCTCTAACTCTCAAGATATGAAATAAGGGTTTGTGATCAGTTTTCAAAGTGCACTCTGCTCCCCATATAAACTGGCGGAAATGCTTGAAGGCCCGAGCACAAGCTAATGCTTCACGATCAATAAAGGAGTCATTTATTGTTTACTTGTTAAGGACTCAGAGTAAGGTTTACTGTAACTTCCTTGACACTGAGGAGAGCTGCCAGTCACTTACCGCAGCCATATTTTATGGGTGTAGCGTGTTTGCATATGTCAAAGTATATCAGCATTGTTACATTCACAATGCTTGCAAGAATGTAACTTGTTGTGCAGGGACCCACAAGAAAGTTTTTCCTTTCTTAACCATCCTCCCCATAGGCTCATCTCTACTGAAGAACCCCTTCCTGAATTTTGAGTTATATTTGCATACCCCTAAGAAGGACATGATTTCACCCTTGTTTAATGGGCCAGGGTGTCCTGTGTTGCTTTGACTCGGTCATCCTTGGCTTTCCTCCTCCATTTACTAATGTATGTCTGAGGTTATGTGCCTGTTCTGCATACAGTTCTCATTCCTCAGCCTTTAAGGGTCCTGGGTCTCTAGTACAAGCATGACTCGCTCTAGCATCACCAAATGTTCAGTAAGAGTTTCAGAATATCTTAAAATGTCATCTTGAAAGACAATGACATGGAGAACGCCCTTAAATATTGTGTCCATTACATCTTGGAAGACAGGAGCCGCTGAGGCTAGACCAAAATGGCTGCCACCACTGGTTTCAACACAAACAACTATACTCTTTACCTTTCTTGAAACATGGCTTCCAATGAACATCCTAAACCGAGGTCTATATCAATAACATGCACGTTCAAAAACAGTTCCATTGCCCCTAAACCTGAAACATGTCAGTACCTCATCCCCTTCCCACACGTACCTCAAATGTGTCTGAGAGCAAAGGCATGCATTTCTAGAGTAATGGATTCTTCTTCTTAGATCTACTGGCTGATGATGCATTGCAGGTATAATGCAATTAACATGGGTCTGGATTTTCCCAATTGTAGAATTAACTGGTTTGGTAAATAGATATGAAATGGCACCAGGTTTTGGACACATTGTCCTCTGTGGCCAATGGGATGCACCCCTGTGTTATTTTCAAAGATCTTCACACCGTTCGTGTAGATTCCCTATTGTTAGCTATGCCACACAATTTTGCAAAATTCATGGAGCTGTACCCACACGCTTCCTTTCTTTATTTTTTCCATTATTATAGACAGGCAGAAATGGGATTGGACAAACAAATTCAATTCTACATTTCAGAAATCAATTACAAATATCAATAATATTATGTCTCTGTATACAGCTTTGACCACAGAACACATTGGATAGCAATACAAATCCAGTGAATGTGTCTGCCCTGCACCTGCATGATGGTGGGCCCAATAAAAGATGCTTTCAATGGACTGTGCCGCAACAATATTCAGTCATCTTTACTGGTTTTCTAGACACACGATGCTACAACACCAACAATGAACAGTCCTTATCAGGACTACCTTAGTATATACAAGAAAGAAACGTCACTTCAGTATGATTTCAAAGTGTACCTTATTTCTCACATGACGTTTGTGAGAACTTAAAAAAAAAAAAAAACTCAATTTACAATCTAACACTTGTCTCATTATTGTTGGATCTAAAAAGAGCACTTGAATGTACTAAGTGACTGTAACCTAGTGCTCCGTAAGGACTTCTCTAACAAATACAGTCCAGTCTCCATCAGCATGTGCAAAAAGCTTGTGTACCCAGAGATGATGCTGTTTTATGTGTCATGGCAGCTTCCTCTTGCCAAATGAACAACAAACCCTATAGAAAGAGAGATCGATATCTCCACACAAACAACAGATGACTATCTGATCCGGCATCCCAACTAGAGTCTGACAATAAAACCAAAAACCCCAGGAGGGAACCCATGCTGTCCTACTGTCTATGCTGGCCCTGATATCGAGGCCTGAAAGAGTAGCTTTATCTTCCTAACTCCCTAGAAACTTCCTAGGGGAATTACATTGGGATAGACTGATGTCCTCAAGGTATCCTTCTTCTGGTGTCACTTCTGCCCTCTCTATCCTCACTCTTTCTTTGCACTATTCCTCTCTACCTTCCACTCCACCTCTCCACTATATTTCCCCCTCCTACTTTTATATCTCGCCCTTTTCCTGTTTCCACTCTTCACCTGTCTCCTTTCTCCGCTCCCTTTTAATTCCGCCTCACACCACTACTGTCACCAATCCCTCCTAACACCCCTGATCTCACTCCTTTGTCTAACACTCTCCCTCACTCTCTTGCTTTCACACATCGAGTCATAGCAAAACATACAACAACATTTACACAACTATCTCATTCCCAACACAACAGCTTCTCTATCTCCTGAGATCCTGGGAGTTCCTCCAACTGGAATAACAATACCTACTCTGACCTCCCCAAACTCCTTTCACTGCAGAGCAACACTCTTGGCATTTTATAGCCCACCCATTCCTGTATTGGAAGGTCTCCCTTGTAAGCTGGAATTTTCCCTGGAAGTCTCAATTTCCTCCTAATCTGCCATACGTTTTCTGCCATCATTTGTCCTCTTTCTCAACCCTTTACTCAATACAACCTTATCCCTCCTAGTACTGCATCTTCCCTTGTGGTCCTGCCTCATCCGCTGCTCCACTGATCCCCTGAAGTGAGTCTGATGGTTGTGGCGTAGGTGTTGGGTCTCCCAATTGGCTTCTGAATGGGGGAGGATCATTAATTTGTACAACATCAACCATTTCTGTGTGTTTGGTATTGGATCAGTTTTGTGCTTTGGACCAAGGGGCATCATGGTACTTGTAGTCCTTACTGTTTATCTCTGGATTGTGTTGCTTCCTGAAATCCATTACCCATTTCAGACATCTGATTCATGCTGGTAGCTGTACTCCCTCACATCACGATACCAGGATGTTCTGTTTGCCAAGCCTATGGGGGTTCACCTGAATCAGAAAGAGATACCTGGCCAAGACAGAGGCTGATAGGCACCATGATGGGTAAAGAGGAACCAATACTCATGCATGACCCCAAACCCGGGATCCATCTTCAGTTATGTCACTTAGCTCCCTCACACCACCCTCGGGGTAAGACTGGCTCTGGCATGGCCTGTGTTAGTGGGATCCTTTGGGCCCCCTGACAAGTTCATATCCCTGACCCTGTCACTCACTCAAGAAACATTATAAATCATGCACTCAAAGTAACTTCTCATTGGACCAATCACCGGTCACTCCGAACTGGAAAGCTGCTTATTAGCAGACAATTAAAATTCTCTCTAGGGTACTTGACATATAATTGGCTCCCTCGTCCCTGCCATGCAGTGCTGACACTTAACAGTACAATTGTATGCATAAATACTTTGAAATGGGAATTGATAGCCTGTTGTACATCAAGTACCTCAGAGATAATTGCAGTATTGAACGAAAGTACACATTTCCAAGTTGTAAGTGACAAGTATGTACAGTGACAAGTAAAATTGAGTCCAGTCATTTTGCTTTTGTGTGGTGCTGGACACTGTATTGGTGAAGGAGTGTTTTGTAATGGAGCAGGTGACTATGCATGTACCCCCTACTGCCCCTACTCAAATGCCAATTCCTGCTCTCACTCCTCACCATTACCATACAGGTGAGAAACAATACCAGCTGAGCCCGCCCTACCACCACATGTGTCTAGAGGTGAATGACAAAACAAACCTAAGCAGATTCCAAGAAAAAATACTTTAATCAGTTAATGTACATCTCTCTGTCGTAAGAATTAGTTAGGTTGTGCGATACTAGTAGGGATTACAATTAGATAGCAGTAAGCACAAATAGTGTGCTGTATATAGCATAGAGGCAAGGAGGATTCTGGAATACCAAGAGAGGGACTCAATACACTGATAGGGCAGATGAAATTATAGGTAGATAGGATGCAGCATGCACGTGCAGGGAAACTAAGGTATGGCAGATACACTACGTGAATGTACCATGAACAGAGATTAATAGCTGTTGCAAACAGCCATTGATGTCCAGATGCGTGCGATCAGTATGCCAGAGACTCTATATTGGATAGAAAAAGTGTGTCTCCAGTGGCCACAAAGAGTACAACATGCATGTTAGAATGAGCTTAAAGCCTAGTAAAAAGGATGAAATTAATTCTGCAGCAAGGTCCCCTAACACGTGATCAAGAAATGAAAGACACTGGCTTTTCATTATGATCCAAGTACAGATAAGACACCGTCTGAATCTCCCTAGCACACACACAGACATGCAATGATACACACAACCAAATACAAAGGAACAGATAGGTCACATGGCCTGGGAATGATGGAGCAATTTTAATTGGAATAATTTCAGACCATTGGCTTTTCTCTCTCCCTACCCTATGTGTTTCTTATATTTTGAGGTTGCGTCGAAGTGTACAAAATTGGTAAGTAAAATGCCAACCAACAGAAATCCCTCTTCCCACCACACCTATGATGAACAACACCAGCCAATTAGTGGCCGATGTAAAATGTATGAAACTATTATCTATGATGGGGTGGCCTTAGGAGTACCCATCAGAGATGTATAAGACAATGAGGAAATTAACACTTACGTATTCTATATATATCTTAGGATATTTACCAATCCTAACCACTTATACATTTTGTAACTTATATTGTATTATGACATCATTACTTAGTATTTGTTTAGTAAAAATCCCATCACACTCTATGTAATAATGAGAGCTGCTTGTATGCTGTCCCAGCCGAGATTCTGTGATTTGAATAAAGCTGGGTTTTGTCATGCATTTTGAGTACTCATTCTTGAGTATTGATTTGATTAAGTTTGGTAAATTGGGGCCTGTCTCTACAGTTTGAAGTGGTTTCACTTGTGAAAGAATCAACTTGAGCTGCACTTTAGTTTTGGCATTTCTCTGGTGCATTGTTACTGAGAGCACCATTCTTGCTCGTTTATCTTGTCAACATGGACTTCTCAATGGCAGCGGCTATGGATAGCCTATTATTTCCTTCTTCAGCTCCTTCTATTGCATTATCACAAGCTATATTGGAACTCATTTATATTCATATCCACCCTCCAAGCAGGGCAAGGAGTAGGGTAAACCATTTTTTGGTGTGGGTACCACACTAGTTTTGGTGTGCATGAACAGACACCCTTTTTTATTTTGGAGTCAGCTCTTTAACACTGTTTACAAGGGTGTATAACCCTTTGTTTGTTTGTTTGTTTATTTAATAAAGCGCAAAACCAAACCCGCAGGTAGCCGGGCGCAGACATTACAAGGATACTTGAGAACTTGGTTACAGTGATACACGAAAAAAGAAAAGACAGTAGGATAGTACGGCATTATTACAATCTGAATATACTTAAACAGTTAATGCCAGGTGTCGGACGCAAGTGTGTTGGGTAGCAATCGCTCAGAATTTGTAGTCCAGGTGGGGCCCAGAGAAATTCCTGTATACTAGCAGTGGTGGTCAGATGTCACTACGGGGGGGGGGTTGAGTTTACCACAGGCATGGTCCGGATGTGTCACACAGGCGAGTAGTTCTAGTAAGAGGGGGGAGATCACATTAGATGTCATTAGAACGTATCCATGAAAGGACCTTACGCCTGAAACTTGGGTAGAGTTGGTCCGTTCTGAGTTCTAGGGGGAGTTTGTTCCAGGTTTGGGCAGCTATGACTGGGAAGCTAGAGCCGCCAGCAGTATTTTTTTTGTATCTGGGCACCGTCAAGGTGAAGGCGTTAGTCCTTCTTGTGGGACGGTTTGAAGTTCTCCTGTTGATTCTGTTTGCTAGATAGGAAGGAGCTATATTGTTAAGGCATTTGGACGTAAGCAAGAGGGTTTTGAGGGTGATTCTATCCTTAATTTTTAGCCAATGTATATTCCTTCTGGAAGTAGAGACATGGGATCTGTTGGGAATGTTTAGGGCTACTCTAAGAGCGCTATTTTGGAGTGTTTGGAGTTTGTTAAGGATATACTTGTTAGATCCCGCATATAGGGCATTACAATAATCCAGTCTGGATATGATAAGTGCATTAGCTAAGGTAATGCAGCTAGCCTCTGTTAGGAATGGTCTACATGCTCGGATCAATTTGCAAGAATAGGCTGTAGAAGAAGCTAGGGAGTTAATTTTTTCTTAAAAGAGAGCACTGAGTCCAGATAGGCCCCTAGGGTTTTGACTGCGGGCATCACTTTAATGACATTGTTGTCGATGTTAAACGAGGCATAGTTCGGGTCAAGTTTTTTAATTGCTGTCTCTGTGCCAAGGATCAGGATCTCAGTTTTATCGTCATTCAGGCAGAGGCCATGGGATGCCATCCATGCCTGAACGAGTAGATATATCTTGTTTACCAAAGCTGAGTCTTCCAAGAAGTTGCCCAAAAGGGGGATGAGGATCTGAGTGTCATCTGCGTAGTTAGTGTAGATGACACCCAGTCTATCCAACTTGTCAAACAAAGGTTTGGTAAAGATGTTATACATTGTGGGAGACACACATGATCCCTGGGGGACACCGCAGGAGACTTGTATGGGGTCAGCAGCTGCTAGTTGGGAGAAGACTCTCATTGTCCGGTTGGCAAGGAAGGATTGTACCCAGGCTATGGCATCACTTGAAAAATGGGCAGCGGAGCCGAGGTGATTGCATAAGACTGCATGATCTACCAGGTCAAAGGCTGCCGAGAGGTCAAGGAGGAGTAGCATAGCTGATTTTCCAATATCCTTCAGATCGTCAATTGCAGTCTTTCAGTCAATCAAGGCTGTTTCGGTGCCGTGAAGGGGGCAGAAGCCGGATTGTCGTGAGCCTAGAAGATTATTAGTTTCAAGGTAATCCTGGATTTGCAGATAAGCTACCCTGTCGATAGTTTTAAGTAGGAGGTAGGACCCAGGACTGTTTAAGGTTATTAGGCACTAGGTTAGTTTTAAAGGAAGCGTTAATCAGTTTAGAGATAAAGGGAGCTAGGTCTCTCGCTGCATCTTTTATATTTTGAGCAGGGCAGTTGTCTCCTTTACAATTCGAAGACTTTAGGGAGAGTATGATTTTTTCAGTTTCAAGTATAGTTATTTGTTTGAAACCAAAGGGTTGAGGAGTGTTATTGGGCTGGTTTAGAGAGGGCTGTGCCTTGGGAGTATGCTCCACTGGCAATAGTAAGGCAGCTTTTTTAGTGGCAATTTTGGTTTGAAGAGAGCTGAATTTTCCTACAAGGGCATTTTGTATATTAGCACACCAGAGCTTGTTTTTGGGAGTATTGTCAATTTGTGGTATGGGTGATTCCATTTCACGGAGAATGGAGAATAATTCCTTGGTAACTGACTTAGCTTTCGCTATTCTGTCATTGTAGGTGTTCTTTTTAGTGCTAATAATTTTTTTTTTGTATCGTTTGGCATGGGTGGCTAACTTAATTTTGTTCTCCTCAGTAGGGGAGTGTCGCCAAATTGAAAGCAGTTTTCCTTTTTGAATTCTAAGGTCTTTCAGTTGTGGTGTGAACCAATTATTCAATTGGGAAAGTTGTTTACCTTTGCAGATTTTGGTAGGGGCGATCAGATTGAGTGCCTTGGTCATGGTGCTGTTAAAAGTTTCCACAAGGAGAATCGGGTCTGTGATATTGTCTACATTGCTGAGGGTGGGGAGGAGGTGCGGTAAGAGTTGTTCAACTGTAATGTCTTTTTTACTTCTAGTAGGGAGTGGCGGGGCCATGATTGTAGGTTTAGGGTGGGTGAGGTCAAGTGAGGCAGAGAATGAGATTAAATGGTGGTCTGTCCATATTTGAGGAGTTATACTAACAATGCTGATGTTGCGGTTCAAGTCTGCAACCCAGTCTAGAGTCCTACCTTTAGAGTGTGTAGGGGTAGTGACTTTTTGTGTCAATCCATAATCATTCAGTAATGTGGCAACTGATGTGGCATGCTTATCATTGCAGTCGTTAAAGCCAAGGTTGAAGTCTCCTAATAATAGAGTTTGCGCATGGTCTTTTGTATTGTTGGTCAGGATACTGGTTAGGTCGTCCTCAAAAGTTCCTAGTAGTCCAGGTGGTCTGTAGATCACATAGATGGTGAGAGTACGGTTACATGAGAGTTGGAGTTTGGCAGTGAGGAGTTCACAGGACTGAAATGGAGTACCAGTGGCCAATCTGATGGGCAGGTTAGCTTTGTGGATGATGGCTAAGCCACCTCCTTTGGTTTTAGGTCTGTCAACTCTTAGCAGTTGGTAGCCATCTGGTACTGCTAGCATAATCGCGGGTCCAGCAGCCTCATGGAGTCAGGTTTCGGTTATGAATAGCAGGTCCAGGTTCTCATTAATTAGGGTGTCAGAGATCTCTGTGGCGTGGGCTACCATGGATCTGGCATTGATGAGGGACCCAGTTAGCAAGAGGGTGTTGGTTGGTGTAGTAGTAGGGGGTTGCATCTTATTCATTAAGGTGGCTACTTGAGATGGTAGCTGCTTGGTGGGTGAAATGCCTAGTGGCAGAGGAGTAGGTTTGGGGTGTTGTGAGCGTTTGTTCGTTGGGTTAGTTAGGTTGGTATAGCCCCTAAAGGTGTGGTAGGATGATGGTTCATGAAGGTAAGATAGTCTAGCTCTTAATCTCATGTTTCTGTCTTTAGGTGGGCAAGAGGCAACAGGTGCAAGCGCCATGATAGTAAGGAGGTTTAATGCAAAATGGAATGTATAGTTTTGGGAGGTTTTCATTGTGGTCGTGGGCAAGGTGGAACTTGGTTTGTTAGTGCAAATTATACTAAGACCTGGACATGCATAGACAAGTATAATTTAGACACTGCGCTGGAGGTTAGGTGGGCAAGGCGTGTGCTATTTACTGTGATCTACAATGGCCTAGACATGTGCAATTATACTATGGGCTGCAAAGAGGCCTAGACATGTGTAAATTAGACAATGAACTGGGCGTTAGGCTAACTAGACAGGTACAATTATACTATAGGCTATAGAGGCCTAGACATGTGCAATTATACTATGGGCTGCAACGAGGCCTAGACATGTGCAAATTGGCAATGAAGTGGGCGTTAGGCTAACTAGACAGGTACAATTATACTATAGGCTACAGAGGCATGGTAAAATGTGAATTGCACCGATTACTAGGAATGGAGGAACTAGGGTTCGCTAATATTAGTATCGGCCAACGAGTCAGCATCGGCAATTACAGCGAGTTAAATAAAGTGGAAGATGAGCGTTGCCCTCTACATGAAACAATCTCTCAAAGGAGGGAGCTTTAGCATACATTTGGAAAGAAGAAGCAGGTGTGGCACATAGAAGAGCAGTTACTTAAAGAATGTGTTCATGGCTCTTCAGACTGGAATGTGTAGACCATGCTAGGTGACTGTTTTTCTGAGTAATGCTAACACTAAATTGCCTCACAGCAACATTATATACCCACATAAAGTTCTTAGAGCCACCCATAATTGGAAAGGAGGAAACCTTAAAGTTGCAAGACTCTCTCTCAAGAGCATGTTGAAAGTTCTGCAATTTCTAAAGGACCTTAAACAGGAAAAACACCAAGGAGCACGACCAGGGAGCAGAAGAGGAATACAACTGAATATGTGATAGTAGGTGGCACAGGATCCCCTCAAGGTTGAGTGTCTGGGTTAAAGGTGTTTTTTCACCCCAAAATGACATCCTTGTCATATCTGAATCACAGATTTAAGAGGTTACCACATCCTTTGATTACCACCTCAATGTTTCCCTGTGATTGGATTCTCAGTTCTGGTTTTAAGAGATGCCCACACCCTTCTTATTCTGTAAGATTGTCTTATCAAAAGCCTCTACCACCTCCCACTCTCAGGGTTGTGGCTCCTGTAGTCTACACCAACACACTACTTCTGCCCTGCTCCTCCTCACCACCATGCCACTTTTGTCTTTCTTCGCCTACTTTGGGCTTAGCCCATTCAGACCCCCATGCCCTTGCCTAGGGCTGGGCTCCCTATGAGGGCCTGAACCTCTGCCTAGTGCTAAATGAGGGGATGCAATTGGCTATCCAGGTGGAAACACTATTTGAGTTTGGGTCAAGACTGTTGTGTAGTAACTGGTGATTGCATCACCATGAGAACCCCTTGCAGCTCGGGTTCCAGATGACGTCGTCTGTGTGGCTCGTGATTCGGGCGACACCGAGAGAACGACATCGGAGCCGCCGTAGCTGCAAGGGAACTCTCCGTTATGAATTAAACCTGAGAAATACCTGAACCGATTCAAGTGTGGTACGTGTTGTTTAATACGTGGGACATAAACATAACAAGTGGCGACGAGGATGGGATGCTCGTTCCATGTCGAGGAGAGTTCCTATTTAAAGAAGACAATGGAACGACAGAGTGAAGCATCGTGGAGAAAGTAAAGTGAGGTACGGTAGCCACATGTATAAAGGCCGTACAAACGCTTGCGAGGAATGTAGGTCATAAGGAACTTTAAAATGAAAAGGAAAAACGGATGCTGACTTGCCATATGTTGTGAAGTGGGCGCGAGGTACTGACAAAGACTGCTGCATTATTTAAACACGGCGCGCGGTGCCACAACAGAGAGAGGAACAGCCACTAAGAGCAACGTGATGACGTATGTCACGCTCTTAGAGTAAAGCACCCGAAATAACGTGCTTTGCGTGCTACCATTTTGTTTTGAAAAAAAAAAAAAAAAAAACACGATGTTTACAGTACGCGTGCCGTGTATTACGAACAGTGATTTTGAACATTATTAAGGGAACGCTGTTGAGGCATCCGACTCTGGGAATTGGCAACATTGTTACAATAGCGGTATAGTGTTATGCACATGAAGTTATAAGCCCAGAATGTAAACAGTTTCAATGGACATTAAGTGAAAACTGCAGAAGCATAACACAAGTCAGCTGAGTGAACGAAATCAACAGTGGCAATAGGGATAAAGGAAAGAAAGAGACAAGAAGTTTAATGTGGATGGAATTAAACCTAAAGAAGCTTTGGTGGATACCATATTGAAAATTCCTGAGCCGTCCAACAAAGATCAATTGAGGAGTTTGTTGGGCCTTACAGAGTATTATGCGAAGTTCATTGATCACTATACAGACAAAACGATACATATGAGAAATCTGATGAAGAAGAATGTGAAGTTTGGATGGTCTGTGGAGTGTGCGAGGGAATTAGAAGAAATCAAAGAACTAATTAACAGAGCACCTGCCCTGAAGATGTTTGATTTTAGTGCCAAAACTGTTATATCTGTAGACGCGAGTAATTCAGGCCTGGGAGGTGTACTTGAACAAGTTCAAAATGAAGAAATGGTTCCTATTGCCTTTGCTTCTAGGACACTTAAAGATGCTGAGAAAAATTATTCTACTATAGAAAAAGAAGCTCTGGCTGTAATGTGGATTTTAGAGCATTTTAAAGGGCTGATATGGGGTATCCCCATTGAAGTTAGGACTGACCATAAGCCGTTGATTCATATCCTGAATCCTAGAAATCCGCATTTAACATCTCCCCGCATAAGAAGGTGGATTCTCATCATAATGCAGTACAATCTTTCTATTAAATATACTCCAGGCAGGAGTAATGTGGTTGCAGATTGCTTGTCCCGCTTGCCATGCTCATCAAGTGGTGAAGGTGATGATAAAAATGAAATAGAAATGGACAGTGTCATTGCTCAAATACATCCTGGTTTCACTAAGGAGGATTGGATGGAAGCTGTCAAGGCGGATGAGGAACAGGAACAGTTGAGGCTAGCGATAGCGAGTGGCTGGAAGGAGGTGCCTGAGAGGTTAGTTCCATGGGAAGATAAGAAGGAGGAGATGTCATGCAATGAAGCTTGCATATATCGGGGAGATCGCATTGTGCCGCCTACGAGTTTGAGAGAGAGGATCATGCAAATTGCACATGAAGGACATATAGGGAGGAATCTCACTAAAAGAAGAGTAAGAGAGGTGTATTGGTGGCCCAGGATGTGGAATGAGTTAGAAAACATGGTGAAGGAATGCTCTGCATGTGCGGTGAGCGATAAAGGAAAAGTTGTCAGAGCCACACCTTTGCAACCCATAGAAATACCAGTGTCGGTTTGGACAAAGTTAGCCATCGATATTTCAGGACCATTTGAGATATTGGAGCCACATAAGATTTACATCATAGTATTGGTTGACTACACCTCCAAGTGGGTTGAATGTGGCATTGTAGAAGAGTCTATGTCAGCAATAAAAGTCAAGAGATTTCTGGAAGAAATATTTGACAGGGAAGGAGAGCCTCAGGAGTTGGTGTCAGATAATGGGGCACAATTCATGGCAAATGATGTACAAGATTTTCTCAAGGAAAGAGCAATTAGACATAGAACTACTTCTTTATATCATCCTATTGCTAATGGTTTGGTTGAGAGAATGAATAGATTTATCAAGGACACGATTCAGTTAGCTGTTGCAAACAACATTCCCTGGAGAGAGACTCTTAAAGAAGCATTGCTCACATATAAAGTCACGCCACATTCCACAACAGAAGTTGAACCATTCACTATGATGAGGGGAAGAGTGGCTACCAACAGACTGAGACCAGCTTGGTTAACAGGAAGAAACAATAGAGTTGTGGACATGGAAGCTGTGGTGGAGAGAGTAAAAGTCAAACAAGCAAAGTATAAGAAATACTATGACAGACAGAAGAGTGTGAAGGAGAATTCAGTAAAGGAGGCGATTGGTGAGAGTGAAAGAACCTAGGAAAGTGGTGAAAGGAGAATCAAAGTATCGTGACCCACAGATGGTAGTGAGTTGTTCTGGGAAGTCTGTAATATTGGAAGATGGAAATCGATGGTCATGCGATGATGTGGTCAAAACGATGGAGAGACGAAGGGAGCTCTAGACAATGTTAAAAGAGTGAGGTGGTGTGATGTCAACAGAGGTGAAGAAGAATTGACAAACAAAGATGCCAAGGTTACAGAAGTGGAAAAGAACAATACATGCTTGGCAAAAACCAGGAGCAGAACACCATATTTTAAAAAAGATTTCATGTATTATTAATAAACTGTTACTAGAGGACAGCGTGTACCCCGGGAAGCAGAGAAGATGTGTATCCTTTTTACTTGATGTGTAGTATAATGTTTTGGGTTTCTAATTCATAGTTTAGTTGTTTTCTTTTTCTTTCTTTTCTTTCTTTCTTTCTCTTCTTCTTCCATCATCCAGGAATGGTTATTTACTTGTGTTAAGTATAAGGGGGGAAGATGTTGTGTAGTAACTGGTGATTGCATCACCATGAGAACCCCTTGCAGCTCGGGTTCCAGATGACGTCGTCTGTGTGGCTCGTGATTCGGGCGACACCGAGAGAACGACATCGGAGCCGCCGTAGCTGCAAGGGAACTCTCCGTTATGAATTAAACCTGAGAAATACCTGAACCGATTCAAGTGTGGTACGTGTTGTTTAATACGTGGGACATAAACATAACAAAGACTAAGTCTTTAAAAAGTTTACCATTTTGAAATTGAGTCTCGAGCCCCATCTGATGCTTCTGTTCTATCTCTATGGTTTGGTGCAGTTCTTTCCTTTATGTCTGTATTTCATGTGTAGGTGAGTTGCCTTAAAGTGTTTTCCATGCCACCACCTTTTCCTTGCAACAGATAAACATTTTGAGGCCAACAAGAAACAGATACTATGCCAACTTTTATGGCAGGTATTTGAAGCAAGTATAGTTCTCCTCTTTGAAAGGTACAGTGAGATACCACATCGTTTTAGACCCTCCTGATCTAAAGGTGCTCCCACAATTTTGCAAATTTGGAACACTTATGATCTTACCCTACCAAAAGGGTCTTCCAGGCCTGGACCCGTTTCTCTCTGGTCTTCGAGAGAAAAGATTTCACCTCATTGATGATGTCAATCAAGTCACAAATGTGTGTCTCAAGTTTCTGTTGGTGCTGTTGTTCAGGGGTGAATTATCTTGCATTTTGATGCTGGGCTGTCCTTATGATATGATATTTATAACATGGTTAACACCCAGAGGTTTCTAAGCGTGGACCTGGGGATCAAACCTGTGTTGCTCTGTGTCGTCTTGCTTCCAAGGCCAGCACGTTGCCCCTGAGCTATCCTCCCAAGACATGGCTGGACCAGGCTGATATGGAAGTTAATATTCTGCCTCTGTGAAAGATACAGGGAGCTAAGATATGGTTGTAGCTCCATCCCAGATAACAGACTATTTGGAGGCGTGTGTTTTAGAATAGGGGCACCCACAATTTTGCAAATGGTTAATACTTGGTCTTTCACCATACGTTAGAATGGCAATCCAATATGGACCCCTTGCTCTCTGTACTTAGACACATATCCTCACCTCACTGATGAAGGCCACAAGGCAAAAGCTGGAGTTCATTTTGTTCAGATCAGAATTTCCTGTCATTTCACGTATGAAAGCTTCTTGTGGGTTGGGCCAGACCGATATGCAATTGGATATTTCTCTTCTGTGAAAGGGTCATCGATATATGGTCGTAGTCCCTCATAAGTGTGAACCATCCCAGAGAACAGGTTATTTGGCTGGCTTTGTTCCTAGAATAGGGGCTCCCATACATTGTACAAATAAAAGAACAAGGCTGAATGTGTGCGGTGGCTTGCAATAGCAGCTGTCATAAGAAGGATTAGTAAGCTACAGATGCAAGTCACATGCATTAGACAGACATTTTTAGGATGGCAATGCCAGCTATTGCCATGGATGGCACTATGGGGTCACAGATGAGCTACCCTGTTTGAAAACTTCTTCATCACATGCCAAGACAGACATCCTTCCTCAAAAGAATGATTCTTTCGGAACAGAAACTTCACTTAAATGCATCCTGGCGACACGGATGAATGACGTTCCGCTGGAGTTGATGCCCTTGTGGGAGAACTCAATGAGCCTCAGCCTAGAATCATCCAGGGCGTAAATGTACAAGGAAACTTGTCATTGTGGCTTATTAGTAATATCAATCATAAAACTGGGAAACAAAGTTATAAATACTTTTCTTTTTTTACTTGCTCCTGAGTGTGTCCCGGTAGCCGGAATAATGGCCATTCCCTTGGCACCATCTGCAGGCTTCATATGTTCAGACAGAGACGAGGGCTGTACTTTGTGTCAGGCCTCACAAGCTGCAATTATTCTAAGTGGTTCTGTGTGATGGGATACCTACAAATAAATAACACAAACTCTACATTTTAGAGAGAGAGTGTACACCATTGTGTGACAGTTATTTTCATACGTTATTATTGTGTTACCTCAGGCCTGTCTCTGATTATAATACAGATGTTTTACCCTATGGTGAGTTAAAGAGCCTAGAAGCTTTGGTTGACATGTTCTTCATGGCTATTGAAGTACAATAATAATCACTATTTTTGCATTGATGTATAGATTGGTGTTTTTGAGAGGCGAGACCTGAAGTATGGAGTAAGGTGTCTTATCATTTTGTAACAAGTTCCAAATCCCTAACCGTGTATCAAATGCTGTCGATAACAGGTATCATTATTGTATCACATTGGTTGCCATTTCCAGGCCTACGATGTTAAGATTTGAAGTACCATTTCACTGGACTATCTTGCTGGCTTTTGGCAAGCTAAGAACCATATGGATGTCGTGTTCATTCACCAAGCAATTCTACAACAAGCATTGGCAAAGCCAATAGTTTGGGCTTCTTTTTTTACATAAGAACTATATGAGCATTTTGCAGGCATCACCAAGCTATGTCCTGTTACCTATAGCATTTTACAGGTATTGCCATCATATGTGAAACTATGTTCACCATCCCCAAGGTTTGCCATCAAATGTCCAGGTACTCATACAATTGCTAGGTATTGCCATTAAAGACCCATACGCTTGCACCATTGGCATAGATTGTCATCAAATACCCTGGCACTCTTCCTAATACCAAGGAGCCATTATGCAAAAATACCAAGGACTGTCATTGTATGGTCAGGTATTCCCTGCATGGCTGCCAGTGTCTGAATTTATTGTCCCACAAATTGGTGATAAAAAGGGGCCGCGCTCATATGTCCTTTCCTTTAAAGAGGCTCACAGTGCTTGAAGGTTCAAGGAACATGAGTGAGGACAAGAAACTTTGTGTATGTGTAATGAAGATCAACAAATACCCAAAACCACATGAAAGTGGACAGGTAGAACATTGAATTTTACATGTTTTTTTTTTAGTTCCAATTTCAGATTTTCTTAGGCTTACATCTGTTATTATTTGGTACTTTTAGACTTCAATTTATGACAGAGAAAATAAAGTTACAATAAATACCCTTTTGTCTACCATGTTTATATAAAGATTTGTTTTGAAATAAAAGTAGTGTCTTGTTGGTTTATCATGTGCTCTTTGCACTTTCCATGTCAGTTCCACAATACGGTATTATTTCAGTTCCTAAAAGACAAGCATTTACTCATAATTGCACCATAGAATGCAGCAAGAGCTTAGAAACAATGTGGTTCAGTGGCTGAATTGCAACCTGTGCTCAAATCCCAACTTCATCACTTAACCAAATGTGTGATCCACGGCACTTCTATGGTGCTTAATGTGTCAACATTGCCAGTTCCTAAGTATTTCAAAATTGTTAGCCCCTAGGAGTGTTTTTTTACTCAGAATACACTAATTGAAAACGCTTCACTCATGGTTTAGTTGGCTGTATTATTCCCCCATATATAATACTAGCACCTGTAAGCCATTATTGACCTCCTCTGAGCCAATAAGAATGCTCGTAAGCATTCTGAATTCAGAGGCAGACAGGGAAAAAGCAATCCCCAGCAAGATTTCTTTCCACAAGACATCCCTCTCTGAAAGTATCTCTTTTCCCTACACCTTCAATGTGACCAGCAACCTCCAACCTAATACAATACAGTGTAAGCAAAAACGTGGGATAAATACATTCACTGACAGAAAGAGAAACCATTTACTTTTACAATACACCCATCGCAAACTCATGTTAAAACTAGAGTTCAAGCAAGCTTACAATGGAAATGTTAACCTTATAATGACAACATATTAACTAAATACTACAAAATTAAACCACATTTAATTTACTAACTGTGGGATGTTTTTACCCATGCATACAAGCCCTACCATAAAACTGTGCAGTACTGGCATGGAAAACATCATGATGGCCAGAACTCCCCAGAGAGTGCACAGGGAAAACATGAAGAATAGGCTGCCACCCATTTTTGCCTATGTTGTGAGCACAGGAGGGCACTGCCTAAAACCACCATTGGGCTACTCACACAGTAGCCTGAAACCATTGGGAATGGCAATGCTGATTGCCAAAAAAGCAACTCAGAACTGTGGGGAATTCATTTTCTTAATCCCAAAAATGGTTGCATTACCAGTACTCACCACTATCAGAAAGCCGGCGTTTTAAAACCACCAGACTTTTGTGTAAAACTGAACAAATGAAACAAAACCAGACCAAGGATAGACTTGCTAAGAGGTGGATACAATGTAAAACTATATCCTGAAATGACTTGAAGGAAGTAATTATTAAATGTATATGTAAAAATTGCAAGTGATTTAAACTGGGAACAAAAAGTGACATTTAGCTGAAACCTGGCTTAATGAAACTGGATTCTGCCTGACAACTACCCTGACAGGAGTTGAAACTGGATGCTCAGCCACTCTGCCCCTGGCCAAAAGGAGTTAACACCTCTCTGATTAGATTAGGAGTGGAGCATCTGGGGACTACAGGGAGTTGAACAAAGGCCTGTCCTGGACTGAGGCAAATGTTATATTGGGGGCATCGTAAAATAGCTTCCTCTTGGGAGAAACTGGGGGGCAGCTGTGCCTCTGTGAACAAGCTGGCTTGGGGGAAGTGGATAAACCAGTTATTCCACCCTGTGATGTGGGAAGCCACACCCCTTTTTGACCAGGGCATAATTTTAAAAAGATAGATAACTCATAGTGCGGACTTGTCAGAATTATATAAGTAATATCATTATTTTTGTGATTTTTCCGTGAACATTTTGAGAGGCGTTAGGACCCTGTGGTGTATTCTGGGGGGTTGCTAGCGGGAAATAGGGTCTCACTCCAAATGTATGCATGTTAAAAATCTGACACTTCATCAATTAATGTCCATACTCCTTGCGCACATGTGTGTAATTTTGGGTAAATGTCCGATATTGCAAAACCAGTTAAAAAGCGCAAAACGTTGTCATTTTTGAATGCAAGCCCAGAGGCGGACAAGCATGGACCATAAGGAATATATAATGTGTACATGTAATTTCAACAAATTGTATATCTGGGAAGGATGTATTTGAATCAAATATAGATTTGTGGGCAAACTGACCAGGGGAGGATCCTCTGACCCATAAACAGACTTCATCATGATGACAATCCATTTCCTTCCCCCAATCATGGGAGAGGGGACCATTGGGCCAATGACAAGTAGAGAGGGGCAGGCTTAGCTAGGTCCAGGCACACACCCATTTTCAAAACACATAAAAAGAGACTGCTGGGACAGGTAGAGAGATTCAATTCCATTTGCTGCGGAGCATGCTGACCGACAACTTCACATCCAGAGATCCAGACTTCAAATCCATCAATCTCCAAAGACCAGAACTTTACTTCAGAACTTAAAGCAAGGGCCTAAACCCACAAACTGAGAACTCTTCTCAGCAGGCCTCAGCAACCTTAAAATCATTTGCAAACTATTCCACAGCCGGGCGAGCTGTTTGAATTCTTTTGCCAAGAACAATTGCCAGAGACCAGACCAGAGATCCAGAGTGACCCAGACCGCTGTGAGCAGAACCAGAGAGCTGACCCAGATCACTGTGAAGTGCCGAGACCAGAACCGGAGTCCAGTCCAAAACCTGACCAGATCCGTGGCGAGGCCTATTTCAAATTTATATTGTGAGTACCTAGCAGAACTGTGCAGAACCAATCTCTTAGTTAAAATAATCTAATCCAAACTATTTTAACCTAAGTAGAACTGCCTCCTAGAAATCGTGTCATCTGTCATTTTTAAAGCTGCACAACTGTCACCTGTCAATTCTGCAGCTGCAAGCTGTCACCTGTCATTTTGAGTTACTTTAAATCCGAAAAACTACCTTTATTTAATCGTCCGTATCTCTGGAACCGTTTGGGCTAGGAACGAGATTTAACTTTCCGCTGAAAGCTTAGAATCTAAGCTTTCCAACAAGCCTAGAATCGATTTACGACTACTCCTTATACTTTTTCCGCAATCACGATTTACGCACCCGCGAAATTTACCGCGATTTGCGATTTTGGCTCAATTTCTCCACTTGTCAAAATAGCAGCTCCATTCTTTCTTTTGTTAAAATCCGTTTGCAACTTGGTAATAACTCATAGAGCATTGCTAAAGTGAGCCTGAACTAGTACCAACACGCATCTCCCACTCACCCTGAATCTCTAGAGGGAATTAAAAGCAATTTTAGTACCTTTTCACTTCCTTGCAAACCACATTAAAGTAATTCGCTTGTGTTTAAAACTCATCCCTGTTTTCCCTAAGCTTGCTGGGAGAACTGGAACTGTGTATTGCATTATAAAGTGTGATTTGTTGGGATTCTTGAAGAATGTGTGCATCTCCTTCCATTTCTTACGTTGCATAGGGGAGGGGGGTGAATTGCCAGAGAAAAAGTGATTATCTTATCTTTTGCTAAAATCATATCAAGTATTTCTGTACTGCATTTTATTCCTCATTGCTTTTCCCTTGAAATCATAAAAGTATTTTTGCTACTTTATCCATCCTATACTAACTCCTCATTGATTGTAAAGAAGTGTGCTAGTGCCAGATTACCCATTGTTGATCAACATCATATGTCTAAGTGTACTATCAGATATTGATTTATTATAAAGTGTGATATATATATATTGTTTAAATTCTCAAATAAACCTTTTAATTTGCAAAACAAACCTACTTCTTGGCTCAGTGGGGTCAGGTGGATTCTAAGAGGGGGGTGTTATACAAGGGTGGTCATCCAGAGTACTGAACTAGACATAAAAATACATTAATAAGGGTTTTCCTCAGCATCCCAGACTAGGCATTGACTTGGCTGTAGTGTTGATTGAATATCGCTTACATAACACATTTTGTCAATTTATCTTACTTACTATTAATCTAGTGTCTTTTTATACATGATTGCAACTCCTAAACCTATATTGCTACTACCACTATGTGCTAATAACCTTATAGATTTTGGGAGGATATGTATCCCTTGGGATAATGATCCTGGCCAAATGTATGGTCTGATGTGAATTAGGCTCCCTCCTTCATTTTATACAGCTATACTACTGACCATTGATATATAATACTGACCATTGCTATATTGTACACCAAAAAAGTAATTTGTTTGGACTTGCTTATGGCAATGGCAAGAACACTTGTAAACCATGGCCCCCTGCTAATCTCAGTCTTTTTTCAGATATGTGTTCTGGTAGCCACATATATGCATCCTCTATCTAATGTTATGATATGTGTACCTTCTCTGCAGTTTCTAATCTGCCTCTTGTATATATTCTTGAACACTCATACATTCTGCAGAACTGCTATTCAGACAGCTGTATCTATGCTGGTGTACGTGTACCTTGCCCATACGTCTAGTGACCTGTATCCTGCATTTATACCAGACTGCTGTTATTAAGCTGTTTGCTGTTCTCGGGTAGACCACAAATACCCTCATCTTGAACTTCCAACATTGCCCTTGAAATGCCATTTGTTTATCAGTCTGGTTCTCGCATGGATGGAAGAGGCACCAAGCTTGAAGGGAGTTCCTAGGCTTATTGTAATTGCTGCCAATGATATTCTAGGGTTGCAGTCATCAGAAGACAGGAGGTTCTCAATGAACAGGAGGACCATGTAAGTACAAAAGGAATTAATTATTTAATCTATTTCAGGTTTCAGGCTAGTAGGTAAGAGGGGAAACAGGTGATAGTCATCCTTCATCCTTCCAGCTTAGCTCCCATGACCTGGATGACCAATGGTCGCTCAGGGAACCCCGGGGTGCTCCTGGTTCCAATGCATATTCCCCATTCCCTCCCAGGTAGCTGGTATAAGCACCATACTACAGATGCGCATGTGATGGGGGACAACGGCGAAAGATTCTTAAACCCTTTATTTCTTTGGTTTGTGGCGTGTTCCAATGAGTCTGCGCCTCTGCCCCCAACAAAAATTCCTTCAATGGGCCTGGCCTGCACTGTGGTCATTGAGTATCTTGGCACTGTACGCTAGATGAAGAAATATAGCAGTATTTGGACAGTCACAACTTGCACTACCACAATACACGCTCCAGATTTAGTACTATAAAAAGCGCTATGGTTTCAGTGACGTGTAATATTTGATACCATAAGTCTAGGACTTGAAGGTGAAGCGTTGTTCACCTTATTAGAAAGTGTGGGATTTTTGCATTTGTGCGAAGCGAGGAAATAACCCGTGCATGTGTGCTCATTATGGACATTTATTTAATAAACAAGCGCCAATTGAAAAGGCTGAATTAAAAACTCGTGGATCAAGTCTCTTCTGTTCATCTGCAGTGTTATGCAATAATATAGGCTGGACCACCCATCTGTAACCTCCAGGTCACTGGCGCTCCATTCATCCATGCGGGTACACAAACCTTCTTCCCTTGTTCCGAAGTCGATAAAATGGGGGCGCTTCAGTGGAAGAAGTGTAGCGAAAAAAGTCGTGAAATTGTGGTATCGGCCGGGGGTGTGGGGAGGGTAGGCGGAAGCATAGTGCAACATGGGGCAAGGTGTTGCCGCCAGGGCACTGCAAGAGTCTAAGTGACTAGTAACTAAGACTCCTATTGCAACTTTACACTTGCACTGTGCACAGGGACATGAATGGACAAATCATCTACATAGAATGGTGAATATGGTCGTAAAAAGTAGAGGAATGGTAAACAGAAAAAAATAAAAAGTAGTGAGACACCGCTTGAGTTGAGCAACTAATACATATTATTAAAGCATCAAGCCTCAATGCAGCCTATGTACTTTATACATTGACAATATCAATATTATGGCCTCTTCACCAAGGACAAAATGCTGAGATCTCTCATTGGTAGATGCCCAGTTTGAGTCTCAGCAGCTGCTGGGGTCTGTCACCCCTCCAAATTAAGTAATTCAGTTGAGTTATTGGCACCAAGCTATATGTCACGCTTTACTGTTCAATTGGATTTTTCTGTGCCCTGGCATAGGCTGAGTTTAAGGAGTGGCCTGGAGTGGCACGTGCTACCCCTGGAATTTGACTGGCCACCCAAGAAGCCACCCCATTTTCCTCAACTATGATCACTAAAGTTTAAACACAGGAATGTAAGACACTAATGCTAGTAATTAAAGTAGGTCTGGGTAGTGGAGACACATTTTAAATTAATGCTATTCAGACGTGTGTGTGTGCACACGCTCTCGCTTCATGCCACCCCTGCATTAGTCACTGCCCCACCTGGGTCACTGCAGTCAAAAGAGGCTGGCCACGCACACGCCACTGGACCCTTTGAACATCTTCCTCCCGCCTTTTGTGATTATGCTCTGTCATCACGTGCATTCACACACAAAAAAACCAAAAAAAAACGAATGCATGCGTGGCAAACTCGTGCTGCGGACAAAACCTCTGGATTAGAAAGGGCTCGTTTTTTCTTCCTGTCTATTCAATCTCCGCCCCTTATGCTGTGTCTCAAGACAAACGCTGAACATTGATGTGGAAAGCAGAGCCGAGGATTCCTAATCGCCAGGGTCTGGCCTGGGAACAGCGCCTCAGCTCGTAAGAGGACACCGAACAGCCTCCAAAACTGGCGCGAGTCTGCTAATGCGTGACATTTCCATCTGTACAGTGTTTTTATGAGTCACGCGTCCATGCCTTATGCGTGACACTTTAAGCACCACTTTATTGTTGGCTATCTAATGTTTTTGTGCTGTCTTACACCCTTTTATGAAATGCAGTTATCTATAAACTGCTTTAAAGCAGGCTTATCACTCTTACATAAATTCTTGAAGCTACTTTATCTCTCTTCTTTGCCGCCATCGAGAACAATTCACAATCAGTGATTTATTTCAGTACTAAATTGTATTTAAATTGTATTTAATTTCTCATCGACAATAGAATTTTTTTAATGTTATTATTACGTAATATAGACATTTTATCTCCGTCTGCAATCGTCATGTGAATATGTACTGCATTTTCCAGATGCTCTCTTTACTAGGCACTTGCACTTTAACTTTTGAGACTAGAATATGACCCTAGCTGATATGTTTATTATTGTATGATATATTTGCATGCATTTTGTATATGCTCTGCAGTCGGTGTAATAGCAGTTGTATGTTTCAGCCGCTGACATTTATGGCAAATGACGAAATAAAGTGTTATGTTTAGGTTGAGGATTTGTATTATATGATCACTGCATAGTGTAAACTTCAATGCAGTCCCACCAGAGCCATCATACCGAGGATGCTGGTGACACACAGCACATCCTGGTATGCATGTTTAACACATATCCTTGTTTAACAGCAACACATTTCAGTGGAAACATCTGTATAATTAATGAACAAACAGTAAGGGATTGTTGGAGCGATCACTGCCTGAGACAAGTTTACCTAGTAAGTGTTAATGTTCAGTAATACGTACTGCAATCATTGGATTTGAATGAAAGTCCCCTTGCAGCATCAATCCATCAGTGCCTTTACTCAGGACCAGTGATAGAACTGTACCAAAAAAGTAGTGGAACTGTGACTCCGGCGAGGGCACAGAGTAGGAAGGAAAGGAGCAACCTGCAACACATTTTTCAAGGGTTGCATTCATGCTGCTTGACAGCCAATTGAGCTGAAATAGATTTCAGTTTAGCTATACCTGTTACCCAGTGGTAAAGTGGAGAACCTTGGTATTACTTCATAAAGACCAGTTCCGGAATAGGTGAAAATGGATGCAAAAAGTAGTGGAGCTGTTAACAGTAAAAAATAAAAGTAGTGGAACACCACTCCCAACCGTTCCTGGTCACTTCGACCACTGCTCAAGACAAACAAATTCACAAAATATATCATTTTTATAGCTGTATAGTTGATTTATATAATATCTGCATGCTTGACACAAGGAAAGGATTTACATGTTTGTGCACCTTTAATTGCAGTTCAGATCATTCAAATTAACAAGCTGCATGCCTGTGCCAACAATGGTTTCATGCTGGTGTTCTTATCTCACAGATTATTTTAATTTTAAGCTTTACAAACACAGGGGTGGGGAGGGGACTTTTTCTGAGTTTGCTTTACTTTGTATTGTTTGAAATAAAGATTTGATGTGCAGGGATTAAAGGCAGCTCCTAGGTGTTAGGCATCATCCATTAAGAATTTGCTACCTTTGCACTAATAAAAACCTATGACAATTAGTGAGAAAACTGTGTTGGGATGTTGTGGTTGAAAGTAAAACCGAAAAACCCCAGACATTCACCAGTAAGCTAAGCAACCATAACTCTCCACTGTGCACTGCTAAAACTAACTAAAACTAACATCCAGGACATCAAAGATGACATCACAAATGTGCACCCTAATTTGCTACAACTTCCTAATATCATAGTCAACCCCAACATAGCAGCATTTTCAGCCAATCTATGATGTTCAAGTGTCATTCCCCACCTCCTAGCAACATTCTTAACACTTCTATCAGCTTTCTACAACTTTTTACACTGTTTTTTGTTCGCCAGCATTCGTTAATGTTGCTTAGCCTACCATAACTGGCGAATCTCAGTTTTTTTTATATAGATGTATCATACTGAACCCCCTCGCTAATGATATTTGAAAGGCAAGGACTGAGCGCCTGTCTGCGGACGGGCGCGGACGAGGTCAACAGTACCCAAACAGTCAGGGGATATCTGGAATTGTACTATTGTGTTATATGGAAAATGCAGAACTTTGAAAAAGGACACTTTAAGTACTAATAAAAAATAAGTGAACCTAAGTGTCTGAAACAATAACCATGCATTTAATGACCATGTAGAATGAAATGGATTAAACCATAACAAAAAAAAGGTATGCCTCCAACGTAATTACCTCACAAAACTGTGCAACCAGGAGCGACAGTAGACGTACACAATACAACAAAGAGAAATTACAACAAAATAGTAAGTGAATCTAATTTTTCTTATATGTGTGTGTATTTTTTTGTATGAGACGCAGAAAAAGTAATATATTTCTGTTGTTTTGACACAGAAATGTGCAGTATTTTGGAGTGGCCGGAGGAGAATTTTAGGCATGGGGAAATGTCGGAAGATAGCGATAATAATGGTACACAGTACTCTGCATAAGCAAATTAATGATCAGTATTTTATGGTCATTTAACATATATATATAGATAGGCTGAAAAGGATGGAATTGAAAATGGACATACAAAATGACAATTTTAACAGTTTAAGACAATTTGTGGAGGAATTTGTTACAGGAAAAATATGATATCACTGTCCCACCTGCACCTGCCCCCCTTCTCCATTTCCTAGTGAACCACCCCCAAACCTTAAAGAAGAAAAGAAACGTTTTGATGAAACATCCATCCCTTCACCCCCTCACAAATCATCCCCTCAGAACCAGCCCGTATAAAAGCCTAATTCCCCTATATTTGTTTCAGTATCTGCTTCCCCAATATTTGTTTTGCTTGATGTGTGTGTGTGTATTGGAATTTTTCTTATGTTAGTTGTAGTGGAAGGGTGTGAGGCAAAACATTTTTTAAAAAAGAGTTAAAATGTTCGCAGACAGCGCTCCTGTTCGAGCTGGCCGTAAACAATAGAATGGGGATGTTCTAACGGCAATACACCTTCCCCTACCAATGGCATCCAAGATGGAACGGATCTTAGAACGCACCATCTGGTCAAGTTGTGCGTTAATGTACAGAATGGGGCGTCCTAAGGAGATTATACCTCTCCGTACTGCTCACAAACAAGATAAAAAATGTTCTTAGAACACACCAGGTGTCTGGGATGTCTGTAAACTAACAAAATGGGAGTGTCCTAAGGACACTATACCTGTCCGTACCGTCAGTAGCCAAGATGGAACTGTCCATAGAACAGGCGCGGTGGCCGGCATGTCTGTAGGCAAACAAAATGGAGGTGTCCTAAGGACAATGTATCTGGCTGTACAGTCAGCAAATCATGTACGCACATGCGCACTACACCCATAAGTACTGTGAACATCGCGCCTGTCCGTAACTGTCCATGTCACTTGTGTCACACTTTTAATTACTTTCAGGACCCGAACACTGTCCGTAGAACACCCGCACGCATGCGCACATCCGTTACTCTGCATTTGCTGTCCAGCGGGCATGCATTTCCTTCGCGGATGTGTTCAGGACATCATCATGTGACTGCACCCACGCTGAGCATGTGGACTAATTTGCGCAGTTTGTCTGCTTCCGCAACATTTCAAAAGAACTTATGCAAACAGGGTAAATTATTTTACAGTGTAAAATCACCATTTCACATGTCCCATACAATGGTCCTACCTTTGAATGTAGTGTTTGGAATTTTTGCAACGCTTTTGAGTGATCAATAAGGTCACGAGCCGCACCCCTCCACCCTCATAAATGGCCACACCCCAAGCTCATCCTCATTGTGCTTCTGGCTATAGCAGATTCATTTGTACTGCCTTTACAGCTGTAGCAAACTTTAGCCGACTAATCCTTATGGCATCCATGGCTACTGTTGCTTCATTAGCCTCAGCACCACCCCCAAACCCTCCACCGCCACCACCTCCCCAAGGGCCTACAGAGGGAAATAGGGGTGAAGATGTAGAGAGCGAGGAAGAAGAGGAAGAAGAGAATGAGATGGAGGAACTCTGCACTACAAGCACTCGCCGGGAGTCGTGGGTGTGGCGGTTGTTTTCCGTTTTTGGGAACATACCAAAAGCACTGCGAACCTAGTTAGGTGTAACCAATGCCAGTTGGTGCTGAGTCACGGGAGAACTGGTGAGTACAGCTTTGGTATGACAACCATGAAGCGACACCTAACTTCGTTCCACAGTGCGGACATTCGCAAGGTGGTACCATGTGAAGAACGTAGTAGATTGAGTTCCTCCACAGCATCCTCCGTTTCCGATCCTCTCACCACAAGAGACACTCCTTTGGGAGAGCTCATCCCTCCAGCTGCCTCACAGGTCATTCGCAATGCTGTTGACCCTTACCTTTCGAGGGTCATAATATTGTGTATGTACTGCGACGCAGTACTCTGCAGGGGGGAGAGTTTTCGAAGTGCTTTTGAGGCTACGGTCACGGAGCACCAGAAGAACTGCGCCCCACCTAAGTAAAGGCCACCTTACATCTTTCTCTCTCCACCTTCCCTTTCTTATCCCCTTGGTTGGTTTCCCTTCCTTACCCTCCTTTGCCCTCCTCTCCCAGTGTGTTGTGTGCTGTAAATCAATAAACTGGAAAAAAAAACAGAAATTACAAAAAAGGCTCTTTTCTGAGCCGCCTTTCTCATTTTAACAGTAGAACTATCAAGTGACGGTTGTGGGCCCCTACGTATTTCTCAAAAAGTCAGCGGACAATGGTAGGACGCACAAAAATGGAGGGTGCAAGCGGAGCAAAACCAAAGCACTTTTCGCTGGGAGTAAGTGATGGCTCTGAAAAGAGCCTTTCAGTGGTGTTTTGTGTGTTTCGAAAACTATGGATTGCAAAAAACTAATTGCCAAATAGGTGACTATGAGACCAAAAAAGGTTGCAATGCATTTTGTACATTTTGAGGAAAAATCTGATTTCCAGCATATGTGAGATGGACTCTATCTCTGCGAAAAATGAAAGTGCTGCGAAACAAAATGTTTTCATTGTGGAATGAGGACATGCCAACATCTCTTAGAAAGGCACAAACAGCCTCATTAACATTGCGCCTCGCTTTCTCCATTTGTGGACCAAATGCAGACGAACGCAGCCATCTTTGTCGTTGTGCAATACATGAAAAAAGTATTTGGCAATTTGGAAACATGTCCATGACCTTTGCAAGTCCTTCCTTCATTGCAAATTGCAAAGAAATTCCAGAGACATGGCCTAAACTGTTTCCTCCGCAATGAATGATAATTATATCAGGATGAAGCTCTGTCTGTAAAGTAGCACAGAGAGGTACCAACTCCAGCCACCTCATTCCACTCACGCCATGCCAGTGCACTTCCACATGAGGAAATCCAAGATCTGCAGATAGACAGTAACTTTCAGCATGCACATTCAACTAATGTATCCATGAGTCTCCCAAAATCAAGATAATCTGTTTTCGAGCACACAGAGCCATGGCTGACTGGTGTCCTGTCAGGGAGAAGATGTTCGCAGTAAATTTCTCCATTCAGAACAGACGCACTGAACTTTAAAGACCAATCCCTACCTTCACACATTCTCATTTGCATGCGTCTCCACCCCAGAATCCCCATTGGTAATATGCGCTGTCTGCAGACTACCGCCATGTCCGCGAACACGTAGAGGATCAGAGCGTGATGACTGTTCATTTAAATATTATTCTCATTTTCCCCTTTAAGGTGGACTCTGAAAAGAGCCGTTTGTTTTGTTTTTTGGGCAAATGCCTTACAGACACCTGTTATTTTGTATTTTTTTTTAATTTTATTTCTTCTTACTTTACTCCTATAATCATAATAGAACCTTCTCCAAAGGAAGCCTTACATCCTAAAAGAACATGGCATTTCCCAAAGAAGATAACGCAACACCATCTGCTTCAAAATAAGCCGCATTACTGGGAACAATGTTCTTGTGGCTGCAGAAAAACATACCAACTCGTAACATAAAACCATGCATGCCGCGATTGATGTTGCACCTCGCAATAGTTTGATCAGGACAGAAAACAGAACTGTTTTCCCATTTTCCTCTAGGGAGTAACCCAGAAAAAAATACTTTCTCAGTTGGAAAGATGTTAATGACTGCTTGCATCAACTGTTCCAAATCTTCCAACCAAGTATGTGAACTCACGTAGCTGAAATGGCAAGCACTGTAGTGCAAAAGTACCACATGGGGAGTGGTCATCCTACGCATGTCTCTGCAAACTTGGAGAATTGCCGCGATCACTCTCAGCGCGCCACACCACCTCCACTCCTCTCACATCGAAATTATGTGCCACATGCCTACTTTAGGAATAGTGCTGTAAACCATGCACAAAAATATCTCCAAGGACCAAAACCCTGACTCTCTCCACCTCTGCCATCTTCAGTATTCGCACCGTCTTTCGACACAAAAGAAGAATGTGAACATCTGATTGGCTGATACCTATAGTCCCCTTTCCCATGCTGAATTTGCTGTAGAACCCTGTATGTGACACGCCCTACCCGTGGACATGCGCTGTCTACGTGTGGCAGGTAACTCTTAGCCAGTCCTTCTACCCTTTCGACATCACTTGCAAATCCATTCCCTCATTGGACACAGCTAAGCAGTCACACAACCATCCGCCAATCACATTCAACATCTCTACATCTAACTCCGTCATGAAAATTTTGCACTTCAAATGTACTATTGATCACTCTGAATGCAAGTTGCATATCATTACAAAGCACCTACTTCAAAAACTACTGTGGAAGTGTCGCAGATTTCTACGTACATGCATGAGTATAAAGTACAGGTATGTATATTTTTATCAGAGAACATGTGCAACCCTTATGATTTAATTTAAACAAATTAATGCCACTAAATCTGCATAGCTAATACATACCAACGCCCCCCCTTTAAGTGCAAGACTTCCGATTTTTCATTCACAAATTGCACTACTTCTTACTGTCTCCCGCATAACCTATACATACGTAAAAACACTCCTTATTTAGCGTGAAACTCGATTTTCCATTACAAAATGTCACCATTTTTTACTGTGCACCGCCTACATTAATGCTACTTCCAATACGATTGTATGAGAAAAATAAACGCTCCCGATTGCTGTGGTGACATCTCCCTCTGAGGGTTTCCAGATTTTTCAGATTCGTACTTATAATATGAAAGTAGTGACCTTTTCCCCATTTACTATAATGACCTATCGCTTACAAACCTCTCTGCTATAGGTAACACAGCTTAAAAGAAACAAGACATTTTCATAACCTAAAAATTGTACGCATTTCTGAAGCACGTGCAACTGACATACTGCAAGTAACATAGAAAGGCAGCACATAGTGAAGTGAAATGCACACATGCACTGTGTTGAAATATCAAAGGAGAATACTCCGACGAAAAATACAAAATTAACATGTACAGTAACATCACTGCTTTAAACACACAAAGTTACTAACTTCTTCTTTTTACAATCGCAGTGAAGACTACTCTCCTGAAAATCAACAGCATCTACACTGCAAACGACATATCGAAGAAACCTGGTCATTCTGAAAAAAAAACTAAGTACAGTACTACCTTTATATTCTTACTGCCTCTCAAAGAGACTGTGTGGGTTATTTATTTAATTTGCGCACCAAAACAAACATTGATTTCTGAACCATTCTACCCACAAATCCCCATTTATTAAACAAAGAATAACAGGCAGAATGGCTCACAAATCCCTGTGTTTTTGGAACTCAAATAACATACAGAAGCCTTAGAATGTTAGTACTAGAAAACAAATAGCTGTTTCAATTTTATACCATTACGTTTACTATTAATGCTTCTCCTCACCACTAGCTCACTTTGTACTCTCATCTGAAGCACAGTGTAGTAGTATACAAACAGAAAAATAGCCTTCCCAAATCATTTTAACAGCCCAATGCACATTCACACACCACCACAAAGAGCTTCCCCATCAAACTCATGCACGCATGCACACAGCACACATACATTGTACAACAGACCAAACCATGCCTTCTTTTTTCAACAGACCCCAAAGAATGCCTACCAAAAAGCAAGTCCATAGAAAGGAATGCAGAAATAGAGCAAATGAAAATAAAAGTGTCTAAAGTAAGCATCCATCTGTAGCAGAGTTTGTAGAGAACATTGGAACAAAACACCTAATACAGTCATTTAGCGAAACAAAGGAAGCTTCAACTACTGAAACTGTACCTCCTCTATCAAAATGTGGCACGAAACATAAAACGCTTCACAAAAAATCGGCTACCAGTACTGCTAACAATGCTCCTATTAATCCTGATATAGTAACAAGAACCCATAGTAAAAAAAGTGTTTTAGCAAAAATGTTTCACCACAGAGTCCTTCAGAATCTAATAGGAAGAGGACCGAAATCATCCTCAACCCTTAAAACCTACCACAGAAAATGAATTCTACAAGCTCTCGTAGACAGTGCAATCGTTCTCCAAAGGAAGTTGTTTATATTAGTGTTAAATTGGATGAAACCACTAACAAAACTAAGTACTAAACTAAAAAAGAAACTTGTCAATAAACGGAATGTTAACAAAAATAACTTCTTAAATATTTGTGGAGGTGAATGGAGTCACACAACAACCACAGAACCATATTTTAATGAAGAAGCATACAAACAAAATCAAACAAACACAATTGCCATCCATAGCAGTGGACAAGGGTATGAAAAAATTAATAATACCATCATGGAACAAGAAACACTGCTTACAAAAGTATCCCCTGAAAACTCAGAATTACCTCTCGATTCGACTGAACCAGACCGTCCAGTATACAAATGGCCATGCACGTCAATGTGTGACATTCCTGACAAATCTTTCAAATCTTTACGTCAGTTACTCAATCAGTATGTGACAGGTAAAGACTAAACTAAAAGGAAAGTGCTGCAAAATATGGATCTCTGTCCAGTGCACAAATACACAGGACTAAAAAGAAATTCATTAGCCTGCATTTCAGGACCTATTTGCAAAAGCACCTTCCATGATATCAAAAGGATATCAATACATCATTCAAATGTAAGAAATCTAGTGTATAAAATGTACTATGCTAAAAGTCCAGCTTTAGAATTAGCCAATTTAAATAACACTCTTCTGCATGTTACACCCAAATACCTAGAACAAGAAATCGACCGTATCCAGAGAAAATATTTTTGGAAGTGAAAGCCACTTACAAAATACAATATTTTTAGAACAGACTAGCAACATTTCTGCACATAGCAACTTTCTATTACACACATACAAAAAAGAAATACTAACATTTAAAAGTGCATCAGCTGAAGTACTAAACCATGTGTGTGTGTGTGTTGCCGCAGAACGTTTTACAAAAGAAACACAAACAATATAGACATATCATACAAAATAGAAGACAATGAAGATTCCAAATGGTTTGAATTAGCTCTCTACCTTTCAGCAGAAAACAAGTACCAAATAAGTGAACCCCTAATATGTTGCAGTTACTGCACTACAAAACTGGCCAACAACCAAACTCCTTCATGTGCTATCACAAATAATTTGGAATTGTTCCCACTACCAAAACCCCTGCAAAAACTCAATTTATATGAGAGCATCATAATTCAAACAGTTCACCCATTTCAAGCAATTACACGCCTTCAACCAAAAACAGCAAAATTACCTTCCTCTGAATTGGTGAAAGGCATTCGTGGCAAAGTAGTTTAGATCTAACAGAAAATGTACACACTCTAGGAGTGCAACATCCAATACAGCATTCTTTAATTGTTTTGGTAAATGGTGTACCAACAAAAGACAAAAGAATTTGCCAACAACTGGTGGATTTACATAAAGTTAGACAAGCCTTGCAATATCTGAAAGACAATAACGAATACTACAAAGAAATAAATATTGAGGAAAGCTTAAGGGAAACAACTGAAATAATTCAAGAGTCATCAGAAACTGGTCAATTTGAACTATTGGATCCTGCTGCATTATCCACTCTTTTGGACCATTACACAATTCATCCATTGCCTTCCAATGAAAGCATAGATGATGCATCAGAAACTTACCAAATGCGACAAACCAAAGGGTCACTAATGAGCATATGGGAAAAAAGTATAGAAGCACATGCTTTTCCACTACTATTTCCTACTGGCAAAGGTGGAAGATATGATGATAGACCCACTCAGATTACGGCATCAGAATACCGGTCATTACGAATGTATTCGCAAGATCCCAGATTTAGACAACATGTGGAGTACATATTCCACTTACTCTTTGAAAGTGAACTAGCAACCCTATGTTATGGAGTTGCACACATTTTGAAATCTGGAACCCACTTTCAAAATATGTCAGCTACACAATTAATACAAAAAGAACAAGAAAAAGATGAGGTTTTACAATCAAGTATAACAAATCTGTTGGCAAACATGCGTGGTACAAAAGAATACTGGTTCCGACGGCACATAGATGTACGGTGTATGATCAGAAACCTTAGACCACCGACTTGGTTTGTTACACTAAGTTGCGCAGAATATGCATGGGAAGATTTACATAAGTTCCTAAGCATATCAAACAACAACAAAACCGACATAGATATATTAACACCTGGAGAACTTTGCTCTCTAGATCCAGTTAATGTGTCAAGATATTTCCTTCATCGTTTCATTGCTATGCTACACTTTATTTGTAATAAAACTGTTCCTCCCCTCAGAGAGGTGCAACACTTCTTTTGGAGAAAAGAATACCAAGCGAGAGGAGCACCACATATTCACATGCTTTAATGGATCAAAAGTGCACCTAAATTTGGTCACGACAGTGATGCCACTGTTTTGCAGTTCATCCAAAAATATGTCAGTTGTGAAATCCCTTCACAACGGATACATAGTGACCTGCATGGACAGATTTTTCAATTTCAAAGGCACAGATGTGGCAAATATTGTCGTTGCAAATACAAAAGCAAAAGGAAATACTAAACCAATGCCGCTTTGGTTTCCCTAGACCAGTTACAGAAACAGGTGAAGTGAACAACTTCATGTCTTCAGTTCGACACCTAACAACAAGTATTACATAAAAAGAACAGAAGAATCAAAATATATCAATGATTACAATACAATCATTGCCCTCATGTGGAATGCAAACATAGATGTGCAATACATTGCAGACAATTCCACTGCAGTTACAGCCTACTTAACAAAAGCAGAAAAAACAGAGCTTCAAGACCTCTGGAATGACCTATCATCAGACAAAACACTATCTCAGCCTAGTCATAAAAATTCTCTCTCATAGAGAATGTGGAGCCTATGAAGCAGCAGATTGTTTAACTGGTACTGCTCTGTATGGAAAATCAGACAACATAGTATGGCTAAGTTTTGGTCCTGCTAAATCTAGAAAAAGAGTTCTAAAATCATATCAGGACATAGAAACAATTGCCAGAAATGATCCCAACAGCCAAGACATTTTAAAAAACAATTTACTGGACACATACTATCCGAACAGCACTTTGGAAAGCATGTGTCTATACCACATAGGTCAAAACTTTGCATACAAAAATAATATAAAACCTGATGAAAGCAAAGGTAGATATAGGGCCTCATTACGACCCAGGCGGTAAGTTACCGCCTGGGTCGTACCTTTACCACCATGGCGTAAACTACGTTTACGCCATGGTGGTTGGCGGACTTACCGCCCCATTCCGAGGTTGGCGGGGCGGTAAGTCCCCATTAACCCATTTACCCTTCCCCATTCCCATTCCCATTTTTGCCCCATAGGGCATAATGGGAGTGGGGAAGGCGTTAATTACGCCACCGTAAATTACGGTGGCGTAATTAACAACAAGGTCCCTTAGCGCCATGGATTTTAACACCTGCTAAAAGCAGGTGTTAAATCCTCCATGGCGCTAAGGGACCTCGGAATCAGGCGGTAAGGGTCGGCGCTGTTTACGCCGCCGTAAACCCCTTACCGCCTGGGTCCTAATGAGGCCCATAGAGTGACAGATTGTGAAGGCAGCTTAGTGAAACTTACCAAATGAAGCTTAATTAATCATGTCAAATTGTCATTAATAACTCCTCAACAGAAAGAACTATATTACATGTCTCTGCTAAAACATTTTAAAACACGGAGAAAAGAGGAAGAAATATTAGATAACTATGACTGCTATGAATATGCTTTCAAATCAAATGAAAGCGCTATCACCGATGTGAACTTTACGCAGTACAAAACAATGTTGCACAATGAACAGCAACACGAAGAAGAACTTCAGGCCCAACTAGATAAGGACACTTCCGACAGTAGTCAACCTTCCGTAACAGGAAGCCAAGAACCACTAGGACAGCCGCTGATAGCAAATGAGGCAGAATTAGCTATGACAGAAGTGGAAAACACCATGTGTCACTATGAGGAAGATATATAAGACTTAACTATACTACAAGCAAAACTTAACAAAGATCAGTGCACCATTTTTGAAGAAGTAACAAAACAAATTGCACATGGTGTACAACACGAAAACAAAGAATGTACCTGCCAAAATTACAAACCTATACCGCTGTACGTCAGTGGTGAAGCTGGGTCAGGAAAAACATTCTTAATCAAAATCATCAGCAAGTTTCTTCAACAATTGACAAATAACAAACTGTCAGCTGTTGTAACTGCCCCCACAGGTTTAGCTGCCTACAACATAGGCAGTGGCCCTCATTACAACCTTGGCGGAGGACCATGGTGCTATTAGCACCATGGTGCATGCCGCTAAGGTTGCAATTCCGCCATGGTGGATGGCGGAATTACCGCCCCATTCCAAGGTGAGTGGGGCGGTAATTCCCCATTCACCAATGGCCCCTTCCCCATTCCCATTTTTGTCCCATAGCGCATAATGGGAATGGGGAAAGGCGATAATTACGGCACCGTAATTTACGGTGCTGTAATTATCGCCAAGGTCCCTTTGCGGCATGGCTTTTAACGGCTGCAAAAAGCAGCCGTTAAAAGCCATCCCGCAAAGGGAACCTTGTAATCAGGCGTTAAGGGTTGGCGCCGTTTACGGCACCGTAAACCCCTTAACGCCTGAGTCGGAATGAGGGCCAGTGTCACTTTACACCGATTACTACTCCTTCCAGTAGAACACCAAAACAAATTAGACTATTACAAACTTTCTGCAGAAGCAGCAATGGAACTACGCAGAATATTAAAACAAATGAAAATGCTACTAATAGATGAAGTGAGCATGGTCTCCAACCTAATGTTGGCTTTGATTCACCTCAGATTGCAAGAGGTACTGAAAACAAAGTACGAAGAACGCTTTGCAGGGAAACACATTATCGTTTTCGGATATCTTCTACAATTGACACCAGTAAAAGGTGAGCCTATTTTTAATACATTAGGACACAAACTCTGCCGTAAAACTGTTGGCAGCATAGGAAATGTCAACCTTTGGCAACATTTCCAATAGAGAGAATTAACAGAAAACATGTGGCAATCTGCAGATCTCATTTATGCCAACATTTTAAAAAGTATTAGAGTTGGTGTACTATCTCAAGAAGCACAAGCAATATTGAAAAACTGGCACATTCATGCACTTTATGACGATAATGCATGTTCTACTGATGTTATGGAGCAATTAGCGCACAAAAATGTCAATTGTATGGCCTTAATGCCAACTCTTGCAAGCTGTTTCAAATTCAATGAAACAATGTTAAAAAAAGAAATGGAACCAATAATGGAAATTTGCGCCGCAGACAAACTAGACGTACATGGTATGACACTACCCATGTGTGAGAAAGCCACAACAAGACTAAATACCATAGAAATTCAATCTCCAACACAGCTGGGTTGGAAAAAATATTAAAATTATCCTTAAATTGTAGAGTAATGCTTAAACATAACCTTGACGTGGAGCAAGGGCTAGTTAATGGGGCACTGGGTACAGTTGCTGGCTTTCATACATACCCACGTGACAACAACATTCAGTTTGTCAATATTCTCTTTGACAAACTTTCAGAAGTGAAAAGGATAGGGCGCTCAACTGCTCGATTCCTTCTCTTCAAAGACATGCATGTACGTAGAGAACAATTTTCTCTAACACTTGCATATGCAGTCACAAATTCATAAATCCCAAGGTCTTACCCTAGACAAAGCATTGATAGATATAGGAAACACAGTCTTTAAAGAAGGCATGGGCTACGTAGCACTATCACGCTTACGTACACTTCACGGTCTATTTCTTAATCAACTTTGATGCAAGTAAACTGAACGCTGATATTCCTTGCAATTTAGAATACAATAGACTGCGTTCACTGTACACCCCCCATCTGAAACAATATCCTGTTCCAGAAAAAGTAAAACGTGGTAACTAATTCAAACAGAAATGCAACAAAATCTGACGGCAAATCCTTCAAAGAAAACAAAAGCAGCTAAAACGTCATCAATTACCACAAGCAAAGAAGAACCTATTAGGGAAAGTAAATCAGGTACTTCTTCAAAGAAGGCACAAAAACTCAGAAAAAAGCACTCAGAGACAGAACTAGGTGGTCCATTCAAATTTTCAAATGAAACTGGTGTAAGTTGCCATGCAAATGTAGCAATGAATATTCTGTTTAATTGCCACCAATTGTTAACAATATTTACTTGCACAGTACAGACCAATTGTGTTTGTAAATGTTAGTCCTTCATAGAAACGCAACAAACAATCCTGACAACACGTACAGTGTTCACAGAATAAGACAAGAATTGGACTACTGTGCTGGAATGGCGAGATTCACTATAAACTCACAAGAAGATCCACAAGAATTTCTAATGTACTTACTACAAGTACTGGAAAACAAAAACATACCTGTAAATGAAATCTTACAGATTTCATACATATGGAAACATACATGCACTCTCTGTAACAATGTGATAATCGCTCCACCTTACTGATACAAACACATACAGGGTAATTCATAGAATTTCGCAGAAAAGTGTCGCAAGCGGCTGGCGCAGAGTGTCCGCGTGCGATTGTCTGCGCCAGGCACGTGCGCTAAAACCGATTTCCGCGCACAGCGTATTCATGGATTTTAGGCTCCCAAACCAGCCGTGGCGCAGAGTATCGCAGCGACCCTGCAGCAGCGCCAGTAACGCCCCCAAGAACGCCCTCGCGCAAGGAAAAGCCATCAAAATCGCTAAATCATCGCAAAGGGCTGCGCTAACCCTGGACCAGTTTACAGGGCTGCCAAACAAGGAACGCAAAGCGGGTAACGTGCATATCAGGGGTAAGCGTGAAGTTATACACGCGATTAGCCAG
This sequence comes from Ambystoma mexicanum, assembly GCA_002915635.3. Classification (NCBI taxonomy): domain Eukaryota; kingdom Metazoa; phylum Chordata; class Amphibia; order Caudata; family Ambystomatidae; genus Ambystoma; species Ambystoma mexicanum. The sequence continues at coordinate 851,713,312 of CM030321.1, read as the reverse complement.
GCTGCCAGGGTACGTGTATTCAGGGGTGCGCGGGAAGTTCAACACGCGATAGTCCAGGGAACGTGTATTACAGGGGTACGCGGGAAGTTCAACACGCGATAGTCCAGGGAACGTGTATTACAGGGGTACGCGGGAAGTTCAACACGCGATTGTCCAGGGAACGTGTATTACAGGGGTACGCGGTAAGTTCAACACGCGATTGTCCAGGGAACGTGTATTACAGGGGTACGCGGGAAGTCTTACATGCGATTAGCCAGGGCACGTGTAATACAGGGGTACGCGTGAAGTTATACACGCGATTAGCCAGGGTACAAGTATTACAGGGGTACGTGGGAATTATCACACGCGATTTGGCTGGGTACGTGTATTACAGGGGTACACGGGAAGTTCTACACGCAAATCGGCTGGGTACGTGTATTACAGGGGTGCGCGGGAATGATCACACGCGATTTGGCTTGGTACGTGTATTACAGGGGTGCGTGGTAATGATCAGACGCGATTTGGCTTGGTACGTGTATTACAGGGGTGCGTGGGAAGTTATACACGCGATTGGCCAGGGTACGTGTATTACAGGGGTACGTGGGAATTATCACACGCGATTTGGCTGGGTACGTGTATTACAGGGGTACACGGGAAGTTCTACACGCGATTCGGCTGGGTACGTGTATTACAGGGGTGCGCGGGAATTCTCACATGCGATTTGGCCAGGTACGTGTATTACAGGGGTGTGCGGGAATTATCACACGCAATTAGGCTGGGTGGGTCCTCACAGGTGTTCCCTGTACACCCTCCACGGCCCAGCAGGCAGCCACAAAACAGGGGACTACCCTGCACACCTGCTCATGTCCCCTGCACCCCTGCCCCCAGCAGTGCAGGGCACCCTCCACCAGGCCCCACTCATGTCTCCCACCACCCCACCCCCCGCCACCAGGGGCAGCCTCCACCAGGCCCCACTCATGTCTCCCACCACCCCCACCCCCCAGCAGTGCAGGGTCACCCTCCACCAGGCCCCACTCATGTCTTCCCACCACCCCCACCCCCCAGCAGTGCAGGGCACCCTCCACCAGGCCCCACTCATGTCTCCCACCACCCCACCCCCCAGCAGTGCAGGGTCACCCTCCACCAGGCCCCCACTCATGTCTCCCACCACCCCCACCCCCAGCAGTGCAGGGGCACCCTCCACCAGGCCCCCACTCATGTCTCCCACCACCCCCACCCCCCAGCCACCAGGGGCACCTCCACCAGGCCCCCACTCATGTCTCCCACCACCCCCACCCCCAGCAGTGCAGGGTCACCCTCCACCAGGCCCCCACTCATGTCTCCACCACCCCACCCCCCTGCCACCATGGGCAGCCCCCACCAGGCCCCCACTCATGTCTCCCACCACCCCCACCCCCAGCACTGCAGGGGCAGCCTCCACCAGGCCCCCACCATCATGTCTCCCACCACCCCCACCCCCAGCAGTGCAGGGCACCCTCCACCAGGCCCCCACTCATGTCTCCCACCACCCCACCCCCATGCCACCAGGGCAGCCCCCACCAGGCCCCACTCATGTCTCCCACCACCCCACCCCCAGCAGTGCAGGGTCACCCTCCACCAGGCCCCCACTCATGTCTCCCACCACCCCCACCCCCCAGCAGTGCAGGGGCACCCTCCACCAGGCCCCACTCATGTCTCCCACCACCCCCACCCCCCAGCAGTGCAGGGCACCCTCCACCAGGCCCCCACTCATGTCTCCCACCACCCCACCCCCCAGCCACCAGGGGCACCCTCCACCAGGCCCCCACTCATGTCTCCCACCACCCCCCACCCCCCAGCAGTGCAGGGGCAGCCTCCACCAGGCCCCCACTCATGTCTCCCACCACCCCCACCCCCCAGCAGTGCAGGGCACCCTCCACCAGGCCCCCACTCATGTCCCCTTCACCCCACCCCCAGCAGTGCAGGGCACCCTCCACCAGGCCCCCACTCATGTCTCCCACCACCCCACCCCCAGCAGTGCAGGGGCACCCTCCACCAGGCCCCCACTCATGTCTCCCACCCACCCCACCCCCCAGCAGTGCAGGGGCACCTCCACCAGGCCCCCACTCATGTCTCCCACCACCCCCCCCCCAGCCACCATGGGCACCCTCCACCAGGCCCCCACTCATGTCTCCCACCACCCCCACCCCCCAGCAGTGCAGGGGCACCCTCCACCAGGCCCCCACTCATGTCCTCCCACCACCCCCACCCCCAGCAGTGCAGGGGCACCCTCCACCAGGCCCCCACTCATGTCTCCCACCACCCCACCCCCAGCAGTGCAGGGGCACCCTCCACCAGGCCCCCACTCATGTCTCCCACCACCCCCACCCCCAGCAGTGCAGGGCACCCTCCACCAGGCCCCCACTCATGTCTCCCACCACCCCCCACCCCCCAGCACTCAGGGCAGCCCTCCACCAGGCCCCACTCATGTCTCCCACCACCCCACCCCCCAGCAGTGCAGGGGCAGCCTCCACCAGGCCCCCACTCA
>CM030321.1:851658636-851710786 GCA_002915635.3 Ambystoma mexicanum | reverse complement strand
TAGCCCTACCATCGGCAGTATACAACATTCTAAGAGACAACTTAGTGAACACGAGACTCGAATTTTGGAGAAGGGTTCTCGTTTGTACCTATGAGAAACCCCTCCAAAATGGAGGTAGAGATAGAATTACGCGTCTATTTCGTAAATACGATTGCGTGATTTTTTGGGAATCAGGCCCATGACAATGATGATGATGGCCTTCACACTACTTTGAAATGTAAATCGATCTTCACTCCCACCTTACAAATGGTCTCTGATGAGACAGCGGTATTTGAAAGGCGTCCTAAAAGATTTCAACTCCTGCTACAGTACACTTAATAAATATAGCAGGGGTCCTTGTTTTAATTTTGGTAGACAAGATTGGGCCAGCCTTCAAGAACTTAAGTCTGATACCTCTATAATCATAAAGCAAGCAGATAAGGGTGGTGGAGTGGTTGTTATGGACTCTATTCAATATGACAATGAAATTTTGCGTCAGCTCGATAATCCTGCCATATATAGGAAACTTCCGAGTGATCCTACAGAGAGTATTAGAACCCAAATTGCAGCGGTTGCCAACGAGCACTAGAAGGCGGAGCCATCAATGATAAGAGTTCCTTTTCCTCACTATTAAGGGAACCAGGACTCCGCTTATCTATGTACTTCCTAAAATACATAAGGACCTACTCAATCCGCCGGACGTCCTATTGTTTCACTATGTGGATCTATATTAGAACCCATTGGTCAATTTTTAGACTATTTCCTGAAGCCATTGGCGGCCTGCACTGAAACATACCTGGCTGACACACTGATGCTATTAAACACCTTGAGGGCTTTCCTTTCAACCCTGATCCGATATACTTATGACTCTAGACGTGGAGTCACTATATTCCAACATACCACAAATGGAATCTTTAAAAGTAATGAAAGACTTTTTGGACCTACGGCCAGGCATTCAAGTAGTCCCAACTGAAATATTAATAGATTTACTTGAGATAGCTCTCTCGCGTAACTATTTTCGCTTTAAGTCTTCCTATTATTTACAAGTGAAAGGAACAGCAATGGGGCAGCTTTTGCCCCTAATTACGCCACACTCTTCATGTGGAATTTTGAAAATAGGTGTATCTTGTCAGACATTAATCCCTATAAGATGCCATCAAATTATACAAACGTTATATCGATGATATAATTATAATCTGGGATAAAACAAAGGCAGATCACCTTTCTATTCTTCCATGGCTAAATACGATGGATATGAATCTTAAATTTACTATGTCAGCCAATAGCACCTCTTTGCCATTCTTGGACTTGTTAATCAAGAATTTTGAGGGCCATATTATCGTTGACTTGTATCGAAAAGAAACTGATCGAAACACTATTTTAAGATTCGATAGCTTCCATCCTGAATCACTGTGCAAGAGCATTCCTTATAGTCAGTTCCTTAGGGCTAGACGAAATTGCACCAAAGTTGAAGACTATAAGACTCAGGCAAACATTATTGAAGATAGACTGCATCAGCGAGGTTATCCAAAATATTTACTTCGTCAAGCTCGAAAAAGAGCTAGATCTCAACACCGTGATATCCTCCTCGAGAAACATTCTCGGGAAGACATCACTAAGGAGCGGTTAGTCTGTGCCATGACTTTTAATACCTTTCATCATAAGATCAAACAAAGTATTATGAAGCATTGGTATTTGCTCCAATTAAACAATCCAGAACTTGCAAAACCTATTTTTGCATTTAAGAAAGGCAAGAACCTTAAAAATTGGCTTACTAAAGCTGACAGGTCGAGTATTGGACCTAAATCGAATACGGTGACAGGACTGTGGGGCGTTAAGCCCATCCAAGGCCATTTTCCATGCGGTTTTTGTAACCAATGTGCTTCTTCAATTACCGGAACCTCTGTAAGGATTAATGGAAAGAATTGGAATCTTAACCATCATACTACTTGTAACACTAAAAACGTGATTTACGTAATAATTTGTCCCTGCGCCCTAACGTACATTGGCAGAACATCCAGGCCCATCAAAACTAGAATTGGGGAACATAAATCTAAAATTCGAAACAAAATTGTGTCTGCCCCTTTAGTTTCTCACTTTTTTGAAAACAACCATGACCCGAACAGTTTAAAATGGTGCGTATTGGAAAAAAGTCTATGGTACTGATACCAATATTATAGCAGCCGTTTGGCGCAAAGGGAGCAATGGTGGATGTACAACACTTCTAGCTACGAGACAGGACTAAATCGCCAAGAAGAATGGCTCCATTGTATACCTTAAACACATATAAAACAAAGATTTCTTTATTAGAGCCCTGTTGGTTTTTTCTTATCTCGTTTATGATTTATTCAATATATTCTTTGTCCCTGTGATTTGAATTTAGTCCTTCTTAGTATTGATGGGACACAGAGCTTATGTACGTAGTTTTACTTTCATACGTTTTTTTCCGTAGGTATCTATGAACATAGCCGCGGTTATAATTCCCAATGGCGTGCCTGTACGCCGGTCGTTCGAACATAGCCTTATATGCAATACATTGGCTTATTCTAAGTACGCAACATTTGTTAGCATACATTTGTTGGTTTTCTCACATTCGTTGGTTTTCTCCTTTGCGAGCCGCACTGAGTCCCTTTTCAGTATCGATGGGATAAAGGCTCACATGTAGTCCCATTTCTGTTTTTAGTTCCGCGTGTATTTATAAACACAGCCGCGGATGTTACATCGGATGGTGTGCATTCACGTCGGCTGCGTTTGAGACGAGCGAGAAGGCTGATCCGGGTGAGAATTTTGTTATTCCACATACACTCGTTGTTCTTCTTCTTTGCGAGCCGAACTCAGTCTCTTTTCAGTATCGATGGGACATAGGGCTCACATGTAGGTTTTTTTCTGCTTTCAGTTCCGCGAGTATTTATAAACTCAGCCGCGGAGGTTACATCGGACGGCACGATTTCACGTCGGCTGCCTTTGAGACAGGTGAGAACTTCGATATTACTATACAGGTTAGAAGTGGGCACACATGAGGTTAGGAATTGTTGGCTGTAGTTTGACAAATATGGACAGGTTTGTGCAAGTGGCATTTGCCTGACTTAAGCAGCAGTTCTTTTCCTCCGATGACATTAATTTTAACATCGTAGTTTCTCAGAGGTCTTGAGGTTATCCATCTGTTAGAATTTACTTAATTCTGATGCATCTTGTTTTTCATCTTAAAATGCACTTGTAACTTGTGCACTTAATTATTTGCAATTACTAAAATGCAAATTTGTCCTATATTTTTCCTTTAGGGTTCTTCATCCATGGTTCTGCACCTTTTGGCCTTCCCTTTTGGTTTGACCCTACATCGTCTAAGGCCCATAGATTTGGAATTTTTTCTATTTTCATCTATAATTCAGTCTATGGGTGACATGATTAGAGTTTGAAACATTCAACATTTTAAGGTTGGTAATAGAAGGGGTAACATAGTGATCTACTCCACACGGAGAAAGGGGTTACTGGGGTCTAGCATTTGAAGTTTGAGATAATCTTGTGATATCTCACAAAGCTTCACAACTTTGTCTTTTCAGATGTAAATTTACTTTCATCTCCAGTCCTGCTTGGGTGGTGGATCCGAAACAAATATAATTTTCGGCATCATATTTGGACTTACTTAGGTGAATATATATATATCTCCAGGTTTTTTTCAATGGCTAGATGTGGCGAATATTAGGAGGCTCATTCATTACATTTTGTATTTTAACACCAAGTTTCTTTGTTTTTTTTCCCCGTTTTTTTTCCCATTTGTTTGTTTTAATGTGTTTTAGCAAGGGTTAATGTCTCCAACAGACTTCAAGATCTACAATCAAGCCCTTTTGAATTGTATAAAGTTTTACCTATGAGAACTACTGTGTGATAGCCAAAAATTCAGCATTAGTATGTTCCAGGAACAAATTACATTATTTAGTGCGCCCTGAAGAAGGCGACTACTGGCTCGATCAATTGAGCCAGATAGGTTGATTTCGCCGAAACTGTTATGATATTTGAAGACCATGTATGTACAGTAGGCACCTAGCACTTTTTTGCATTTAGCACTTTATTCCATTGTTAACAATTCGGCATTTAGCACTTGGTTGCATTTAGCACTTTATTCTATTGTTAACTATTCGCTTTTTCCACAGCATCTCCGTTACTTGAATGACATTTAAAATGAGACTGTGATGCTTCACCTTGAGTAATACTGGGTCATGAATTGTGGTAATTAAATTGCGATCGAATGGTTTAATGTATTAGATTCGATAACTATTTTATACTAAAAATTAATTCATTTATTTTATTGTCGTTTTGATGTTTATATACTATGTAATTTTATAATGGTAAAAAATTAAAAATGAAAAGTTGAATTTATTGTGATTGGGCCTCCTTCTCTTCTTCGCCTCCATTTCCGTAATTGGGTACTCAAATTAATACAGTACTCTTCCATGTGAACTTTTTTTCCCCCTATGGGTTTTTTTTGTGCTATATTGTTGTTCCCCAGTTCCATGGTTTAGGGGTTACCCATCCAGTGTGATGTATTATTGGTGTGACTGTGTGTCGCATGGGTCAATTGAAAGGTTAATTTGAAATTTGAGACAATATTTTGGGCAATTTTCCCGTATTGCTTTACACAGTATCCCTTTCCCTGCATTGTAGATCCTTTTCTCCTTTACCTCTAGTGCAGATCATATACAATCAAACTCTGCACGATTTCTTGACCATGGCAGCTGCCGATGTGGTCTCGTTCAGTGAAGAACAGTTGGCTGATGCCATCAATGTTCCATCATTTTTTGACAATATGGAGGGGACTATGGGCTTTAACGAAGGTTCTTTGATTACTAGTGACAGCATTATTAAATTGAAAAAGAAAAAATTCCGAACAGAGATGCACAGTCACTTGTTGACAGAATATTTAAAAAAGAATATCATCCCCCAGGGTCTTTTGGTTAGAAATGAGCCATGCTTATTTATAGACGACGACGAATATAAAACACTATTCTCAGGAGTCGCAACTAAATGTAGTTGCGACTGGATGTTGCTGACAATTAATACTGCCCTCAAAAAAAGTTCCATCATTGGGGATGAAATAGATAAGGCAGAGACAACATTTGCTCTGGATACCACCATCATCAATATAAAGGAGAAATTAGAGCTTATAGAAAAACATACTAAGGATTTTGTCAAAATTACTACTAGTAAAAAGATGGACAAATTAAAAAAGGATATTCTAGCCTTTTCTAAGGAGGCGGCCTATCCCTATTTGTCCCCAGATTATCAGGGCCCAGGCCATTGGCGAGATTCCAATAATCCCCAACAGGGCACTATTCCTCTTCATAAGAAAGTTACTTTTTCGGATACATCATCCGATGGCAGTGGATCATATCCCCCTAAAAACTTTCGAGGCAATAGGGATAGGGGCAGGAATTGGAACAGAGGATATAATCGAGGCCGAGGACGTCCTTATTGGCATCATCAAAACTATACTCGCCAAGCTAATTTTGTTCCTCAAGGCCCACATACCCCCTTTCCTCCACCCAATCTCCCTTTTCCGCCTCCGGAGCAAGGGGTTCCCCCATTACAAAATTATTTCGAAACCAGGAGAAGGGCATACCGCAGGTAGCCCTACCATCGGCAGTATACAACATTTCTAAGAGACAACTTAGTGAACACGAGACTCGAATTTTGGAGAAGGGGTTCTCGTTTGTACCTATGAGAAACCCCTCCAAAATGGAGGTAGAGATAGAATTACGCGGTCTATTTCGTAAAATACGATTGCGTGATTTTTTTGGGAATCAGGCCCATGACAATGATGATGATGGCCTTCACACTACTTTGAAATGTAAATCGATCTTCACTCCCACCTTACAAATGGTCTCTGATGAGACAGCGGTATTTGAAAAGGCGGTCCTAAAAGATTTCAACTCCTGCTACAGTACACTTAATAAATATAGCAGGGGTCCTTGTTTTAATTTTGGTAGACAAGATTGGGCCAGCCTTCAAGAACTTAAGTCTGATACCTCTATAATCATAAAGCAAGCAGATAAGGGTGGTGGAGTGGTTGTTATGGACTCTATTCAATATGACAATGAAATTTTGCGTCAGCTCGATAATCCTGCCATATATAGGAAACTTCCGAGTGATCCTACAGAGAGTATTAGAACCCAAATTGCAGCGGTTGCCCAACGAGCACTAGAAGGCGGAGCCATCAATGATAAGGAGTCCCTTTTCCTCACTATTAAGGGAACCAGGACTCCGCTTATCTATGTACTTCCTAAAATACATAAGGACCTACTCAATCCGCCGGGACGTCCTATTGTTTCACTATGTGGATCTATATTAGAACCCATTGGTCAATTTTTAGACTATTTCCTGAAGCCATTGGCGGCCTGCACTGAAACATACCTGGCTGACACCACTGATGCTATTAAACACCTTGAGGGCTTTCCTTTCAACCCTGATTCCGATATACTTATGACTCTAGACGTGGAGTCACTATATTCCAACATACCACAAATGGAATCTTTAAAAGTAATGAAAGACTTTTTGGACCTACGGCCAGGCATTCAAGTAGTCCCAACTGAAATATTAATAGATTTACTTGAGATAGCTCTCTCGCGTAACTATTTTCGCTTTAAGTCTTCCTATTATTTACAAGTGAAAGGAACAGCAATGGGGGCAGCTTTTGCCCCTAATTACGCCACACTCTTCATGTGGAATTTTGAAAATAGGTGTATCTTGTCAGACATTAATCCCTATAGAGATGCCATCAAATTATACAAACGTTATATCGATGATATAATTATAATCTGGGATAAAACAAAGGCAGATCACCTTCTATTTCTTCCATGGCTAAATACGATGGATATGAATCTTAAATTTACTATGTCAGCCAATAGCACCTCTTTGCCATTCTTGGACTTGTTAATCAAGAATTTTGAGGGCCATATTATCGTTGACTTGTATCGAAAAGAAACTGATCGAAACACTATTTTAAGATTCGATAGCTTCCACCCTGAATCACTGCGCAAGAGCATTCCTTATAGTCAGTTCCTTAGGGCTAGATGAAATTGCACCAAAGTTGAAGACTATAAGACTCAGGCAAACATTATTGAAGATAGACTGCATCAGCGAGGTTATCCAAAATATTTACTTCGTCAAGCTCGAAAAAGAGCTAGATCTCAACACCGTGATATCCTCCTCGAGAAACATTCTCGGGAAGACATCACTAAGGAGCGGTTAGTCTGTGCCATGACTTTTAATACCTTTCATCATAAGATCAAACAAAGTATTATGAAGCATTGGTATTTGCTCCAATTAAACAATCCAGAACTTGCAAAACCTATTTTTGCATTTAAGAAAGGCAAGAACCTTAAAAATTGGCTTACTAAAGCTGACAGGTCGAGTATTGGACCTAAATCGAATACGGTGACAGGACTGTGGGGCGTTAAGCCCATCCAAGGCCATTTTCCATGCGGTTTTTGTAACCAATGTGCTTCTTCAATTACCGGAAACTCTGTAAGGATTAATGGAAAGAATTGGAATCTTAACCATCATACTACTTGTAACACTAAAAACGTGATTTACGTAATAATTTGTCCCTGCGCCCTAACGTACATTGGCAGAACATCCAGGCCCATCAAAACTAGAATTGGGGAACATAAATCTAAAATTCGAAACAAATTGTGTCTGCCCCTTTAGTTTCTCACTTTTTTGAAAACAACCATGACCCGAACAGTTTAAAATGGTGCGTATTGGAAAAAGTCTATGGTACTGATACCAATAATATAGCAGCCCGTTTGGCGCAAAGGGAGCAATGGTGGATGTACAACACTTCTAGCTACAAGACAGGACTAAATCGCCAAGAAGAATGGCTCCATTGTATACCTTAACACATATATAAACAAAGATTTCTTTATTAGAGCCCTGTTGGTTTTTTCTTATCTCGTTTATGATTATTCAATATATTCTTTGTCCCTCTGATTTGAATTTAGTCCCTTCTTAGTATTGATGGGAGACAGAGCTTATGTACGTAGTTTTACTTTCACTACGTTTTTTTCCGTAGGTATCTATGAACATAGCCGCGGTTATAATTCCCAATGGCGTGCCTGTACGCCGGTCGTTCGAACATAGCCTTATATGCAATACCATTGGCTTATTCTAAGTACGCAACATTTGTTAGCATACATTTGTTGGTTTTCTCACATTCGTTGGTTTTCTCCTTTGCGAGCCGCACTGAGTCCCTTTTCAGTATCGATGGGACAAAGGGCTCACATGTAGTCCCATTTCTGTTTGTAGTTCCGCGTGTATTTATAAACACAGCCGCGGATGTTACATCGGATGGTGTGCATTCACGTCGGCTGCGTTTGAGACGAGCGAGAAGGCTGATCCGGGTGAGAATTTTGTTATTCCACATACACTCGTTGTTCTTCTTCTTTGCGAGCCGAACTCAGTCTCTTTTCAGTATCGATGGGACATAGGGCTCACATGTAGGTTTTTTTCTGCTTTCAGTTCCGCGAGTATTTATAAACTCAGCCACGGAGGTTACATCGGACGGCACGATTTCACGTCGGCTGCCTTTGAGACGAGTGAGAAGGCTGTTCCAGGTGAGAACTTCGATATTACTATACAGGTTAGAAGTGGGCGCACGTGAGGTTAGGAATTGTTGGCTGTAGTTTGACAAATATGGACAGGTTTGTGCAAGTGGCATTTGCCTGACTTAAGCAGCAGTTCTTTTCCTCCGATGACATTAATTTTAACATCGTAGTTTCTCAGAGGTCTTTAGGTTATCCATCTGTTAGAATTTACTTAATTCTGATGCATCTTGTTTTTCATCTTAAAATGCACTTGTAACTTGTGCACTTAATTATTTGCAATTACTAAAATGCAAATTTGTCCTATATTTTTCCTTTAGGGTTCTTCATCCATGGTTCTGCACCTTTTGGCCTTCCCTTTTGGTTTGACCCTACATCGTCTAAGGCCCATAGATTTGGAATTTTTTCTATTTTCATCTATAATTCAGTCTATGGGTGACATGATTAGAGTTTGAAACATTCAACATTTTAAGGTTGGTAATAGAAGGGGTAACATAGTGATCTACTCCACACGGAGAAAGGGGTTACTGGGGTCTAGCATTTGAAGTTTGAGATAATCTTGTGATATCTCACAAAGCTTCACAACTTTGTCTTTTCAGATGTAAATTTACTTTCATCTCCAGTCCTGCTTGGGTGGTGGATCCGAAACAAATATAATTTTCGGCATCATATTTGGACTTACTTAGGTGAATATATATATATCTCCAGGTTTCTTTCAATGGCTAGAGGTGGCGAATATTAGGAGGCTCATTCATTACATTTTGTATTTTAACACCAAGTTTCTTTGTTTTTTTTTCCCCGTTTTTTTTCCCATTTGTTTGTTTTAATGTGTTTTAGCAAGGGTTAATGTCTCCAACAGACTTCAAGATCTACAATCAAGCCCTTTTGAATTGTATAAAGTTTTACCTATGAGAACTACTGTGTGTTAGCCAAAAATTCAGCATTAGTATGTTCCAGGTTTACAATTACATTATTTAGTGCGCCCTGAAGAAGGCGACTACTGGCTCGATCAATTGAGCCAGATAGGTTGATTTCGCCGAAACTGTTATGATATTTGAAGACCATGTATGTACAGTAGGCACCTAGCACTTTTTTGCATTTAGCACTTTATTCCATTGTTAACAATTCGGCATTTAGCACTTGGTTGCATTTAGCACTTTATTCTATTGTTAACTATTCGCTTTTTCCACAGCATCTCCGTTACTTGAATGACATTTAAAAATGAGACTGTGATGCTTCACCTTGAGTAATACTGGGTCATGAATTGTGGTAATTAAATTGCGATCGAATGGTTTAATGTATTAGATTCGATAACTATTTTATACTAAAAATTAATTCATTTATTTTATTGTCGTTTTGATGTTTATATACTATGTAATTTTATAATGGTAAAAAATTAAAAATGAAAAGTTGAATTTATTATGATTGGGCCTCCTTCTCTTCTTCGCCTCCATTTCCGTAATTGGGTACTCAAATTAATACAGTACTCTTCCATGTGAACTTTTTTTCCCCCTATGGGTTTTTTTTGTGCTACATGAGAAACGTTCGCCTCCAGGGAGCACCAATGGGCATTAATGTTATCAAAGGTAAACGTGTTTGGTCACAAGAAAGACTAGTGACAGGAGGAGCTGTTTATTTGTAATGTGAGAAATGTTTGCTTCCAGGGAGCACCTGTAGGCATTACTCCACTGTATTCCTCAAAGGTAAAAGTGCCCTGTCAACCCTGAGACGGTCGACAGAAAAAGTTGTTATGTAACACAGCAGCATCTGACATCACCATGGTAATATCTGTGACCAGCTATGTTAGGAATATGTAGAAAAGACCAGGGTTCAGTAAAATAAGAGAAGTTTGACATAAGATTTGAGCTATTTAGTGCATGTGCAAATATGTAATACACCGGTATGTTATGAGAACCACCCTGGTCAAAGATCTACGGTGTGATGTAGGTCCAAAGTATGTATTGTTTGATTATTACCAACTTTGTTCATGTAAAGATAAAGTGTACTCCCGCTCAAACAAAACCAAGAAGTTTGTGCTTGTTTATTGGTCATTGACCCCCCCCATGAGTGTTGGTGTGCAGGTCAAAACTCTTTGGGCCTCATTCGGAGAATGGAGGTAATGAAAATAGGAAGGCGAAATGGTATTACCGACATCGTTAACGGGTCCAGGCCATTACGCCACGACAACCCGCCAATACCGCAACCGCCCGTACCGTGCCCCTTCATACCGACTTGTGCGCATACCTGCACCCCTTCGTGGAGGAAATACCGGGATGCCGGTAATAGGAAGACATCACAAGTTACGCGGGCATATACTTACCAGCATCCCGAAGGCGGTAAATAGGGCCTGCATGACGGCGGCCATACAGGCATCGCGGACCACCCGTAAATAGCAACCTGCAGTGAAGGCAACTGCTACAGGTACACACAATCACAACAGGTGGAGTCAATGGAGCCTGTCCCAGTATAAAAGGAGTACACCCACACAGCACACCCCTTCCCACACCAAAATGATACCACTAGCTGTTGCAATCATGGGGCTGGAGCACATGACTGTACTGCTACAACTACAGCAACAACAGAAACTACAACAACAACTACAGCCACAACAGGCAGCACAGAGGAGACGCAGGAGGAGAAGGAGGGTGAGACAGGCCCAGCAATTACCACCAGTACAGCCAGTAGTACCTCGTAGGCAGCCTCCAATCCCTCGCATCAGACCCAACCCATTCAATCTAACCCCTGAGCAGATCCACACCCTGTACCGGTTGGACCGGGCCACCATCACCACCATTGTGGACATGATACATGACGACATCGTCAGCCTCATAGAAATACGCACTGCCATCCCCCCGCTACTAAAGGTGGTGTCTGTGCTTCACTTCCTGCCCACAGGCACCCACCAGCACACAGTGGGCCAGCTGCATGGTATATCACAACCACTCTTTTCACGCATGCAGACCCAAGTGCTGGATGCCCTCCTGAAGCCCGCTAGCACCCACATATCTCTACCACGGACTGCCCAGGAGATTGCTGACACCAAAGTAGGCTTCCATGCACTGGCAGGCATGCCCAATTGCGTCGGTACCCTCAACTGCACCCATGTCAAATTGGTATTCCCTCATGCCATAGAGGCGGTGTAAAGCAATCACAAGCAATACCACTCCATCAATGTACAGATGGTATGTGACTCCAGCAAGATCATCACACATTGTTGTGCCCAATATCCCGGATCGACACATGATTCCATGGTGCTGTGTAACTCCACGCTACCCCGTCACATGGAGCGACATGCTGGACAACGTGCCTGGCTGCTTGGTGAGTTGCCTGACTGGCCCATGGCAGTGCATCGGGGTTGTGATGTGGAGGGATGCATACTCCAGCAGGGTGGGAATGGGCGGTGAGTGGACAATGCACTCAGAGCTAAACACTTCTGACCTGAACCTCCCAACCCGAACATGACACATCACTGCCACACATTGGACCAATGCCGTACATCAATGACAACATGTAAGACGCACAACCAGGCCACCATGGGTATGTCAAGCGATGCATGACTAAACATGATTACAACTGTAGCAATGTGGCTAGTGCGATTAGGCACAGAGTAGCATACACTGCAATCATGGGAGGCAAGACATCGTTCCGCATCCACAGTACATCCGCATCAGCATGCAAGTTAAGACCCTGCATCATCTGTACAACACCATCCAGACTAGCAGACCATATTGCAGTACACAATGCATCCAAATAATCTTTGTGTATACGTACAGGGACATGTGCATGTCAACAGCAAATAGCTGTGGCCATGGCTGTGAATCCTGAAGGTGGCAGCTCAGAATGACTCAAACAGACCTCTCTGTACTCCCATGCAGGTGATGGAGGATATCCCTTGAAGCCGTGCCTACTTACCCCTGTGCGGAACCCGCGTATCAGCCATGAAGAGGAGTACAATCGGGTTCATCCCCGTACCCGTGTCATGAGTGAGCAGACCTTTGGCCTGTTGAAGGCACGGTTCCACTGCCTAAGCAGGTCTGGTGGAGCACTCCTTTATAGGCCTGAGAAGGTGGCAAAGATCACCATGGCACAACATGTGCGTCCGGAGAAATGTACCATTGCCACCTGACACTGACATGCATGCACCGGGTGGGGATGATAAGGATGAAGATGGAGGAGAAGCAGCACCCCTGCCATTACGTGATGCACAAGATGGCCGTGCTGTATGCCAATCACTGATTGACAAATACTTCTGAACAACAGGGACGTTGATGGATATGTGTCAGTACTACACTGAGCACTGGGTCCATGTGGACATGCACACAGGGTATGTGGGGAGTTGGGCACTGTGCACTGTCATGAATAAAATTAATACACACAGAATGAACAATGTCCAGGCATTACATTATTTTTTACACAACGCGTGTATTAATGTAAACTACAGAAAAGTGCCTCATCCCTCCACCACTCCCATTCCCTCCCCCTTACCCCCTCCTCCAACACACCAAAACACCCCATACCCCCAAATGAACTCCCCTTTCCCCAATGAACTACCCATACCCCCAATGAACACCCCATACCCCCAATGAACTCCCCATTCCCCCAATGAACTCCCCATTCCCCCAATGAACACCCCCTTATTCACCTATACACCACCGACACCACCTCCCCCACTCCCATTGTTGTCCCACACTATTTGCGTGCTTTCTTTGTGTCCGGGGGCAGCATTTCGGACTGCCTCGCACTCCGCCTTGTCAGTCGCAGAGGACTGGAGGGTGCAGAGGATGCGGGTGTGGAGGATGGGGTGGATGCTGAAGGGATTGGCACGGCTGGAGCAGGTTGTTGTTGCTGCATGTGTTGCAGTATGCTGGTCAGGACCTGCGTGACGGCCCCCAAACTGTCACGCATCATGACCGCAGAGGCATTTATGGCGGCAGTGTTCCCTGCAATGGCCTGAGCGATCTCTCGCCTTGTGTCTTCTCTGTCAGCCACATATTGGCCAACTAGTTCTAGCATGGAGTCCTGCCTTGCCTCCACCCTTGACAGCCATGCCTCAAAGTCAGTGGGAGGAGCAGAGGTTGAGGGTGCTGCGGCTGGGCATGCAATTGCAGGGCTGGCCTTGGGGGTGGTACTCAGGTCAGAACTGTGCAGTGCAGGATCCGCAATGGGGCTGGAGATTATGGCCTGAGTGTGGGGTTGGGGGGCGGACGGGGGGGTTGGGGTGTGTGGACATGCCACATGGATTGTGCCTTCTCGGTCCACGTACTCCTCCACTCATATGTCAATGTCACTCAGTGGGGCTGTGGCTGCTGCCTCACCCACGGAACTTGTAGCAACAGAATGGGTGCCACTGGCCTCCCCTTCCACTGTTGTTGGCACCTCTGTGCTTGCAGTCTCATCTGCAGCTGTGGGGCCCTCATGTGCCGCCATGGCCTGTGCCCTCGCCCTGGCTTGTACTGTGGGCTGCAATGCTGCCCCGGAGGTGGTTTTGCCAGTGCCAGGTGGTTTGGCCCAGGATGTGGATGGCCTTGTTGCTGCGTCTTGACTAGCATCTTCTCCATCGGTGCCTGGGGGGTAGAAGAGATGCAGGGCATCAGTGATGGTGTTACATGCAAGATGCATTAGTTGGTGCTGTGAAGTTTTTCATTTCTCATGCATTCATATCTTACAGGTGTGTCACACAGGGTAGTTTGAACGGGGGGCATTTTGGCATTAGCCGTGACGTCTCAATTCGGCAATGCTGCATGCCAGGTGGCATGCCGTTGTATTGGAGCTTGTGTGGTTGTCTGTTGGTAATGGGATTGGCACTCAGCATGCATTTCAGTGTGGCAGGGTTTGGGCCTCCATCTGGACATGGATATGTTTATGTGTGTGTGATGGGACATGCATTGCCTTGCCTAGGCTCTATTCCACATCACTTGTGCTACGTCATGGTTTGCCCTACTGGGGTTTGCAGGGTCACTCACCTGCATCTCCAGATGTTGCGGCACCCGTCTCCATCTCCCCGAAGCCCTCGATCGACTCCATCTGGATTGTAGCGCTGCATGTCTCCTCCCAGCGCATTAGTTTGACCAGGGAATGGGCACCCCCGGCTGTGGCCAGGGCCTCCTGACGATTGCTGGCCAGGATGTTGCATACCCTGAGGCGGAGGTCATCACACCTTTTCTTGCAGTCTACAACTGTGCGTGGGGTGGTGCCGACTGCAGACATCTTGCGGGCTACCTCCTGCCATATCTCCTCCTCTGCTGCGCCTCCCTTTTGAGGTTATGGGTGTTGATCTCATCAGCATGGGCAGCAAGGGTGTCTACCAACATGTTCAATTCCTCATCAGAGAAACGCTTCTTGCGCAGGGGGGGGGGTTGTTTTTTCTGGTTGCCTTAGACTTGTTCTTTTCAATGGCCCTGGTCTCTCCTATGCAACACTGGTGGTTTGGGAGGATTTCAATGGATTGTGTTTTTAAAGATGGCCACTGGCACATTTCCTGTTCCAATGCGATGACGTTACTTCTGGGTCCGGTATTACGAGCCCGGAATTTACATGGTGTTATTACCGGGTCGGTATTAAGGGGTGCCTCCTGGGCGGAGGCGGTATCGGCGGGTCCCGTGATGCTGCTATTGGGGGGATGGAGGGCCTTTAGCGGCATGGCGGTATGGCTATTCCCGGCATGAAGGTTTGTGCGTGCTTGCGCACTCGTAATCAGCCACTATTAGCGGTGTCAAACGAGCACGGACCCACTAGTTCCTCCATGCCGGTAATGACCCCGTTTTTAGCCCGTTTCTCGTAATGAGGCCCGTTGTCTTAACCTGCATGCGCCCTCTTTGGGTAGCTGCTTCCTGGAGGCCACTGCACCCCCCTGGGCTATATGGAACTCTAGCACATGTGTGCCATAAGGTGTTACCCTCCCCCATACTCAGGTCTCCTACAGTCTCTATTCACTCATTGTTTTACACGATAAAACAAATGTAAAGAATATAACATGGAGAAACAACTTACATGTATGTTGATGGAACACTTGCAGGAAGTGGAAATGATGATCCTATGCTTTCAGGGGATCAGATTTTTCAACAGTATACAAGTATTCCAATGTCTGAGTTGTCTTCTAGTGAAAGACCAGACATTCTTTGCATATCTTGTCTACACACATTTTATAAGTCTCAAGTGCAACTAGTGTACTTTGAGGAGAACATTAAACACACTGTAGAGGGTGTTTGGATAGAACTTTATCTGTATTTTTTGTAGAAGAATGATTTGACACAAGAGAGGCACTGTATGTTTGTAGACACTGTGTTGGGTTTTATTATCAAAGTAGAGTTTTGAATGACATGGTAGAGCCTGATATCGCTTCTGTGCGTCATAAATTGAACATGTTTGAAGTGATTGCTTTTCACACTGTTCATCCTTTCCAGGTCATTGTTAGATTGCAAACAAAGGTGTGCAATCTGCCTGAGAAATCATTAGTGGAAGGTGTGAGAGGTAATAGTGTATTTACCTCTCAATTTGGAATACAATGTGTATGAAGCATCACATTGCAAATTATTTGTTTGTTTTAGTAAATGGTGTTGCCACTAAAAATAAGAGCTTTTGGCAACAGCTTATAGATATTGGAAAAGTGAAAAATGCATTGGCGTTTCTATTGGAGGACAATGATTTATGCAAAGTCAGTCTGACTGTACCAGACATGTCTATGCTTGATGTTGAGTCAACAAACAAAATCAGTGAAGTTCAGTTTCAGAGTCTATCTGTTGCAGAAGGGAATAGTTTGTATGAACATTACACTATTCATCCCTTACACTCTTGTGAAGTTATGGGCAACAGTTTAGAGTTGTATCAAATGAAAGCAATGATAGTTGCACCAATCAGTATATGGGAAAGGACATTAGAAGCACGATGTTTCCCAATGTTTTTTCCAATTGGTACAGGACGGAGACCAGATAATTGGAAGGTACACATTTCTGCTTTAGAATATCGTTGTACAAGAATGTATTCTGAAGATTCAAGAGTTATGAATATATTTTTCACTTATATGAAAGTGAATTTTCAACATTATGTTTTGCTGTTGCTCATACACTTCAGGGCGGAACTCGATTTCAAAATCTTTCTGCATGTGAGATTCTGCAACAGGTGAAAGGTGAAAGAAAAAATTTAACTTTTAGAGGGTAAACCTATGAATATTCTTGCAACAATGAGAGAATATTGGTATGGGAGACATTCTGAGGTTAGATGCATGATCAGAAACTTGGGATCTCCAACTTAGTTTGTGACTCGGAGTTGCGCTGAGTATGTTTGGGATGATTTTGCAGAGTGGATTTGTGAAACTAATCCATAGAAGGAAACCACATGATACCAGGAGAATTGTGTTCTATGGATCCTGTAAGTGTATTGTGTTTTTTTCATCACATATTTTTAGCCATGTTACACTTTATATGTCATAAAGAAAATGGTCCATTAGGTACTGTGGAACATTTCTTTCGGAGGAAAGAGTACCAGGCACGTGGGCCTCCACATATACATATGCTCTTGTGGATTTAAGATGCTCCTCAGTTTGGTAAATAAAGTGATGGCTGTGTGATGGAGTTCATTGAAAAATATGTCACTTGTTCCATTCCAGCACAGCACATGAAAGCTGATCTACGATACAAAGTGGAAAGATTTCAAAAGCACTCATGAGGAAAGTACAGTCAGGGAAAAAAAGTAAAGACAAGTACTACACTGAGTGCAGTTTTGGCTTTCCAAGGACTGTGACACCACTTGGTCGAGTGAATAATTTAATGTCACCAAGAAATACATATTATTTAAAAAGAAGTAAGGAATGCCAATGTATTAATCATTACAGTCCTGTAATTGCTGAGCTATGGAATGCAAATACTGATGTACAGTTTATTGCTGATGATTCAACATCTGTTCCTCGTATGTTACAGTATACATGAAATAGCTGAAAAGAGCAATGCAGCTGAGGTATGGGCACATTTATCAGCAGATAAAAGTCTTAGTGAGCAACTTTTAAAATTTGATTTGAAGATGCTTTCACATAGAGTGTGTGGTAGCTGTCAAGTTGCAGTTTGGCTAACTAGTTTGCCTCTATATGGACGTATCATTAATTTAGTTTGGTTAAGTCTTGGACCAGCTAGTACTAGAAATCAGGTATTTAAGCATTTGAATGAAATTGAGAAGTTAGCTGAAGCAGCACCTGACAGTTCAGAGATTTTGAAAACAAACTTGATTGATACATATTATCCCAATCAATCTGAAATGTTGGAGGAATTTTGTGTATATGAAGTAGCAGAACACTTCTCATATCGAAATGTTGAAACAAACAGTGACAGAGGACGGTTTAAAGTACATGGATGTAGTGGTTTTCTAGTGAGACATAAGAAGGCACTTCTCATTAACCACATGAAACTGTCATGCCAAACTTCAGAGAAAAAGGAAGTATTTAATTTTTTGTCTTTTGCAGTTGTTCTTCACATATCATGCAGAGAGTGATTTGCCTTTAAGTTTTGAAGCTTTTTGAAAACTAATTTTTTGCTAAATTAAATATCCCAAATTTGAGCAGTACTTGGAGTTATTGGAGAAAGAACTACGTCAAGAAGAACTTTTGGCAAAAGAGACTCCTGAGGGAAGTCAAGATTCTGCATTAGGAAGTAAAAATGTGCTTGGTGAGCCAATTATTCAAACTGATATTGAGCTTGCCATGGAGGAAGTAGAAAGTGCAATGCAATAGAGTAAAGATACAGATGCGAATTGTGCTGAAATTGTTAGTAAACTTGATGAAGAGCAAAAAGAAGTTAATCATAAAATTAAAGAGAGGTTCTTACATGGTTTACTGCATGACAAGCGTGAATGTTCTTGTCTGCAATACAAGCCTGTTTTGTTGTATGGTAATGGAGAAGTAGGGACAGGTACATCTTTTTAATTCATGCAATAAGAGCTATGATCCTAAATAAAACAGATTCCTCTTAGTCATGCATTGTAACTGCTCCAACATGTTTTGCAGCATTTAATGTAGGAGGTGTTACTTTAGATCACTTGTTGATGCTACTAGTGGAGCATGACAACAAACTAGAGCATCAAATACTTGTATAAAGTGCAGCAAAAGAAGTAGAAATAATGTTCTTAGAAAATTAAATACATTGTTTGTAGATGAAGAAAGTATGGTGTAAACTTGATGCTAGCTTTCACTCACTTGCGAATGCAAGAGCTTCTGAAGATTGACTACAACATTTTGTTTGGAGGTAAACATGTACTTGTTTTTGGAGACTTGTTCCAATTAACTCCTGCGAAAGGTCAAACAGTTTTCAGAATGGTGTAATCTAAGGATACTCAAAAAAGTATTGGAAGTATTGGTCATTTTAACCTTTAGAATTTCTTAGAATTCCAGGAATCTACGATTAATAAGAGGCAATCTGCAGACTTAGAGTATGCAGAAATGCTGAATAAGATGTGTATATGTGTTCTAGAGGACAATGTGAAAGCAGCCCTTAAGGGAAGACAGATTTCTAACATGTTTCATGCAGTTTGCAGTCCATCTGATGTCATGTTGACTCTTAAGGATACCTTTGTGAAAACAGCACAGTTTCCGCTGTACTCCGCTAATGCAATAACTATTCATAAATCACAAGGGTTGACTTTAGAAGCAGCACTTATTAACATTGGTCATACAGTGTTTAAAGAAGGAATGTCATATGTAGCTTTGACATGTGTGAAAAATATAGGAGGTTTATTTTTAATAAACTTTGATGAAAGAAAAGTGACAGCTGACATGTCTTGCATTGAAGAATATAATAGGTTGTGTGTACTGTATGCTCCTCACCTGAACCTTATGTTATGTTATGTTATGGTATGTTATGTTATATGATTTGTAATGCGCACCTGGTATCCGAAGGCTGATGGGCGCAGCCTAACAGACACAGAACACAACTACACATACAGCAGAACTATAAACTGAAGAACTTTTGGCCTGTACCGAGAATCACTCATCCAGGAAACATGAGGAGTCATTGAAAGCACATTCAAATGAAATCAGTCCTTGTAACACTAAAGAAACAACAGCATTTAACAGAGCTGTAGAGTTGCTCAACTATAACATACTCTCATTGCAGATTTAGTAATGAAACAGGATTGAATGCTATTCTATGCAGCTTTGTGTATGTTGTTTCAAATGACTCGACTGATGCAAGAAATAGCTTCTACAGCAGAGAAGCAGCTATTTGTGGAACTTTCATTTCTTAAAATTTCTGTAGATGAAAAACCACACAGTTTAATTCAGCAATATCAATCCGAAATGTAGTAGCTTTTACAAGTGGAAATAAACTTTTTTCGCAAAATGCACAGGCAGATAGTAAAGAATTTTTAATGACTGCCTTTGACTTATTAGTGAAGGAAACTGTTAGAGTAGATAGTATGTAGGAATAAGTTACATGTGGAATCATATGTGTCCAAATGTAGCTGATATTGTAGCTAAAGCATTCCATAACCGTGGTTGTAATTTACAATCAACACTGCAAAATCTAGTTTTTAATAAGTATGTATTGATTATGTTTCAAAGATACAGTGTAGATGGTAGGATAATTAACACATCAGTAATAAATGTTAATGAACTTTAAATGTGGTCAAGTTTCTGTAAGTAAGAAAACTATTAAAACGTGTGCAATTATTTTAAATGAAGGGGCATCCATTGAATGTGGACATTTCGTGACATGGGTCATGTACAGAAGTAGATTGGCTTGTTTGTAAAGACTCTAGCTACACATTAAGCTAAATTGCCAAACGGTTTAAAGAATTCTTACTTAATGTTGTTAGCATCAAAGTTTTGAAATATATGTGTAATATGTTTTGTGAATATAAACATGCAAAATAAAATTGTGAAATGGAAGAATAGGGTAATGAGCATCTTATATAAAGTTGGAGATGAATTGTTACTATTATGTACTTTAAAATAGTATGAAATACATGTAGATATAATATTCTGAAGAATATATAAACTAGAAGAGGAAAAAAGCATTCTGCAATGTTCTACTTCTGTTTCATTGTGTAAATCACTGTATATTTTAATATGTACAATTGATCCCTATAAGTACTAGGTTACTTAAATAGTTCCATGTACATTATTTTGAGTGTGTGGGAGTGTAGAAAGGCATGATTTTTTACTTTTGAAACAAATAAACAGTAGGTTGGAGATACAAAAACCATAAAGTAGAATGTTTGAAAAATAAATAACATGTAACTACTGATAAGAGTTTTAGGGAAAAATGTAAGTATACTGTGTTTACTTATTATGTGTATAGGTGGTGAAAACAAGTATGCACACAATGTTTTTTTTAAAGTATTCTAAATTAAATAAAACATTAAAATATCTTACTGAAAGCGTTAGTTTGTTAAATATATAAATAACTTCTTTATATGGTGTGAAGTTTTCTGAAAATGTGTCCAATCTATCCAGTCATTAAACTGTGCACGTTTTTCTATTTTGTATGGTAGGTTTAAGTAAATTGTCTTTAGTAGCGTTGTTGGTGTGCAGGTGACTAAAAAAGGACGCACACCAAATTATGAAAGAAGATATCAAAAGGGAATGTAGATATCATTTTTATAATTTAGAGTGTATTTTTACATAGTAAAAACAAGTATTGCACACTGCATACAACTACCAGTGCCAACAGAAGTTTAAATAAGAAGTCTTACTTTTTAAGAATTTTAAATATGATGTGTATATTATAAAATATCGTTATCTACTTCCCATGTGTGTAGGTGGTCAAACAAAGGACACAAACTGATTTGATAAGAAGTATGGACATTACAATTGTTAGGGTATTAGTGTAGATTTTGCTACATGTTAATATGTTTACACACAGAAGTTTTTATTGTCTACCAATTGTGAAATATCGGTATGACTATACTTTAAAAAGATTAATTCTCAAAATAATGTTATACTGTTGGCATGTTATTTATTTGTAAAACTGAAGACATAGTGAGGTTGTATGTCTGGGTTTCCTTATTAAGGTTGCATATATTAATCTGTGAATTTGTCAGAATTTAATATTACATAATGTTTGTACAGTATTTTAACATATCTTCATTGTAGTAAAATGGCTGTGTTGGTATATGAACTGTTGATGTTGTGGGCAAATCTTTTTAGAATTTGCTGATGCAAAACCTAGTTCGTAGTTACCTAAATGGTTACTATAGTTGAAGTGATAATACTGCATTTTTTTCCTATACTGCACTGTAGCAGCTCTTAGTTTTTTAAAGTGTTATTTTCTGCATGGTGTTTTTTGTTACAATGTTTATTTTATAAAATTGTTTACATTTTTATTTTACATGTCATTATAGACATGTACTTGTGAGATAGAGTATAATGTGTATAAGTATATATACTTATTGTTAAATAGTTAAAATAACTGAAGAGAGCTTTTTTCTCTCCAACAAGAAGTTATTTTCCTGTAAAGTATAATTACTAAATACAACCTGGTAATAATTGTATACTGGGAATACAATTAGTATTCACTTGATACCATTATGAAAAAACCCATAAATAATGATGTTTTTATTTTGTTATAAACTACATCTAATTTTGTTTCAGAGTTACTAATATGGAAGAAAGAAAAGAACATTAATAAAGGTATTTGATAAGTTATTTGATCAAAATGATATATACATCTATAATGCAGATATGTATAGACACAGAGTTGTATATCTTTTTTAATATTATATTTTGTAGCCGCGGCTACAGCATCAGCTAATGAATTGCAGGATTTTGCTAACACAGCTAAAGCGATCAACGAATGGGGTGCTTTTATTCACGGGTAAACTGCTTCACCTGTTAGCAATTTAACCACAGCTACAAACAAACAATTGGGGGATTTTGATTACTACAACTGCATACATTACAATAGATATTGTAAAATATTTTTGCAGTTTGTGTTCAATTTTATCTATATTTATAACTTTAAAGGTGGTCCTTAAAAGTACAATTTTTGGGGATTGGAAGAGGGGGTGAAATAGGGGAGGAATAAGGGAATTAACATAAAAAGCTCCATATATTTGTTTTTGTAATTTAAAAAACAAAATTATAAAAAAAGTGGTGGAAATGCCACTAAAAACTATTAAGCGTGATAGGTAATCTGATGTTCAGTGATTAACTTCTGCCATTGCTCAATTGTGGCATCTCCCTTGACCACCCATTCAAGGCATAGTTTACAGATGACATGCATCACAGAAAGATCGTGAGTCAGTAAAACAAGAGTCTGTGCAGTTGACAACGCTGTTGAAGTTGAGGCTTTATTTCCAGTTGGTGATGTTGTTGCACTGGTAGATGAAAGTGCTGCAGGTGGTGCTGATGTCCGTGGATGCAAGGAATGGGACTCATGCATGTAGATATCTGTGAACTAAGAAAGTCAAGATCTGAGAATAGACAATCCATTCCAGAATTTTAGACAGGTGAGGAAGAATAGAGATAAGTCGTTAGTTAGCCGGTGAAGAGTCATCAAAGGAAGGTTTCTTGAGGATGGGGATGATAACTGTATGTTTAAAAAAGGAAAGAAAGATAGACATAGTGAGAGAGCAAACAGAACAGTAAGATATGGAAGGAGAAGGGGGTAGGCCTTGGTAATAATAGAGGAGAGAAAGGGATAGGTAGGAGAAGCGGAAGGGTGAGCTCTGTTAATGAAAATTGCGGTATCTGAGTCCGAGAGTTGGGAAAAAAGGGTAGAGGGGCAGAAAAGGTAGCAGGGGCTGGGGTGTGCAAGGTGGGGGTTTTAGAAGATTAGGAGAAGCACAGAGGGAAACCATTTTGCAAATAAAATGCAAAATCATTTGGAGCAAGTGGAGAAAATTGGGATAGGTCAGGAGGAGGAGGAGAAAGGAGTTGATTCCAAGTCTGGTGAAGGTGGCGGGGATGAGGGGAGAGAGAAAGGATAAGACTGGATTAGTAGACTTCTTTGAAGCAAGTAAAGGTGAATCATAAGAAGAATGAAGAAGCAACAATGATTGTTGAGATTGATCATTCAGATTGTTTTAATTTCTGCTCAGCTCAGTGAAGAGCATAGCTCAGGAGACAATGGTCTAAGAAATCCAAGGATATGGGGGCTTATTTGAAGGCTTAAAGAGTTGAGCAGGATGTAAACAATCTATAGATCGAGAATAGTAGAGTTAAGAGACAAAGAGGCAACATCGACTGAGCACTAACCAAAGTTGGAGAGTGGAGAACACACTGAAGAAAAGGAGCAGAGAAAATTTGAGGGATTAAAGTGATGGAGATTTGAATTTTGGAATCATCTGTCCAGTAAAGAAATACCATGCCTGTCCCCTGGGCCTCACAGCACCAAACAGACACACAGCCAACGTGATTATGTGTGTAGGCAATGCGCTGGGAGGTCAGGTGAGCAGGTGTGATATGTTTTGCTAGACATCTATCATAGAGGTCCAGTAAAGAAATACCATGCCTGTCCCCTGTGCCCCACAACACCTCAGACAGAGAGCTGATTTTGGCTGGTGGGGAGGGGGTTTTAAAATGCCTTTGTTTTAAAAACCTCCTATCCCCACTTGCCAAAATCATTTCAGACCAGCACAAACACACACACACATACACTTACACAACATACACACAGCAAGCACTCGCTGTCTCATTCACAGTCATGAGCACCCATCATGCACTGAATCATAGCACAAGCATACATGCATCCATACACATATTTAAATTAATAAATAAACATACAAACACACACATTTACACAACATACACACACCACCTACACAATTCAAGCACTCTTTCATTCACAAGAACATCCATCATGCACTCACTCAAAACACAAGCATACATTCATCTTTACACATATTTAAATAATAAACATACACAATATACACACAGAAAACACTCTGTTTCATTTACACGAACATCCTTCATGCACTCACTCAAAATACAAGCATAAACGCATCCATACACATATTTAAATAAATAAATGAACATACAAATGCACCCATTTAGACAACATACCCACTGCAAGCACTCTTTCATTCACACGAGCACTCATCATGCACTCTCACAACACAAGCATACATGCATCCATGCACATACTAAATAAACAAACATACAACCACACATATTTACACAACAAACACACAGAAAGCACTCTCTCATTCACACCAGCATCCATCATCATACTTTCACCTAACAAAAAAACAATTAAAAAAAAATTAACATAAACAAACAAAGCTTCTGCCACGGGCCCGGAGGAACCAGTGCTCCAGCCCACTGCAAGCATGAACAGGAATCAGGAAGTTTCCTCCTGCACATGCATACAAGGAGCCTGAGCATGGGTCCGGAGACGCCCCACTCCAACCTGCTCTTTCTGTATGTGAGAGGAGGCGCAGGAACACCCCCTTGTGCTTACAGACATGCAGTTCCCCAGCCAGCATTCCAAATGAGCCTTGCAAAGCTGGGGAAGCAAATGCCCCCAGCCTTGCATGGCTCATTGAGCTTGCGCAGCTGGGGAAATTTAACTGTGAAAGGGAAACAAAGTTTCCCTTTCACAGTTAAGAGCACTCCCTCAGCTAAAAAAAACTGCAGAGGGAGTGCTCGTATTTTACTGGGCTGGCTCTTCCATAATGGGTGAGAGGGGGCCAAGACCTGGTGAGTTGACCCACCCCCCCCCTTGCCCATTATGGACAAGCCACCCTTGGGTAAGAGTCAGTTGTGCAGAATAACATGTCCAACGGGATACCGCTAGATGTAGGGTCACGTGACCAGGTCAGGTCAATGATCCTGCTGAGCAATGGTAGATGGGGAAATGGGGAAATGGTGATGCTAGGGTCCGCAGAAGTGATGTGGCCGTTTGGCCTTGAAGTCTCCCACCTGGAAGGCTGCGCCTCATTCTAGGCTACCTCAGTCTAGGCATCGGGGCGTACATGGTAGGAGTCAGTTAGGCAGACTAAGGGAGTTGAGGAGGAGTAGCCCTTCTAAATTGGAGGTTTAGACATTTACAGATTAAATCATAAGCATTACATTAGGCTGTTGACTCTTTTAAAAGTTAGCAGCCATTCAGTGCTGCGATTTGCTTTCCTAGGAACTTCCTATCTTTTCTACGTTGCACACATAGGTCATGCCCCTTAAGGGATAGCAACACACATATTTAAGGCTCGTTCTGTGACCATTACAATAACAGGCACATAGATTTAACAAGGAAAACTTTTGGGCATACCGACTCTGGAAGGGACTGGGGTAACCAAACTCTTAAACCTGAAACATGCTTCCTCCAGGAATTAGTTATATTTATATGTAACAATGATTTAAGATAACTTCATTGACATTCATACTTTTTTGGTCCTGAATAAGATCAATCAATCACTCCTTTCCATTTAATAAAAGAAGGTGAGCAAGATGTTTTATCAATCATGTGGAAGTACAGACACTTACACCCTTTTGTGCTGATGCATTAACAAGGATGTATTTATACAGAAGTAATGTGTAGGCACATAAGAAAAAACATACATGATGTAATGATGTAATGAGGTACTGGGTTGAAGAATAGGTAGGTAGGGGTAATGTAATGGATACATAATGGCATTCGGCGATGAGGAGAATTGTGGTTGGGTAAAGTAATGGATTAATAATGAGGTACAGGGATGGGAAAGAGGGAAGCAGGGCAAAGGAAGACAATGATGGAGGTGTGGCTAAATTAATAGATTACAAAAAGGCTACTTAGATGATGATGAGAGAGGGGAGACATGTCGAAGATTACTAATTGGCTAAAGAGAAAGGGAAATGGAGGGGGAGTAATGTTTCAGATTGCTAATTTGGTATTGGGATTTGGAAGAGGGAGGCTAGGTTAATTTAATGTTCTCATAAAGGGGTATGGGGACAAGGAAGAGATAGGTGGGGAAATGTAGTGGATTTCAAAAAGGGGTACACAGATGAGGAAGAGGCATGTGAGGGTTCTATATTGGATTATTATTGGTGTACCGGGATGAGGAAGAGTGAGGCAGGGCAGTGAAATGGATGACTAATGGGTACCGGGACGAGGAAGAGTAAGGCAGGGTTAATGGGTTGCTTGGAGGAAGGAAAATGAAGTGGGGTATTCAGGTACAGGGACGAGGAAGAGTGTGGCTGGGGTAATGTAATGGGGAAAAATGAGAATGTTTAATGGCTACTGGGAGGGGGAAGAAGGTGCAGGAGGTAAGGCATAATTTTCCTAATGGGGTACAGGAACAAGTAAGAGGGAGTTATGGGTAATGTAGTGGATTACTAATGGGGCACTGCAACAAAGAAGAGGGAGCCATGGTAATGCCATCAATGAGTAATTGGGTACAGTGATGAGGAAGATGGAGTTGTGGTAATAGGTTGCTAGGACAAGGAAATGTGAGGTTGGGGTAATGAGGAATGAGGAAGGGGAGGTGGGATGAAGGAACATATTACTAATGGGTAACCAGGAAAACGAAGATGGTGGTGGGGGTAATGCAGTGTATTAATAATGGGTTTCGGGACAATGAAGATGGAGGTGGGGTAGTGTAACAGACTACTAATTTGACATTGGAACAAGGAAGAGGGCTGTGTGGGTAGTGCAATTTATTAATAATAGACTAATAGTGTAGAGATGAGGTCTAATGCAAACCATTTCTAATGGGGTACTGGGGTGAGGAACAGAGAGGTACAGGTAATGAAGTGCTGTGATGAGGAAAACACAGGTGGGTAAATTCAACTGATTATTAATTGGGTACTGGGATGAGCAAGATTGAGGTGGGAGTATTACAAATAATTATGCATGGGGTATGAGATTAGGCAGGGGGAGGAGTGGTAATTCATTGAGTTTGATTTGGGCTCAAGCATAAGCAAATGAATGGAATAGGGAAGTGGCAATATGGCAACAAGTTACGAATTGTGAACAGGGACAAGGAATGGGGAGGTAGCAGTGAGGCAAAGGATTGCTAATGCAGCACTGTCACAAGGAAGATGGGGCAAGGATAATGCAACAGACAATACTGGGATGAGGAATTGTGAAGCAGGAGTAAACAATAGATTAGTAAATGGGTTCTTGGATGTTGAAGAGTGAGGCAGGAATCATGGGGTACTAGGAGGAGAAAGAGTGTGCCTGGGGTCATGAGGCACTAGGGTGAGGAAGAGGAAGGATAGGGTAAAGAAGAGTGAGCCTGGGGTAAGGCAACAATTACAAATGGAGTACTGGGCAAGAAGAGTAAGGTGGGGTTAATAGAGGTTCTACAACAAGGAAGAGTGAGGCAGGGTAATGGGATACTGTCATGTGGTGTGCTGCAGCAGTGTGTTTGGTGAAGGCAGTGAAGGTGGATGCTGTGCTTTTCCTCCAAGGATTGGATTGTCCTGTTTCTACTTCCATATTCTACTGAATCTGCTTAAAAATACTGCGCATGCGTGGAGTGCTGTGCGGTGTGCTGCAGCAGTGTGTTTGGTGAAGGCAGACACTCTGTTTTTCCTCCAAGGATTATATTGTCCTGTTTTTACTTCCATATTCTACTGAATCTACTTAAAAACACTGCACATGCGCGGTGTGCTGCAGCAGTGTGTTTGGTGAAGGCATTGAAGGCGGAGACTGTGCTTTTCCTCCAAGGATTGGATTGTCCTGTTTCTACTTCCATATTGTACTGAATCTGCTTAACAACACTGCACATGCGTGGTGTGCTGCAGCAGTGGTTTTGGTGTTTGGAGTGTTGGAGAACGCAATCCTTTACCAGATGGGTAAGACTTTACTGCCACAAACTCATATGCTGCTTGAATTATAGCATTTCAGCCCGAAAAGGAACAGTTACTACATGCAGTACTTCTCCGGCAAAACCTGTCACAACTCTTGACTTTGGCCCCATGCAGTGACTGTGGAGCGTTGGCTCTTTGAACCGCATGAGGCTGCTTTTCTACTTTTCTTCCGGACATTTTCCTGTACTGCTGTGCTCTTAGAAAGATACAAATCCCCTGTAATTGTGGGCCTGTTGCATTGACTCCGGAGCGTCATCTCTTTGAACTGCATGAGGCCACTTTCCTACGGTCTTCCTGGACATTACCCTGTATGGCTGTGTTTTTGAAAAACACAGATCGCTCTTAACAGTGGGGAAGTGGAGTCCATTAAAGTGCCCTTAGCAGTGGGCATGGCTTGTATCCTTGGAAGTACGATCTCTATTCCTTTACCTCGCCTGTGCAGTGACTGCTGGAGTTTATCTCTTGGGACAAATTTACATTAGCCATTGATTTCTACTCGAGAAGGGATTGCTGAACCATAGGCTTGTAAGAGTTCTCTGTACCTATACTGTAGTCTCTGACTGGTGATCCCTGAAGAGTAAAACATGAAATTACGCAGCAAGCTTAAGACAAGTAAGAAAAACGGCAACAGTAATGGTAGTTGCTCTAAGACCACAGGGGAAGTAAGCACTCAAACTGTCATTACCAAGGAAAACAAGATAACTGATTTTTTTATGGGACAACCTGTGGTTGTGGAGATCCATGAAAAGCCTACTAATGTAGAGGGTCTACTGCCAGAAGTAATGTCGATTTCTGCAGATTTTGACAATAGCAATTCTTTGCTCAATCTGTGTTATAGCCAGGATAGCGAACCTTGAGTGGAGAAACCCCTTGGAACTACAACAAACCACTGATGTGGACGCTAACTACGTGCCAGTGGAGCCTGGCTGGCGTGAGTGAAGCATTGAGCCGCTCTTCATAAGTGGTGCCTGTGCCGAACTCCGGTAGACTGTCCTGTACACGCCGGCTAAGTCTACTGAATCTAATATTGGGAATAAAGAACAGTCAGAGATGTCAGTTGACGGCTCTTTGGTAAATTGTTCTTGTAAGACTAGACGTAAGGACATGGAAGCACATAACATTTCGACAGGCTTTGCTCCAAAAAATGTTGCTGGAATTGTCCCACAACATTTGGTGACTGGTTGAAAATAACTCATCCGTACAAAAACAGATGGCAATAGCTAAGGGGGGGGGGTCCCAAGAAACTCTGTTCCCATCACATTGGCCCTGACTCTTAGTACTCAGGGTGGAGTAGTCCCAGCCAACTTAGAATCTACACTTGTGGAGATTTTGGCTTGTGATGGCATTGAAGAAAATGAGTCATGTAGACTATCTAAGAGGGAAAAAAGCAGAAAGAAAAGGGCAGCCTTGGTATTGAAGGGAAAAACAACTGACCCAAAAGTTCTCTGTCTTCCAGAAACCCCCCCAAAGCAAGTACCTTCTAAAAAGGCCAGAAAAAGAATAGCCAGAAAAGCAAAAAAACAGGTACTTAAAACTGGGAACCTTACCTCCTGGCTGTTGGGGGCCTCAGCCCCTAAAGAAAAGTCTACTAAATATGTAAAGGTAATTGTGGAATCCAGTTTAAGTGACTCGCAGTCCGAACAGCCTGAGGGTATAAGTGACAGTAGTATATCATCCATTGAATCACCAATTTTGAAATTGGTGAAAGATAAAAGTCATACCCCAAAAATATAACAACTCAAATGGGCAGTCAGGCTTGGACAGAGATAGAGAAAAAAAGATACTGATGCCTAAAAAACTATTTACCATATCTTCTGGGTGGAAGAGGTTAAATAAGCCAATCAATAGAAGCTTATTGCTTGAGACCCTCCACTTTCAGCTACTGCTGCGAGTGGTAAAAAGCAGTGATTTTAAGTTTGTGAATCCACTCACAAATGGTTTGACAGAAGTGCATTGCTATTCTGAGGCAGTAGTTTCTTTGATTAGAAGTGTTAAATCTGACCTGAAGAAATATGGCTATGAAATTAACTTAGATCTTGCTCTGAGGAAGCAACTTAAATTTCAAGAGCTGACAAATGAGGAATCAGATAAAGGCAGCAAATTTAGAAATAAAACGGCTAATGATGACATTACTAAAACACACTGGGAATGGCTTTGGCAATCAAGGGTGAGCTAACCTAGCCATGGCCTCCTGGAATACACGAGGACATGGCCATCTCTTTGGAAGCATGGGCTCCTATGTCCTGATTAGGGAAATGGAAGTAGTCTTTTTGCAAGAGACATGGCTGTGAACTACACCTGTATATGATGGATTCATGACATATTGTAGGACAGCAAAGAATGGAGAAAGGGACAGACCTTTTGGAGGATTGGTTACCCTGGTATGAAATAGTATAAGAGTTATCAGAATGTATGAATGTGCCCTGTGACTGTAATTCATTGATTGTTAAGATTTGTATAGAAGGTTGGCCTAATTTAGTACCAGTAAAGATCTACGACCCTCCAGGGGATGATCGTACACTTGATATACAACTTGACATATTCCAATGTTTGACGGATAGTTTTGCTGCTGATGGTGCGTTAAATGTGGTATTGGGGGGGAACCTGAATGCCACTCTGGTGCACAACCATACCATCATTGGAAATCGAGATGGTGAGGGTAGCCCCCGTGATGTAAAATCAGAAAGGTGGAGCTCGTTTCTTGAAGAAGTTGGCCTTCACATGATAAATTATCTGGCAAAGGGCAAAATGGGGTGGGACCCACCTCGACAAATGATCGTTACTTTTCTACTATTGATCACATATTCTTGAACGCTACCCTTTATGACCTCCTGATTCAGTTTACTGTTCAACCTTCGTCCTTCAGTGACCACTCCCTTCTGATATGTGTGTTGGAAGAGAAGCTGATGGAAGGGCTGCCAGATTACAAAATCGGGGAAGTAATGTATTGGAAAATGGTAACTGCTTGGGATGGTCTGACCGGAATTTGAATAAAGCCTGTATCTAGAGAGCGTGTCTTCAGACCCATGACATGATTAAGATGTCTGCAGTTGAAATAGTGGATTGGATTTCAATCTGTCTCCATGATATGATGGTTATGGGTGGTAAATTGCTTCCTCAACTGCCAAATAAACATTACACTACTCTGTTTGATAAAATAATTTATTCGGAAAAGAAAAAAATGAGAAAAGTGGTAAAAACAATGGAACATAATTTCATCCCTGGGCCTAGCTAGATCCTGAAAAAGCGAAGGATAAAATAACAGCTATAGGAACTGGTTATTGAGAAATAGAGCTTCCAACGACAATGTTAATTGGCAATCCATGTTTAAAATTCTATTAGCTGGGGATACAAGAAAGCTATGGGCAAACTTTAGGGCAGTTACAGGAAAGGCTAACCAGGATGCAGCTTGCTGTGTGGATAATAAAACCTGGGTAACACATCTCGAAGGGAAATTCAGGGGTAAATCTGCCCGCTTGCAAATAAACCTATAAAAGATTTTGTAATGATGCGTGAGGACGTTATTGATATTATTAAGTACCTTAAATCATCTTTGGCCCCTGGCCCAGACAGTCTATACAACATCATAATTAAGCAAAATGCTGAGATTTGGGCAGATATCATACTCATTATTTTCTGAAACATTCTAGATAGGGGTGTTATACCCAAATCCTGGAATATCTCCACTTCATTACTATACCTGTCTTTAAAAGAAAAGCGGAAATAGGAATTTGCCCATGAATTACCGCCTACTAGCATTGACAGATGTGCCCATAAGATCTTTTGCACGCTGGTTCTCAGAGAAATAAATAGATGGATAATTGATAAAAAATATTCTTAATAAAGCCCAAACTGTATTCAGAAAAGGATATTCAACTGTGAACAATATTCTCATGGTAGACATATTAGTTGAACAAGCAAATAACACCCCTGGATTCCACCCTTAAATTATCTATGTTGATTTCTCATCAGCATTTGACATGGTTAATAGAAATATGCTGTGTGATAAACGTAAGCGCATGGGCATGCCGCCCATTTAATTTATATCTGTAGGTTGATGCATGAACATAACACCACCAGGGTAAGATTGAATAATATGGCTTAATGTCTGACCCCATATCAGTTAAGATGGGAGTCATACAAGGATGTGCCCTGGTGCCCATGTTCTTTTATCTGTTTATGGCGGACTTTGGTGAAATTTTTACTGAATAAATGAATGCCTTCCCAAACATTTGTCCAAATAAGTTGGGCTGAATCTGCTATGCAGACGACATTGTTATTTTCAACAACACTTACAATGGGATATGCAATAGTGCTAAGGCAAGTGGGTGGCTATGCCGAAAAGAATGGCCTGAAAGTTAATATTGAAAAGACCCAATTCATGGCTATAGGATGTAAACAATGTAATACAAACTCTATCCCTTTTGAAAAGGGTTAATTCATACAAGTATCTGGGCCACAAAGTTGTATCAAATAGAAATGGCACACATGAGAAACTCAAGATTAATAAACGAGCGAAGGCCCTTTTTACTACGGGGTTGGTTCTTTCTTTCTCCAAACAATCTGCAGGCTATAGCCTGTGTGGGATCTGCACTATCTATAAATACAAATTTGCATCATCCTTTTTGTATGGGCTGGAGGCCTCTTTTTGCGATTGGTCCCCATGGGCCGATAAAGTTGAAGGCCTGATATGGCGCAGAATTTTGGGATTATGTAATTATACCCCGGTGGAGGCCATCAGGCTTGAAATGGGATTCATTTCCATCGCTACTCTGATTGATCTAAATAGAGCAAAGCTATATCTTAAGATCAAGTTCCCAGCCCCTGAATCTATTCTGTCAATATTGCGCTCATCTATGGTGAACGGTACATGTGCAGCAATGGGAACATTTAAGAACATGAGTGATGGCTTCTTTACGAGGCTATGCTGGTTACCGAGGTAGGAGTATGGCAAAGGTGTGTTGCCGAAATCTTTGAAAACTGCTGCTGAACAATTTGACTGGGTAAAGAGCCATAGGAGAGTAGCAAATATGAAGTCACTATCTACATTCGCTAGGATGGCTTTCAAGTTTGAGGAACCACAAGAATATCTAATCCTACATCCGTGAATTAAAACACGGCAAATGTTTATGGATATTAAGCTGAATCGGCTTCAAGTGCTTGAAATTAAAGGTGCGTGGGCTAGAATCCCGAAACAAGAAAGAACTTGTAGGGTTTGTTGTAATAGACAGGAAGTGAAATCAGCTGGGCATGTGTTAACAAGATGTAATGGCATGAGCCTTATTTACAAATGCTACTTCTCCAAACTTGTGGAAGATCTAGAAGAAATAGTTGGTGAATCCTTCTGGTTAAGATGTCTGGCAGGCCAGAGCCGTAGAAAAATATTTGCTGGAACACAGATGTGGAAATCTGCAGATGAGAAACTGAGAAAGTTCGAGGCTGATACTAAATTATTAGAGGAATTGCATAGAATCTGAGGTACAAATGGGTATGATGCTCTTGTGGCTTTAATGTTTTGGACACAGGTGTGTATACAAGATAAACCTGATGACATCCGCTGATGCAAGGAAATGTATTAAAATATAAATGTCCTACTGCTATCTGGTTGTGGAGCTATTTACCTTTTTTATGTAGTTAAATACAGGAATTAGGTGAGAGTTTTCTTACCATATTTTATATGTTGTATTTTATCTTTTTTATTCTTATTTTTAGCAGTGATTTTGTGCTATGTGAAATAAGTGTGTGTTATTTATTTGTTCTTACTGATCCTTTCTTCTCTTCTTCATTGTAAATCTGTATATGATATATTTTGTGTAAACGTTTGTTTTTCTACTTAAACTGTATACACAATAAAACATTTTTTTTAAAAAAGATACTGGGCCTCCTTCCTAGTTCGGAGGTAACCACACCGCTATTTGCGGCATGGCTGCCTCCGAACTCGTCCAAACTCCGACCTGGTGAATGGAGTAATTACCGGTCCATTCCGAGGTCGGAGGGACCGGAAATTCCCCATTCACCAGGGCCCTTCCCATTCCCATTTGAGCTCCCATAGGGCTCAATGGGAAGGGGTAAGGCGGCAATAACGGTATTGTAAATTATGGTACCGTTATTGACCCTGGAGTCCCTTTGCGGGACCCGGCCTTAATGCCTGCTAAAAGCAGGCGTTAAGGAAGGACCCGCAAAGGGAACTCGTAGTAGGGTGGTAAGGGTTTAACGGCACCGGTCTCGTTACCGGTGACCGTTAACCCTTACCGCCCTACTCGGAATGAGGCCCACTGTCATGAAGAAGAGTAATGGGATACTGGGATGAGGAAGAGTGAGTTAGGGGAGTGATGGGCTACTGGGATGAGGAAGAGTATAAAACAACTGATTACTAATGGGGAACTGGGACACGGAAGAAGAATGTGTGGGTAATGCAACATATTTATAATAAATGAGGTACTATGGTGAGAAGGCAGGGGTAATGTAAAAGATTACTAATTGACTAGTCAGACGTGGAAGAAGCAGGCTGGGGTAAAGCAATGCATTTGGAATGAGGAAAAGGGAGGTGGGTAATGGGGTGCTGTGATGAGGAAGAATTAGGCAGGGTAATGAGGCACTATGGGGCAGTAAGAGGGAAGCAGGATAATGGAGCACTAATATGAAGAAGAGATAGGCAGGGGTAATGCAACAGATTGCTAATGGTGTATGGGGACAAGGAAGACAGTGGTTTCGGTAATGAAATAGATTATTAATGGGGTACCGGGATGAGGAAGAAGAAGGCAGGTGTAATGCAACTGATAACTAATGGGGTATCCTAATCCATATTGAGATTTATCATTTTAGTCTGTGATCAATAATTCAGATGGCGATCAAATCTCAATGGGTAAAATGTGGACAGCTGTCTGTGGCGTTGATGTCTGAATCGTCCCCTGGGTGTTCCAATTGCAGTAATTAGACATGAATTAGATATTATTACTTTGCAGTACCTAGCTGATTGGAAACAATTGCAATTAATTCAGAAGATCATTAATCCACTTCCTATTATCTTATAAGCAAAATTCAGAAAGTAATGGAGGATAAATCATGCCAGCCATTAAACTCTTTTAAGATTAAAAAGAAACTCTGGATTTACAATTGATATCCATCAGACACAATCTCATGTCGGAGTCTCTCTTCTCGCAAACTCTTATGGAGATAAAATTGTATAACAGTGTATCATGATATTTGATACTTTTTCCAGAAAGAAGAGTGGGACTACATTTTAGGAAGTTTAAATGTAGCCCAATCTTAACTAATTAAAGGTGCTTGGCTCAATGTGAATTGAAGCGAAAGACTCCATAGATGCTGTCTTTCTTATATAGAGACATTGAAGCACAGGTATTTCCAACACCCAGTATTGTCAGCTACAAGATGATTATTTTAGAGACTTTGTGTCCACGGTGAAAGAAATCTTGCTACAGAGCAATTTTGGGAAAGTATTTTATTAGGAAATTAAACATATTTGACAACTGTTATTTTAAACATTTTATATGCAATTTTAAATGTGTTTAATCGCTCTAATTTGCACTGATGCTGTTGATATAATTCAATAACTTAATTAAAATAATTAATGTAATTTGTTAATAAAGATAGGTGTTACTTGTATTTTGTTTAAGGTTTAATTCTTAAATCAATTCACAGAAATAAATTATACAAACAATAAAAATGTATAATCGTGATGAGGAAGAGGGAGACAGGGTTCTGCAATGGGTAACACATGGGTTACTGGGATGAGGAAGAGTGAGGTGAGGGTAATGTGGTTCTGAGACCAGGAAAGGGAGGATGGGGTAATGCAAAGGATTAATAATGTGGTATTGGGATGAAGAACAGAGCAGTACTGGTAATTGAGTGCTG
Source organism: Ambystoma mexicanum (assembly GCA_002915635.3). NCBI lineage: Eukaryota > Metazoa > Chordata > Amphibia > Caudata > Ambystomatidae > Ambystoma > Ambystoma mexicanum. Next base: position 851,674,624 of record CM030321.1, on the reverse strand, counting down.
GGACAAGGAAGAGGGAGGAGTGGGTAATGCAACTGATCACTAATGAGTTACTGAGATGGGGAAGAGGAAAGTGGGAGTATTGCAACCGATTACTAATGTGGCACTTGGATGAGGAAGATTGGGGCAGGCGGCACACATTATTACTAATAGATGATGGGATGGGGAGGAGTCAGGGGTAATGCAACCGATTTGTAACGGGGTGGAAGCGAAGAGTGATTCAGGGGCAGTGAGGCCGGCTATTGGATTACTCACTGGGTCGAGAAGGAGGTAGGCATGGGTAATGGGGTATTCAGATGAGAAAGAGGGTGGTAGGATAATGCAACATATTAGAAATTATTTTTTGTCAATGTTGTTTCTTCTGAAAGCTAATTACTTAATTATAGCTTTAAAACAGATCCTGGTGTAAAGAAAATGCCTTAATAAAGTGTATCTTCTGCCTCTTGATTCATAAGCAATATGCGTTTTCTTGTGCTGTTCCCTTCAAAGATGAAGACAAGAGATTTGGCTCTTTTATAAGTATTTGCCAGGTTTGCAAGAGGCTGTGAGGAGGCTGTTTTCACCCTCTATCATACTGCAGGAGGAGCCTATATTTACCTAAGACTCTCGCGGAGAAAAGCGGAGTCGAAGCAGAGTCGGGACCAGTTGTTTGCAGGAGGCTGTGAGGATTCTGTTTTCACTCTCTATCATACTGCAGGAGGAGCCTATATTTACCTAAGACTCTCACAGAGCGAAGCGGAGTCAGAGCAGAGTCGGGAGCAGTTGTTTGCAGTTAGTTGCATTAGCTGCATGCAGTAAGTGAGAAATATCCCCTGCTTTCACTCCCGACTCTAAGCTCCTTTGATTTTCTATGCCTTTATTACTAACTGCTGCTCTGCATTAACTGCATTAACTTGCTCACATGGCAGAACTGATCTTTGCTAGATACTGATTACTGTGTCTGAGGGCTGCGGGCTGCCGTGGTACCCGGCTCCTCTATTGCCTTGCATTTTAGGATGCTATCTGTGAAGAACCCTTGTTGTTCCATTTTTGTGTGCTGGAATTCCCGCTGACTACTGCATGGTAATCTTTACCCCATGGGACTGTGGGGCGTGACCTTTGGTCTCACCCTTTGACCCGGGAATTGGCTCTTGGCCAGAGTTCCATCTTTCAATATCCATGCTGTACAGCCCGAAGTGTCGTTTGACAACTTAAGAAATCCTCATGAGATCAGGCCTGCGGAGCGGGGCTGGCTTGGCAACTCCTTCCCAGGAGCAGATGGCGCAGTCCGAAGCCGTCAGGGAGTTACAGTTGGGGGGTCCCGAGTTATGGACTTCTAACATGCAAAGCCCCCCCTCCTGTCAAATTTACCCCTGCCCACTGAAACAGGGGTCACATTCATCAGGGGTCACATTCATCCCTTTCCCCTCTTCCTTCCCCCAGGCACTTTTCCCTTTCTCCCTACCCATGCACTTGCGTAATCTGAATGACACCTGGCTTAGTAGGATCGTTGTCTGTCTTCCCACTGTTTCCCCTCCCTTGCCTCATCGCATCTTGAAACACTTGTGTATAGGTGCGTTATAAATGCCATATCATATCATATCATATCATATCATATCGCATACGGAGAGACAGTAACCTCCACTGCTCTAAATTCATGTACTAAACTAGTGTATACACCAGGCAATTCACCTCCCCCCCTAGAACAAGTGGTGATTTTACACTATGTGGGAAGCGGGTAAACCCTGGGGGTGAGATTATTCCAATCAATACTGATGCACCCTATGAGAAGCCACGGAAGAGGGCGAGCCCAGCATTATCCACTCAGCCTTTATTACTTAGAACACCAAAATTAACCCTGTCCTGGAGACCAATCTCTGGGCAAAGGGTTATGGACCATTATTTTGTAAAACCTGCTACTACCAGCACAGAGATTAAATCCCTCCCTGTTATGAAGGGCACAGCTATGCTTGACCATTCAGTGATGGCTTTACAACCTAACTTTGGGGGGCCTAAAGACTTGACTGATATCAGCATTATTGAACTGGCCGACCAAGCAGAGGATGAACTGGAGATTCTGAACCTAGAACTTACGCAAAATCAGCCCCATAACATATGTGAATCAAGCACTTTTGACTCTCCAACCCCTTTGGTCGATATGATGAATGAAGAAATGTCTCGACATGATCAAGGGGATCTATTGCCACCCTCCCTTGGGGGGATTTTCAGGACAGGACGATTCCTCAGCCCTCCACCATACACTCAGGGAGATTAATAAGCGTATTCACCTGACTCACCCTATGGTTTCTGCCTTAAGTATGGTGCTAAGTTCATTTGTTGCCCCATATGGCAATATCTGGGCTGAACTGAAATCTACCAATGCTGTTCTGGCTGATGTCACCCACAGACGTCAGGAGATTTGATCAGAGGTCCGGTTCAACCATTTTGGGATGAGGGAGCTTTAGGCAGTATTGAGGGAGCAGCAGTCTAATGTTAATTTGGCTAATGATCCAGGGTCTGTTATTGAAATCTCGGAATAAGGAATCAGTTGACCCATTACGGGTGAAGTTGCAAAAGGGGACAGGGGAGCGGTGGTGGATCCACCTAATTCTCAAGCCAGCTCCCCGCTGTTGAATAACCCAACCATTGCCTTAAAAGGGAAATTGATGAAACGCCAAATGAGAGCTAGGAAAAACTGAATTTTGTCAATTAGAACGGCCCACCACACCATTTTTCGCACTAGATTGTCCCCTGTGCCGGAGAATGTGACTCTGAATTCACAGCCTTTGCTAAATGCTCAGGTGGTTGGCACCATTGTACCGCCTAACGCTGGAGGGCAGGACTGTGTACCTACCCCTCAGACCTTTAGCACTGATACATTGGGGAAAAGCGAAGTTTTCGTAGCAGGTAGGGGTCTCGCCGACACTAGTCATGGTTTGGTGGCTAATGGGCCCCTGCTACCCCTTTTCCTACCCCTTTTCCTTCTGCGTTATGGGGTGAGCAGAGGGCATCTATCGATGTTGGCCAGTTGTTAACCATTTTCAGTCCATCTGAGGACCATCCAAAGGACCATCCACCTCTGCCATGACACCTTTAAAGGATATGATAGGTAAGACCGGGTTCCTAGGTATAATGGAAAGGCTGCCTCTGCCCCGAAAGGTTTAAACATGGAGGGATTATGTGGTATGAATTGCACACTCTCTGCAACTAAGGATGGAGTAGGCATCCCCAAACCTCTATGTTTTGGTCCTAAATTTGTCAGTAACTTGGATAAGGTGGAGGTTGGGTCTGGAAAGGGTAAATCAACATTCTTGAAAGATCTGGTTGATATCGCCCCTGAATCTAACTACCCTCGGGTGTCAGCGGGGATGAAGGATCTGCTTATGCGACACCATTATCCATCTAGATCTGTTGTAGGAGACTGTACTAAGACCCGAGTACCTAACTATGTTGGGATAGAGTGCCCAACAGTGGTCCCTCAAGCGGATGCTCCTACTCTGATGTTCTTAAGAGGGCAGCCGGCCCTTGGCAAACAGCTAAAGGACCAAGCAATGGAACTCATCAAATTAAAATTTGCTGCATTCTTGGACCTGACTACCGGATATGTATGAATGGGCCTAATATTCTTGCTATCTTTGCTGCTACTCCCATCCTGGCTCTGGTGGCTTCGGGCGATATAGGGAGGGTTTCCTTCCCAGAGAGAGATGACTTGAGCACTAGTCTCATATATCTCTCTTTTCCCTTGGTAAGGTAACTTATCTTTACACAAAGTGAAGCACTAATCTCACGGATGAATGGGCTAAGTGCCTGGTTACCTCCTAGTAGGGAAGTCCTACCCACCGCTATTGAACCTATTGCGGCAGTCAATCCTGATCAGATAGATCATAGGGGTGTGATGAAGGACATAGATTGGGCATCAATCATCTCTTCCCTATGGCAAAAACTGGTTCCGTGAGAATGAGATCGCCTTGGGTGATGTTTGGAGGAGTGCTCTGCTTTGTTTAAAATCCTGGAATACCCAAAGCAAATCCCATCTTTTCTCCAACATTTCCTGTATGAAAAATTTAAGATTGGCTAACTGTATTTGTCTGCAGGAGACCTGACTTACATTGGCCCCTAGTTTAGATGGGTATAGTGTCTTTATTCAGCCTGCCAGGGATTGTACGGGGGAAGACCTTCAGAAGGTCTCTTGATTGCAGTGGACATTTCCTCAGTGGGGTACAGATTGCTGGTCTTCCATTTGGTGCCTTGGGAGTAGGCTGTAGGACTGCAGATGGTTTGATCAATCTTCTACTGCTCAATATATATTGGCATATGGGCTTGAAACATGTGGATCTCTTTGTAGATGGGATTTGTCGGGCAGTAGATGAGTGGATTGTGTAATGTATTGACCCACTCCGCTATGCTATGCGGCATCACCCTGCCAGTTATGGTGAAAGGAACGGCAACAATGGTGGCAAAACCCGTGAGCGAGCCAAAAACCTACAAAAACCTGCAAAAACCTACAAAACCCTACAAAAATTGTGTGCTTCAGCACACAAAAAGAGGGATGCACAACTTACCACCCATGGTGCATGTGCAGTGAAATAGAGTACACCCCCTAGAAAAGGTGCCAGGGGGCTCCATGACCAGCAACCAGAGTGCAGAGAGAGAGGCAGCACTTTGCAAGTGAAACCCAAAAGTGTGCCTACAAATGACATTTGCTCTGTTGCTAAAAACTCCAAAATGCCTATAACACAACATTTATTAACATTCAAAATCTTGCCTGGTGCTAAAATGCATGCATCCAAGGAAACATTGTGAACATACAAATTCCTAATGTGAAGAGCAAAACATTCTTCAGACAAACTGGATTGTCTGAAAACTGACAGCATATGCCAAAATCTGGGTGCAGTACCCAGGGCTACCTGTATGACAGCTGTCAGAGGAGTACTGATGAAACTTTAAAATGACCTAAAACTAAAAGGTCTGCTGGATTAGCAAACATAAAAAGTATTGTTGCCAAAAAGGGATACATATTTTAGTTGTGTTTTTTATCCCACAGATTTTAAGGCTAAGAAAGAAATGTATTTATGTCTGATGCAACAAAGTTGGTTTTGGCTGGATTTAAAAACTTAATTAGCCTGGGAGCTGAAAGAACTGGAAAAGCAGGTTTCTCCCAGAAGGAGGGCCATCCTCTCAGCAGAAACTCACTGGGAGGTCTTAATTGCGGGTTAGAACAGACTGTTGTCTAGGGAAAGTGAAGGGACAATGACAGAGCTTCAGCCCAGGAAACTGGAATGGAAGTGTGAAAGCGGTTATAAATGGCTTATGGAAGGAACAAACAGGGAGGGGGATGCCCCTGGACTGCAGGGAGACAAAAAGGGGCGGACCATCTGTTGCTAAACATGAACAAAGAACCAGTCTTAAAAGACTCATAACTTGTCATCCAAAAGGGTGAAAAATATGAAAAGGACAGAGATGTTAATTTAATTTTTGGCTGCACGTGTGAAGAGGTGGTAGAACTGTGTGACATTTTCCGGACAGAATTGCAATATATGTGGTTTTATGCAAATTGTATTAATGTTAGAATTGTGAAAATGTACACGCACATCCCTATGTTAAACACACACATTTGTGAAATTTGCATAACATTTGGAAATTGTGTTCATAGTGAAAAGGACAAAATTCTGTAGAAAGTTGAGACAAGATCCCACCGCTACGGGGTTTTGAGGAATAGCTGCTACATAAAATACGCCATATTTGTGTGTGATTTGTATAAAGTTGACCAATGTAAAAATGTACATTCAGTATCAAATCCGATTTTGATACCAGTGGCTAAAGGGAGGTTTCTAAAGATTGTAAAGCAAACCATAAAATGTGACATCATCCAGCCGTGATCTAATCACTCAAATTGCAAGGTGGAGTTTGGTCCAATCCCAGCTCAAAGGGGCATGCTTAGCTAAGCCGGCCCATACACCCCCTTTGTGATGTCATTTTAGAGGATAAATAGAGACAGCTGACAACACATAAGGACTCACAGATCCACTCACTTTCCTGATTCCGGTGAAGCACTCTGATCCAGCATTCTACATCCAGCTTTAATATTCTTCCAGATCCAGATGCCAATACTCTTGCCAGCAATAGAGAACTATTGATTTCCAGCAAGGCCCAACTCCTCAAATGTATTCTCTCCACCCAGTAAAGCGTTGTGTGGTGTGAGAAGGCGTGCCTGAGGAACTCGATATCTAGCTGATTAAATTACCCACAGACTAGGAAGGCAGATCCTGTGCCAATCCGGCGACCGGCCTAGATGATCCATTACCGTGCCTGATGTGCTGTCTTTCCTAGACCAGACCCAATCCATGACCAGAACTAACGGTCCAATTTAAAAACGTATCCTGTGAGTATTAATAGGAAGAACTGTGGCCCATAGTATATTTGCATTGTCTTATCCCTATTTCAAACCCATCCTATCTTTCATTCAGAACCAGTATTGTTAAAATTATCTTTGCGCTGACCATTTTCTCATCTGGAGAAGTCGAGTTTCCTTAGCAGGCAGGTCACACTAATCACATGACTGTAAGATCCCTCTGTGGTATTCGCTTTTTCATAGTCCTCCTCTAGTGTAAGCAAACCCATTTGACATTTTCAAAAGTGCATTTGTGTTTTCCATTCTCGCGCCTATTTTACAAAAATGACCTTTACTAAAACCTCTATAACTCCCCCAGTTATTGTGATAGAAACCAAATTTCAACTCCTACTTGTACCTAACATCCATAGCTATCCATAGAACCCAGTGCGATTCTCCCGTTATCGTGAAAATCACGCAAGGAAAAGTTTGCCGCGATTTTAAAAAATCTGAAAGGTTTACATGTGCAAAATAGCTTTAAACTGCTTCCAACTTGGATTTTAAGATTTCAAATGTTTTCTTTTGACAACATCATTGCTTGTGATTGTGTGCAACTGTTCAAAGCGGCTCCCATAGGAGTCTATAACTATTTCAGTATTTTTTGACCATATTGTTTTGCCCATTCAATTCTAAAGACAATTGTAAAAGCCATACTGACAGCTGAAAAGTCAATTCCGTTTTTCTCTTGGGTTTGAAGGGGGAAGTGGACTGATATTCTGTTTGATTTGGGCTATTCCTGAACACATGCTCTCTCCTCCCATCTCTTTACATTGCCTATTGGGGGTTGAGGGGTGTTGCAGGGGGAACCTCTAACCATAGTGCTATCTGATCTGAACCAACACAAAAGTATTATTTTCTGTGCTGCATTTGTGTTGCTTATTCATTCCTAGTGTATTAAAGATATTCTTCAATGTTCTGTCACCCCATTGGTGATTGTTGTGGACCTATTAAAATTAGATTTTAAATACATAAATAAATATTTACCTTTGCGAACTAACCTGATCCCTGTTTCAGTGTGACCGGGGGGGGGGTTCCAGGAGAAGGGTGTGATATGGGTGGTATATTGTTCAGAATATTGAACTTATAGACAAAAATAAATAAGGGTTTCAGTTGTGCAGTACATGCTGGGCTTTGACTTGGGTGTGTGCCGGATTGAAATCACTTACAGGTTGGGGGCTTGTCGCGGGATCCTGAATTAGACATACCACTTGTGACAGTCTAACACAGCATGCTAGCTGACGGGGTACATACACCTTGTTGGGTTACCATACTGTGCTACACTGTGTAAGCACCCTTCAAAAGAAATACTCAAAGGAGTTGGGCCTATTTGCGAAAGTAAAGTAACCCTGAGATAAGCCAGATGGAAATTCATATTTCCGGAATGGCAACCCCAGTGGAAATCAATATTGCAAGGGAACACCAACTGCACACATTTTTTGTCAGGGGTGAATGGCTAGAACAGGACGAACACTTATGGCTTCCGGGAATAAAACAAGAAGTCACTGAAACCAACCTTAATATCTGGAAGTGTAAGTGGCCATTACATCAAGCACTTAGCCAAATGTATATGACCCCTAAAATAAAAGAGGAGCAATGCAACATTTCTAAAATAGCAGCCTACCTGTACCTGCACATAGGAGTCATACAGGAAAAATACGCAGACCATGTAGATTTCACAAAGAGACAAGGGGAAGCACTGCAGAAAATCCAGAGCAATCTGGACTCTGCAGAGCAAAGGCTTCAAGATAGTGAAGAATCTGAAACGGGGGCTAGGCAATATGCCACCAAGCTCCATGAAGATCTGGCTCTCCTATTGCAAAGAAATGCAGAGCAAGATGCCCAGGTACTGACATTGCAAAAAGAATGCCAAGAAAGGTTGGATCTTTACAACAGAGTCAACAAAAGCTGGAGCAGCAATGAACTTTTAACAGAGTCTGTTCAGAACAGTTAGTTATCCTACAAGACCGCATAGACAAATTAAAAGAGGAAACTAATACATTAATTATTAAAGACCTGGAATCCCAAAAAGAGTGTGATGAGGAGTGCAAGAAAGCTGGTGCTCTTAAAAGACAGAGGGACGTCCTGGCTGAGCAGAGGGGCATTCTAAGTCAGGAGAGAGACACCCTAGGCCTGGAAGTCAGCCATTTAAAAACAAAGTTAGAAGAAAATCACCTGGCCTTCAGGAACTTGGTGAAATCAAAATGGATTACAAAAAGCTACTAGAGCACACCACGCGGGTGGAGGACGCTCTGGCAAAGAATAATCAAACCAGTAAGGACCAAACTCAGGAGGTGAGTCTCCTGCAGCAAAAATTGGCATAGTACTCCCAATTCTGGCAGGAAGCACAGAGAGACAATGAGGCTCTATGTGAAAAGAATGACAGGCTCCATAGACAGATAGAAATGCAAGAACAACTCATAGAGACCAGTAAGGCCTTAATAGAAGAGCATAAAGGTTGGATATTGGCATGTCATCAGAAAATAGGGTCTGAAAGAGATGAGGTAAGATGGGAGAGAGAAACCCCTGAGCATAATCACAGGAACCCTGGCATCAGGGACTTTAATCCCTTCAATCCCATGGACTCTGCCACCCCCATGTCCACAGGCTCATATGAACCAAGGGCCACAGGGATGGCAGACTTCTACACCATGGGAAATAAGGGACTGATAGGTCAGCGCCTCCCAGAAATGGATGGGCGGGCATCTATGTACAGGTTCCCAAATGCTAGGGCCAGCTTCTCTGATGAGGGTAGAATCAGAGAACTGGATCCTCAGAAATATCACCTACCAAGAGATCAGTAAACAAATTTGGTGGGCAATTCCATGAAAATAGGCCCACTAAGAGCATCTTAAAAACATCTTCCCAGTTAGGACAGTGGGGGGTACTCAGCCAATCCTGGGAGCAAGGGCGAGTCAGAAGACTCTTCTGAGCACCACAGGTCTCAAGAGACTAGGCCACCACATTCTGCCAGCCATTCCCAAGCCCACAGAATCAGGGAGAGCCTAGAGGAACAGAATGCCACCTCTAGTAGCAGTGCCTCTGAGTCAGAGGATAAGTAGACGAGGGTGACCAGAACTAAACAGGCCAACAAAGTTAAGAAAGCTTTACTGAAAGATCCCCTGAAGCAAATCAAAGTTATTAGGAACGTCATCATGCCCTACCATAAAATTGCCAAATATTCAGTTTGGGAGCACCTGGAGTTGTTTGAGCAAATGATGGAGACTTTGCACCTGAAGAACAGCCAAAGATGTATTCAGTATGTCAAGTGCACATTTTCACCTGAGTAGTACAGCTTCTTTGCAGGGCTGGAGGATCAGAACCACTTAAGATGGTCCACATATAGGGCGGCCATGTTAAAGCATTTTTTCATCCATAGAAACCCCCAAGAGGCCGCAAGGCAGCCTACAACCTACAATGTGGGGAAGACCAGGCCCCACAAGAATTTGTCCAAGAACTGAAACATGACTTTGCGCCGACCACCAGGAGGTGCGCACTGACAGTAGGGAATTTGTCAATACCTTCTTGCATGCCCTCCTTAAATACATTATGACCCAGCTGGTGAGGGACTTTCATGAGAAAAGATCATTAGAGTGGGTCATTGAACAAGCAACTCGCATTTCCAAAGTGCTGAAGCCAGTAGAGAGTACAAGTGCTGATAAAAACCCCAAACCAACCAACACCCCTGCTGCTGCTAAGGTGGCAGAGGTGAAGGTTTCCCCCATTTTAGATCGGAGATGGGGGGCCTAAACACCTTCCCGCACAGAATCCTACTAACCCAAGACCCAGAAGGCCCTCGGGCAAATCCCAAACAGGGAGTCAGGGAGGTAAGCCCACAGATGGGACCCCTAACTCCCCTGACTACATCAGCTCCCGTTACAAGGGCAACAGACCCATACTTGGCTATGTGTGACTCCTCCAGCCCAAGGGGGTGGAGGGGATCCAACCAGGCAGCTGCCAACCCAGGAAACGTCTCTCCTCACTTTCCCCAGGAGGGCAGTAATCCCTCCAATTGCTAGGCCAAGTTTCTTTCCCTGGTAACCGCCAAACATCAACCCCCAAAACAACCCATCTTTCTTTCCCCACTTTCCTGAGCCCAGACAGCCCAATCCGGGAGAGGGGGGTCCAAGGGTGGAGGGGTACCAAAACTATCCCAACCAGGGGTATTATGGGAGAAGGGACAGTTACCCTTCCCGTGATCAACCAAGGGTAGATCAGAGGACCCTGTACCAGCCAGAGCGGGTGTCCCAACTGGAGCGCCAGGTCCAGAACATGGCACAGGATCTGGGTCGCATGTTGAGGGTGCAGCAAAACCCTCCAATGAACATGGCGACTCAGAACTCCTCAACTCAAGGGTCTGGTGCTCCAGAACAATGACAGGGGAAGAACCCCGACAACCCACCTGTTCCCAGGGTGGAGGCACAGGGAGAAGGGGGGTGTAAAGCCTTAGAGGAAGCTTCCTTCCCCACTTGTGGAAAGCCCCTGGAAACCCAGGAACCGGAACCAGAATCTCCTGCCCCCGAAAGTCTGCAACCTAAGGAACAGATGGCGGGTAGGAGAAATAAAGAGCCGAAAAAGGCCCATTTTGTAGAGGAGGTGCAAATCTTGCAATTTGAAGGAGAGGGGTCCTCAGAGGATTCTGGGAAAAGGATCTTCTCCTCAGGGATGGGGAACTCCTCCCAATGAAAAATGGGTCCCAAGAGATCCTGATTAAGACTGGGTAGATGTGGGGACCGAGTTAAAACCGCCCATCAGCAAACCCCAGAATGACCAGCAAGAAAATCCCCTTGTTCAAACCAAGTCTGTTGACTGCCTCCAAAAAGGGGGGGCAGCCCAGAATCAGAACCAGGGGAGCCCTAAACTTCCCCCCTATCCAATTGCCACCTTTTTCTTAAAGGTTCCAAAGATCCCAAACAAAATCCTGCCCAAATCACCCCTCTGTCAGAATCCAAAGCAATGAAATCAACCCACCAATTGGCCAAAAATGTGCATTATCTTTGTCCCCATGAGGAAACGGAGGGAAGATTTTATGCCCCTGTCCAAATACAGGGGCAATGTACAATTTTGGCACTGGTGGACACTGGATCCCAAGCCACCCTTCTGTCAAAAAGGGGAAATACCAAATCCCTCTTGCCCCTCTTCCTGGACAACTTCAGAACTCTGATGCAAATGAAATTCCTGTCGAGGGGACTGTGGATTTAGACATTAAAATTGTGCGACACAAGGTGAAGCACCCGGTCATAGTTGTGACTCCAGAGGGCACACCATGTTTACTGGGGAATGACATCATGCGTAGATTGTCTCGCCTCATAGATTGTGTAAACAATGTCCTCTGGACCCAGACTAACCGACCAATAAAATAGAAGCATAGTGTCAACCATGTTAGTTTAAATGGCACATGCCACATGGTTGAACAGAAACCTGACCAAATTGAATTCCACTTCCAAAACAACCAAATCCCAGAAGTGACAGTAATTGCAGTAGGACAACAAACTGGTGATGGGGAGTCCTCTCTATTTATGAAAATCAACCTTCCTTCCAGTCTAAGGTGACATTCCACACTGGAAGGGAACACTCTGAAATTCTATACAAATTTACAATCAGAAAATCCTACTCCTATAGTCCAAAATGATGAGAAATCAGCTCAAAGCTTGGCCGATATTCAGAAAATTGGAGAACAGTTGTTCATCCCTATTCAGTTAAATGAAGGGAAGGACTCTGTTCTCGCCCGAGTATGTGTGAACAACGGTAAGAGCTTCATCAGCGAGGCCATGTTCCGCAAACTCCCAAAAGATCCAGCCATTCCCACATTTAAATTGGTAGACAAATAGGAAATGGACCTGGAAACACCCAATTCCAAACAGCTCCTGCCTAGCCGGTGTAAGCTCAAAATGTCCAAAGGCAACAAGAGCATAGTCCATAATTGTTGGGTCGTGCGAGATGTCCCTGCTGCATTTTATTCAGGCAGTGACATTCTCAATCGCTTTACCATTAGTTTGGACCTAATGAACTTCAAAGCCTGGTCCTGATTAGTGGGTAATCCTGTGGACTTTGATGACCCAGAGAAAGCATTTCAGTCAGCTCAACTGCTGACATATGCAGTTCAAATTCAGATTGGAAAGGAAGTCACCATCCCAGTACGGACCCGACAATTCTCACTTCAAGTAAAGATTAAAAGAGGACAGAAACTGAAAAATCCTGATGCCCGTGTTCATCTCAATGCTCATTTCCAACAGCAAGGGTTGGGGGTAAACCAAACACCACTAGTCAATATAGAACACAACACCATTCCAATAGAGGTTGATAACAGCGATCTAAAGAGAATCACTCTGGGTGCAGGCACCGTTATTGGAATGGTGGTTGATGACCGACATTTTTCCATAGATTTAGGTAACTCTGACCAGGGTCTTCTCCACCCAGCTGGAGGAGGCCGCTGAGATAGCCAAACTAGAAGTCTTTCCAGGCTTCAGGCAGATGGTTGAAGAAAGAGTCAACCTAGCTGATGTGAGACTCTGGAGCAAAAGCAAAAATTGAAACAAGTTTTCTTAGATTTTCAAGATCTCTTTGCAGTGGACTCATATGACTGTGGTAGCACCGACATCCACACAACAACAATTCCCATGGACCCTGGCATGACTCCAGTGTTTGTGTGTCAATATTGCTTGCCTCTCGCTTCAATGGAGTCTGAAGTGGGAGCATGGAAGACCAGGCTCCCGTCCTTCACCTCTCGCGCTTGGCCTAGAGGGTCACGACCCAGACACCCACCTCGAGAAGAGTTTGTCCATTTACCAGACGACCAGATACCCTGGTACAGGAACATACGGATGTGTCCATCTGCCTGCCCAGCAGCCCGCACTGGCCATGCCGACACCTGCGGCACAGATCAACTAGACTAAAATCTACACGTCGTTAGAGATGCCATGACGACCTAGACAACGGGAAGCACATCTGTACAAATATACACACTGGACACTCCCGCACCAATCTACACGAAGAATATACTCAGTGCTATGACGTAGGCGACAAACATACTCACGGACGTGCATCTTTATTATTTTCTACATAGGCTTTCAGAATGCAGAAACGCAAGACGCGTCATGAACTCATCTATAAGGCTTGCTCACGCTTCTCTTGAAACCCGTTACCACCATGAGAGGTATAATGAAGACACGATACTGGTCATGGAACTATATGCTACTATAACCTAAAGCACCTATGCACCAAACGGACCACTTATGCACCAGGCCCAAGTAGGCCTCAAACAAGAGCTCCCGTGGATATTAACAAAACAAGAGTCAGGTTGCTGATCCTGCAGAAAGAGCCCGGTGGAGCAACCAGCCAAGGTCGCAATGTTGCAAACCCACATTCCAAGAACAAATCATCAAAGGCACGATGTTGCAACCTCGTACTCCGCGCACCAACGTTAAAGTCACACCGGCAAATTAAACCAGACGCACAGTGGAAAAGCAATATTAATTGTGCAGAATTCTGCCTCTTTCACGGTCCCTCCCCACGTGACCAAGCCGAACCTGACGAGATGCCAAACCCAGGAGAGAAGAGGCGTCTGGATCTCTCGCTACAAGACACAGGCAGATACACATAAGAGGCTCAATGGACATCTGCGACAGTGGGAGCGGTCAGCCTTCCAGCTATGAATAAATCCTCACATTGTCTGCACGTACCCATAGTGAAACATTGTTGCAACTTGCAGGTACACAGAGAGCTGGGAACAGCGGTGGTCCCAGGCTGGGAAGCTCACGGGCGCACCAATCAGAACATGGGGCTCTTATCACTGACGCCAGTAATATTAACCAATCCTCAGGAGTCTTCATGTAACAATTCTCATGTATCTAATTGTAGGGACAACCCAGTTATATCACCTGACTACCCTTTGTCCACTAACATTGTTCTCTATATGTGTGCTATACTAACCCTACCACTCGAGCAACCAATTAAGAGTGGCGATAGGTTTTTTGTTAACTTTCTGAAGTGACGCAAGTAGCGCGTCATAATACAGTAAAAAGGGCCTGCGAGCCCCACGATTGTGTGTGGGAGGACGGACGCGTACGCTCCTTGACCCATCCCTGCCGTTTTGTCTAATAAACAGCAGAGTCACCTTGCTCCTTGTGTGTGTCTCATACTCTATCTCACCTGGGATATACACGGGAGGAGTTGGGGCCTCCCTGCCTGGAGGTCTGCGGACGGCCCGGCCGACCCCGGCAGAATTTCCCCCCGACAAGTTGGAGGCACTGCTGAGATCTGTTTAAGATCGACTTTTTATTTTTTACTTTTTCCAGGCACTCCCGTTGCGAGGAGGCCTGGCGGCGCGGCCCCCTCTGCCGTTGCCCCCTTCTGAGGACTACAGGACCATCGCGGAGCTGCGAGAAGACCGGACAGCGCAATCCGGATATTGGCCCTCGGGAGCCGGTTGAGAAGTATCCCGCCCGCGGTCGGCGAGTGTCCAGACGTGGTCCAGACGAGGGGAGGTGGCGAGCCACTTGGAGGGGTGCACGCAGTCGAGCGGCCCTGCATCGAGAGAACTTGGTGAGCATGACACGCACAACAAGCAATGCGAAATTGTGAGGGAGGGGGAGGAAGTAAATAAGGGAGGAGGGAGGTGTTGTACAGATGCGCGGCGAAGGTCTAACAACTTAGTGTTGCCAATGGAATGAATGGTAGCGAAACGAGTGCGAGAGCAGTCGGCTACGTTACGCGAAAGAGGGGGGCGGGGCACGAAAACATCACGTGCGGCCGCTTGTAAGACACTGATTGGCCTAAGTCGCGACTACGTGTGAGGGTGGGTGTGTGTGGTTTCCTACGATTTGGCATTTATTGATCAATGAGTAGACGAGGATCCCTATTGTTCGAGCAAGAAACTCGATAGGTAGATGACGTTTCCCTGTAGGCGGTAGCTAGTTGCCTAGTTGCCCAATACAGAAGATAATTGGCTGGTTAAGCCCTCCTGTTGAGGGGCGTATCACACGCGAGGCGACGCAGCGTGCGCAGTCCGATTATATTATTGATTTGATTACCTTGTTCCAGGAGAGACAGGAAGACAGCTGTAGGGTTAGCGGGGGTAGATTGCAAAGTGTATTTTGAACTTAAAAAAACATAATAAGAATGTACAAGTAGCTCGAAGAGATCGGTGACGTCACCAGTAGGGATTTAATAGGATATCGCGAGCACAAGGAACTTTGGTTTGAGAGTGGTGGGAAGAGAAACATGATAAGGGAGCAGATACGGAGATAAACGATAGACGAGTGGATCGGAAGAGGAGAAGGGGAGAGGGGCGTGGCTGCGCACGGAGAACGCCGGCCACGGCAAGTGTAAAAGGGGGAGGAGAACGGGGAAACAGGACGACTGTATAAGAGCGTCGTAAGGGGTACGCAGCCGCAGGGGGCTGCGTGCGCTTTCGGCCGCAGGGGGCTGTAGGGGAAGGAATATACAATATAAAATCATACACATATATATTTTTGTTTTATGTTTTTTAATAATTTTTACTGCATATTCTGTCAAAGAGATTGTCGTAAGTCCCAACACTTGCGGGGCCAGGTAAACATATAAGGTTGTATATTGTAAACTGCTAGTGAAGGGAAGGGTAACAAGGGGAGCGCCACTATGTCA
>CM030321.1:851610115-851658616 GCA_002915635.3 Ambystoma mexicanum | reverse complement strand
TGAAGAGCTGTTCTCAGAAGAAAAGGAGGAAGATGAAATGGTGTTCATGATGAGTGTAGAAATATGGCTAAGAGTGGCTCACAAACAAGTAGCACAGAAAATTGCAATGGCACTTGAGGCACCCGCATGCACCCCAGTCCCATTTTTTAAGGAGGATATGTCAAAGGTGCCCAAATCATTATGGACTATTAGCCCTTATGACGTGGGATGCATAAAAAGCATAGGGGGTGTAAGGATAAAATTGAAAAAAGGTGCCATACTACCAAGAGTGAAACAGTACCCATTGTCAAAAGAGGCAGATGAGGGCATATATGAAACCATAACGGCCCTTATAAAACAATGGCATATTGGTCCCCTCAGAATCACCATGTAACACAGCTGTGTACCCGGTGCGCAAGGCTAAAGGGGGTCTTGGCGCTTCATACAGGACCTCAGGACCCTTGAACAACATAGTAGAAGCAGAGTATCCAGTAACAGCAAACCCGGCCACAATATTGTGTGGCATTCCAGCAGAAGCATCACGATTTACAGTGATTGACCTTAAAAATGCTTTTTTCTCAATACCATTACACCCAGACTCACAAGATTTGACAAGCTTCACTTACCGAAATACAAAGTGGAAACATACCAGATTACCACAGGGGTATTGTGAATCACCCTCAATTTTCAATAGAGTAATACAGATGGATTTGGGTAACGTTGAGGTGGAAAGCACAGTGTTACAGTATGTGGATGACATAATAATTTGCAGTACAAACGAAAGTAAATGTAGAGAGGACTCCTTAAAAATGTTGACGATATTGGCTGAAAAGGGGTACAAGGTAGACATGGAAAAGATACAATACTGTCAGGAACAGGTACTTTACATTGGCCAACTGATATCCCAACATGGAAGAAAGATTGCACCACAAAGAGCACAGGCCATCTCAAGCACTCCCATGCCACAGACTGTGAGAGAACTGCAGCAATTTCTGGGGCTGTGCAACTACTGTAGAGCATGGGTATTTGATTACAGCTCATACATAGGACCCCTGCTTGAGGGTTTGAGGGAACCAATAAAGGGGAGAAAAAGTTGGGGTGGACTATGGAAATGAGGGAGCCTTTGACGAATTGAAAGACGCGATATCAACTGCTCCAGTACTGGCATCCCCAGACTATGAGCGACGACTTTTTTATATTTTCACATTGCGACTCAGCAGTGATGAAAGCAGTATTGGCCCAAAAAACAGCATGGGCTAAAACCAGTAGCATTTTACAGCGGCCACTTAGACCCTGTGATGTTAGGTCACTTCCCTTGCGAACAAGGTCTCGCTGCAGCTGCTTTTGCAGTGGAAAAAGCATCAGCAATAACCATGGGGTGTCCAACTACACTGTTTGTGGAACATGCACTATTTGCGATATTGAATAAACCTAAGTCCACACTAACGACACAGAGGGCATCAGGTTATGAGATTATTTTGTCTAGAGCTGAACTAGCAATTGTTAGATGTAGCACGGTTAACCCTGCAAGGTTCCTAGCAGAAGTAATTGAGGAGGGAGATTACGCCCACGACTGCACCCAAATAACTGAAATGTACTCATGTACTAGAAAAGTTGAAGAAAACGCACTAGAGGGAGGTGAGCTTTTGTTTATTGATGGGTCATCAACTATTGATCAAGGAGATGGATACGGAGGACTGGGGCAGCAGTGTAAAAATGATGGAGGCGCCGGTGTGTGTGGCTATGAAATGTGTACAATTACCACAGCATTACTCTGCTCAAGCCGCGGAACTGGTTGCACTAATATTGGCATTGAAGGAAAGTTTTGACAAACGAGTAACCATATATTCCGACAGTGCATATGTTACATCCACTGTCCACTCAGGGCTATCAAAATGGAGAAGAAGAGGGTTTAGGAGAGCTGATGGCACTCCAGTGCAACATGCCCTCTTGTTGGCTGAACTAATTGAAGTAATAAACGACCCCCAAGAACTAGCCCTAGTCAAATGCACCGCACACACCAATGGTGAAGACCACGTCTCAAAAGGGAATGCAGCAGCAGACGCACATGCGAAATATGCTGCATACTTTGGTGAGATATGGAACCCCACAGACTCACAGAGAGGGAGAGGGAGGGGAATAGCTAGGGAGATGTTAATAAGAGAAGGGTACACCCATCTCCCAGCCACACAGATTATGGAGCTACAAGCGGCTGCACCAATGGCCGAAAAAGAAAATATGGGTAAAAAGAGGATGTACAATGTCACCAACCGACGCACTATGGCGCCAGGGTGGCACTGGAAAGTTGAATACCGTTGGCACTTTTAAATACCGCCCTGAGCCAATTACATCACCAGCCCATACAGGCAAGGAAATAATTGCAGCACGAATTAGAGAAGATTGGTTTTGTCCCGAGTTAAACTCTCATGTGTCAAATTTTATCAGCAATTGCCTCACATGTCAACAGTTTACGCCGGTCATACCCTAAAAGTGATAAGAGGTACCATACCCCGGCCAGAAGGACCTTTTCGGCACCTTCACATTGACTATGTTGATATGATCAACATATGTCAAGGTAATAGGTATATGATTGTAGTAGTATGCCCATTTTCTAGGTGGATTGAAGCAGGGCCCTGTTCACACCCAGATGCATTTAGAGCAGCCAAATTCCTAGTAAGGAGGTCTTCCCAGGTGGGGAGTGTGCGAGGTGTTAAGATCAGACAATGGCCCGCATTTCGCAAACGAAATGTTCCAGCATATCACATCCCTGCTGAACATTAAACACAAATTTGCATGTGCATACCACCCACAGGCTAATGGTGTATGTGAACGCCTGAATGGCCTATTGAAGGAGGCAATTGCAAAAATACAACAAACAACAAAGAAAAGCTGGTTGTATTGCCTTCCATTAGCCCTATTTGAATTGAGGAATAGGCAGGGTCCGACCACCACCTCACCCCTCACGAGGTGGTTACTGGACGTCAAATGCGCCTTCCCCTAACGCCAACGTCAAGGGCATTCACCGACCACGAAAGTTCAGCGAGTGTGTTAGGTGATGAAATGTATCAATATGTGTCTTCTTTGATTACTAGTGTTGTTGTTTGTGTCTCAACAGCTCGAGCGCACACGGGCGGGTCTACCAGCAATCAAGAAGAAGGCGCAAGTACAGAATTGGAAAAGGAGAACTTGTGCAAACTTGCCAAAGGTGACCACGTGCTACTTCGCAATTTCAATAGAAATGGAACGATAAGAGGTTCACTGGCCCCCATCTGGTAGAGGACGTATCAACAAGAGCAGTAAAACTAAAGGACAAGCGTGCCTGGAACCACCTACATGATGTAAAGATCTACAAACTGCAGACCCGCCCCAGCGCCAACGACAGGTCCATTGGAAGAACAGCAACAACATCCCGACAGCGGAAGGAAGTTCTACCACAGACAACGACCCAATTGTTCCCTTACCGTGTCACTACCCAGCTTCCCCGGAGACAATAACTGACGAAGAAAGGGGTGATCCCCATACTGCCCACCCCATGGTCACACGCTCAAAGAGTAAAAATACTTCCGCCATCTGAGCCCAAACCCCCGCCCATTGACCCCAAGTACAGTTGTAAATAAACTGAAAGACATTGCCTGCACAAATACACATGTAAACACGTGAATGTTCTCTTTTTCTCTCGCACATACAGGAACTGCGTATTATTGTATTGTTAAGAAAAAAGCTAATTAACAAAGTTCACTGTCCAGGCGTAGATGTACTCCCAGACGATAACTACCCAGAAGAATTGTCACACCAATTTGTATACGAAATAAAAAGGCCAACATACCTAAAAAGGAGAAGGGTACGTGTCTACTACACAGCCTTCCTCCTGGCCATAGAATATTCCATGCCCCACCTCCGCCCATACTTGCCGGTCCTAAGAGACCGATCACTTAGAGTAGCGTGGGAGCAGCTCTTCGCCTGGGCACTGAATGACTATTTGATAGGGAGAGCTTAAAGGAAACAAAAAACTAACATTTAATAACAAGCATTTTGAGAATTTTTAGGCGGGCAACTTTAACGTCGCAAGAATACGCTGCCAGGACTGCAGCAAGGTAAGAGCAAAATGCCGGTGAGATTAGCATATGTAATAAAAATAATAGGGATTTTGATGATCACCGGGTTCTTGGCTGCCTCTGTCTGGCAGTACAGCTATGCTATCAATTTTATTGCTGCACCCAAACCTAATATACCCCCGTTCCCTGCTGCAACAGGTGTTACGTCAGGTGGTAATAGTAACATTGCACCCAAGCAAAATAGAGTTAAACGCAGCACATACTCAGACAATAAAGGTATTGATAATTATATACAAGATTCAGCACACGTCACAAACAACATATGGTACCAACACATGACCCGCATTGGTAAGCAGACAACTGAGGATAGCTGCTACGTTTGCTCATTAATACCATACGCCATGAGTGCTTCACGAACATTTGTTGCCACAGAAATAGATGAAAAGACAGCACAGTGCATAATATACTTGGCACTGTTCCAAACGAAAGGAAGATTTCAAGGAACAGTAGTGCACATGACATGGAAAACACGAGACTCATACCCATATGAAAACAACTTCCTCAAGACCTATCTGAGTTATCACAAGAGCAGTTTACATGCTGAAGCATTCAGATACATAACAAGTGGCCCTGCAAAAGGAGAAACAAAGAAAGTAACACTGCAGTATCTACCATGTGATTGGTACGCCACTGAAGTTCCGGGTAAACAAGGATGCTGGGAGAGGCCGCTGGTGACGATAACAGGAAAGGTGTATCTGGACAACAGCTGGGAGATAGGAGTGATTGGCAGCAACATGGTAACAAAAGAAACTATCTCAACCATCGAGACACACAATCACCGATGTTGGACGACGTGGATCAAGTATGTACCAATGCTCACGTGGGTAGAAGAAGATGAAGACCCAATAACAATACTACCGTTGACTGCGCCCAAGGTATGCTACCAGCATAAAGGAGAGGTGGACGTAGGATATAACACCAATTGTGCAAGTGTGATGGAGTTACCTGAGGGGGGAGCGGGAACAGCAGTAATAATGGACCATTATTGGGCCTGTGGAGAAAAGGCATACCATACACTGCCTCCCCTGTGGAATGGTGTGTGCACAATGGTACACGTCAATGTACCATCACTAGTGGTACCTAAGAAGCATGTCAATTTGGCGAACTTTCCTAAAATGGATGAAGGGGATAAGAGAAAAAAGAGATCTGCACCATTTCAGGAGGAGCAAGGGAACAGGACAACAGCAATGATACTGTCCTAAATAGAGAAAAAGACAAGGAGAGCCACTGACAGGAAATTACCTGTGGGGAAGGTCGGAAACCGCACTAACATCAATACCGCCAGAACACAGACTATTCAGCAGAGCAGCAATGTTCTTCTCCTCAATAATACATCCGGGACTGCAGGCATACGCAAACGCAAAATGGCTCCAAATAACCAGATGGGAACTAATGATGACCATCAATTCTACAGTAAATGGGTTTAACGCAATAAAAGAGGAGCTGCGAGCTGTAAGGATGGTAGCACTCCAGAACAGATATGTATTGGACCTTCTCACAGCAATGGAAGGAGGAGTTTGTGCAAAGATAGGACAATCTTGCTGCACGTTCATACCTGCCAACGATGCTGACAATGGTACACTGACAGAAGCAGTTTCACAATTGGCCCAGATGCACTCCAAAATGATGGATGAAAGTAACGGTGTAAACAAGGATAAGAGCTGGTTTTCACTATTATGGTCATGGATGCCATCCTGGCTGTCAGATGGACTGAAAATAATAGTGGGTTGTACTATTTTGGCTGGAGCTACGCTGATCATAATTAGATTTTGGAAGGCCCAGAAGGCACGCACTACTGACGAGTTGCTGGAAATGGTGGGAATGCATCCCTTGATGCCAGCAGAGGGAGAAGTTGCGCACCCAAATCATCACCAACCACCTAGACCCACCATCAGTGAAGGTCGAGAACCCAAGAAACCCCAGGAGCTACATAGGACGATGGGTATACTGTACTCCTGGAGGAACCTGTGAATATATGTATTGGTCATTTGAAGATCATGTAAACCATTATGGACATCTCGGAGGAATAACTAAGATATGGCGAGTAAGAGGAGATAACGAGAAGGATATGTTTGTGGTCGACAAGTCGACCAGAGGGGGGACTGAAGTGGGAGAATGGAAGACCAGGCTCCCGTCCTTCACCTCTCGCGCTTGGCCTAGAGGGTCACGACCCAGACACCCGCCACGAGAAGAGTTTGTCCATTTACCAGACGACCAGATACCCTGGTACAGGAACATACGGATGTGTCCATCTGCCTGCCCAGCAGCCCGCACTGGCCATGCCGACACCTGCGGCACGGATCAACTAGACTAAAATCTACACGTCGTTAGAGATGCCATGACGACCTAGGCAACGGGAAGCACATCTGTACAAATATACACACTGGACACTCCCACACCAATCTACACGAAGAATATACTCAGTGCTATGACGTAGGCGACAGACATACTCACGGACGTGCATCTTTATTATTTTCTACATAGGCTTTCAGAATGCCGAAACGCAAGACGCGTCATGAACTCATCTATAAGGCTTGCTCACGCTTCTCTTGAAACCCGTTACCACCATGAGAGGTATAATGAAGACACGATACTGGTCATGGAACTATATGCTACTATAACCTAAAGCACCTATGCACCAAACGGACCACTTATGCACCAGGCCCAAGTAGGCCTCAAACAAGAGCTCCCGTGGACATTAACAAAAGCAAGAGTCAGGTTGCTGATCCTGCAGAAAGAGCCCGGTGGAGCAACCAGCCAAGGTCGCAATGTTGCAAACCCACATCCAAGAACAAATCATCAAAGGCACGATGTTGCAACCTCGTCACTCCGCGCACCAACGTTAAAGTCACACCGGCAAATTAAACCAGACGCACAGTGAAAAAGCAATATTAATTGTGCAGAATTCTGCCTCTTTCACGGTCCCTCCCCACGTGACCAAGCCGAACCTGACGAGATGCCAAAACCCAGGAAGAAAAGGCGTCTGGATCCCTCGCTACGAGACACAGGCAGATACACATGAAAGGCTCAATGGACATCTGCGACAGTGGGAGCGGTCAGCCTTCCAGCTATGAATAAATCCTCACATTGTCTGCACGTACCATAGTGAAACATTGTTGCAACTTGCAGGTACACCGAGAGCTGGGAACAGCGGTGGTCCAGGCTGGGAAGCTCACGGGCGCACCAATCAGAACATGGGGCTCTTATCACTGACGCCAGTAATATTAACCAATCCTCAGGAGTCTTCATGTAACAATTCTCATGTATCTAATTGTAGGGACAACCCAGATATATCACCTGACTACCCTTTGTCCACTAACATTGTTCTCTATATGTGTGCTATACTAACCCTACCACTCGAGCAAACCAATTAAGAGTGGCGATAGGTTTTTTGTTAACTTTCTGAAGTGACGCAAGTAGCGCGTCATAATACAGTAAAAAGGGCCTGCGAGCCCCACGATTGTGTGTGGGAGGACGGACGCGTACGCTCCTTGACCCATCCCTGCCGTTTTGTCTAATAAACAGCAGAGTCACCTTGCTCCTTGTGTGTGTCTCATACTCTATCTCACCTGGGATATACACGGGAGGAGTTGGGGCTTCCCTGCCTGGAGGTCTGCGGACGGCCCGGCCGACCCCGGCAGAATTTCCCCCCGACAAGTCCCTTACTGAAATAATTAAGAACCTTGATTCCTGTGTGATAATTCGTCCAGTCCACAGCACCTTCAATAATATGGTGCTGGAGATTTTGAAACCAAACGGTCAGTGGAGACTCTGTGCTGACCTAAGGGAGCTCAACAAATGGGTCCATACTTCCCGATGGCCTCTTCCCTACATTGACCAAGGGCTGGACCAGATCCAGGGGTCATAGGTATACACTGCCATTGACCTAACCAATGGGTACTGGACTGTACCTGTCAGTAGGGAGGACCAATACAAGCTGGCCTTTACCTTTGAGGGCAGCAGTACACATTGATCCAGACTCCCTTTGGATACATCAAATCTGGCAATGAATGTAACGTCTTTCTGCACAAAGCCATGCCCGACTTGGGTGAAAGGGGCAATCTGGTCTATGTAGATGATGTTCTAGTCAAAAGCTCAACTGTGGAGGAACACATAGCAGAGATCCGTTATGTTCTGACACAGTTGAGGGCTGCCGGAGGAAAACTCTCTTACCAAAAGGCACAGTGGTGCAGAACCCGTGTCAATTTCTTGGGGCATGAGATAACTCCTGGTGGTCTCTGTCCCCCGGAAAGTAGAAGCGCTCCAGAAAATAAAAGACTCCACAACTCTGCGGGAACTAAGAAACCTCCTTGGACTAACTAATTACAGCAGAAAGTTCATTGAGGATTACGCAGAGATCACAAGACCCCTGATCCATCTTTTGAAGGGGGCATCAAGTGGGAGTGGGATCCCGAACAAGCCGAGGCAGTAAGACAACTCAAAAGAATCCTCTCACAAGCACCTTGCCTAGCTTACCCTGTCAAAAAAAAGTTCTTCTTGGAGACAGGGTTCTCAAATACATGTTTGACTAGAGTATTATATCAAAAGCATGACAAGGTCAATAAAGTAATCTCCTATGCGAGTAAGACTTTATCCTCTGTGGAGTAAAAATTCAACGATTGTGAGAAGGCACTCCTGGCAACGGTGTGGGCATTGAAGAATTGCTGCCCGTTTATCCAGGGGGAACACATCATACTGGAGACTCCACCCCAACCTTTGCAATATCTTCAAAGTGACAGAATCCGGGCCGGAAATGTGAGTAATTCCTGAATTACTTTCTGGATTCTGTCAATGCAAGGTTTTCCTGTGGAGGTCAGATATGGCCAACACAAGAAAAGTCCCCTTGCGCAAGGTCTGGCTGACTTGCATGATTGTGCCAGAGAAAACTGTCTCGAGGACGAAAGTCTTAAAATCAAGGACAACATGGAGGCATACCTTAATTCCCCACACAAAGTCTATGAAGAAGGTAAATGTGTGGGAATGCCCACTGTCTATGTGGATGGGTGTTCCTACCATGTTGACAACAACGGGGAAAAGGAACTTGTGGCCGGCATGGGGAAAGCATGGGTGAATAATGCCCCAGAACCCTCAGCTGGGTACAAAATCAGTCCCCCAAGTAGTCAAGCAGCAGAGCTGATGGCTGTGCATCAAGTCATCCTCACTGCTCTCCAACACCAACTCCACGTACTGGTCATAATCACTGATTCGGATTATGTACGGAAGGGTTCGTGGAGCACCTGTTTAACTGGAAAACCAGAGACATGCTATGTGCTAATAATAAACCTTTAAAACATGGAAAATTAATACAAAATATTGATGATCTGGTCACCTCGAATGGGATGACCATCTATTGGAAAAAGATCAAGGGTCATTCTAAATTAAAGGGACCAGTCAAAACTGGAAATGACCTAGCTGATCAGCTGGCCAAAACCAGAGCCATCCAAGGGGATCTACTTGAGATCGAGTCCTTGTTGGGGGATATCCAGGTCACTGCTATCACTAGGTCCCAGACAAATGCTCACAATGATCTCTCAACTGTACAATGGAGTAAGGAGACCCCAGACGCTGATTTGATTACGGCTCAGAAAGGGGATCCAATAATTGGTAAGTTCTATCAACACATTGAGGACCCTGAGAACTTTCTGCTGACGGATACCGATTACATTGGGAAAGAGGACCTCTGAGTGTTGATGAAATGTCCAAAAATGTTTAGAATCCAAGACAGTTTGTTGGTGAGGAGATCCATAGCTGGTCCTGACCAGTGGGGGGTCCCCACCTCATTCCGAAGCCTGATGCTAAAGCACACCCATGATGTGGCCACAGCCGGGCATTGGGGGTTTCATACGACATTAGAAATCTTGCGAGAGGTTGCATACTGGCCACACATGGGGCAGGATCTCGACCAGTACTTGAAGGGGTGTCTTGTGTGTGCACAATTTCAGCCAACATCACTTACACACCGTGCTCCCCTCCAAAAGTGGGGGATAACACTGCCTGGGTTAGATTTGCAAGTCGATTTTATCGGGCCATGATTCGCTCCTCTAGGGGGAACAAGTACTTGTTGACCGTAACATGCTTGTTCACTAAATGGGTGGAATGTCTCCCAGCCCCAAATTGCAAGGCAGAAACAGCAGTTACCCTGATGATCAATCACATCTTCTCACGATTTGGACTACCCCAAAGGATTGAGTCAGACCGAGGTAGTCACTTCACTAGCGAAGTGATGACAAAGATGTGGGAGATACTTGGGGTCAAAAGGAAACTACACATTGCCTACCAGCGGTCTTCTAGTGGTGGAGTTGAGAGGTACAATAAAACTATTGTGAGCATATTAAAAAAGTTTGTGGCAGATTCTAGGCCAAGTTGGGACATTGGATTACCCCTTGTCCTGCAACAAAATGTCTCAATTTGAGCTGATGACTGGATGAGGGATGGTGCTACCCCAGCATCTGCTCTACAGAACCCAAGAGCTGACCTTGATAAATGCCTCCACAACTTATGAGTGTGTTGAGAATCTGAGAAAACACCTTAAAAATGCTTTTGCCTATGCTCAGTGGAATCTAGAAAGATCTGAAGACAGTATGAAGACCCACTATGATCTTAAGACAACTGAAAAAGAATATCAAATAGGAAACCGGGTCTACTTGTACAATTTCCAAAGGAACCAAGCCAAAGAGCACAAATTCCTCCCAACTTGGCGGGGCCCTTTTGATATTGTGGACAGATCTCACCAGTCGCCTACAGAATCTGCATCCCGAAGGGCAGTTTGGCAGAAGGGGAAGACAAGTGGGTCCACATAAACCAGCTGAAGAGTTGCCATCCCAGGCATACTTTGCGGCAAATAGAGGAGCCAACCGGAAATCCAGAGGGGGAAAATCCGCAAACATAGAAGAATCACTAAATGTTCACTGTGTATGTGCAAGAAGAGTGTTAAGACCAGTAGTAAACATAGATGGGGTATATTGCAGATTATAACCAATGCACGTGTCTTTCCCACTGCTGACATCCCCAGATTACGTGTGGACACAGTAGTAGGAAAATATCCCTAACCATGTTATGTTCTATCTTCTAGCATCTGGCCTAAGAATCATCCAATGGATTACCAGGTGGACCACTCGGGACTGGGAGAATGACCCAAGGAGCCCGGAGTGCCGCTCCATACTCCCAACCAGAACCAGCAATATGCCCAACCAGAACCAGCAATACTCATGACCAGAACCGGCGAGGAGAGCGGGTCGCCTCCAGCAATGACGGGAGAAGTGACGGAAGTCCTCCACACAGACAGAAAAAGAACATTGAACATCCCAATCTCCCGACTTCCCCTTGACAGAAGGTCAAAATCAAGTCGGGAGAGGGGGCTCTGTGGGATGTATTAAACCACTCTGCTATGCTATGCAGCATCACCTTGCCAGTTATGGTGAAAAGAATGGCAACAATGGCAGCAAAACCCTTTTGCGCGCCAAAAACCTACAAAAACCCACAAAACCCTGCAAAAACCTACACAAACCGTGTGCTTCAGCATACAAAAAGAGGGATGCACAACCTGCCACCCATGGTGCATGTGCAGTGAAATAGAGCACATCCCACAGAAAAGGTGCCAGGGGACTCCATGACCAGCAAACAGAGTGCAGAGAGAGAAGCAGCACTTTGCAAGTGAAACCAAAAAGTGTGCCTAAAAATGACATTTGCTCTGTTGCTAAAAACTCCAAAATGACTATAACACAACATTTCCCAACTTTCAAAATCTTGCTTAGTGCTAAAATTCATGTATCTAAGGAAACATTGTGAACATACAAAGTCCTAATGTGAAGAGCAAAACATTCTTCAGACAAACTGGATTGTCTGAAAACTGACAGCATATGCCAAAATCTGGGTGCAGTACCAGGGGCTACCTGAATGACAGCTGTCAGATGAGTACTGATGAAACTTTAAAATCACCTAAAACTAAAAAGTCTGCTGGATTAGAAAACATCAAAAGGATTGTTGCCAAAAATGTATCCAGATTGTAGGGGTGTTTTTGATCCCACAGATTTTAAGGCTAGGAAAGAAATGTATTTATGTTTGATGCAACAAAGTTGGTTTTGGCTGGTGTTAAAAACTTAATTAGCCTGGGAGCTTATAGAACTGGAAAAGCAGGTTTCTCCCAGAAGGAGGGCCTTCCTCTCAGCAGAAACTCACTGGGAGGTGTTAATTGTGGGTTAGAACAGACTGCTGTCTATGGAAAGCAAAAGAACAATGACAGAGTTTCAGCCCAGGAAACTGGAAGTGTGAAGGCGGTCGTAAATGGCTTCTGGAAGGAACAACCAGGGAGGGGGATGCCCCTGGACTGCAGGGAGACAAAAAGGGCCGGAACATCTTTTGCTAAACATGAACAAAGAACCAGTCTTAAAAGACTCATAACTTGTCATCCAACGGGTGAAAAATATAAAAAGGACAGCGTTGTAAATTTAATTTTTGGCTGCACGTGTGAAGAGGCGGTAGAACTGTGTGACATGTTCTGGACAGGAATGGCAATATGTGGTTTTATGCAAAATGTATTAATGTTAGAATTGTGAAAATGTACACACACATCCCTACTTTAAACACACAATTTTGTGGAAATGTGCATAACATTTGGAAATTGTGTTCATAGCGAAAAGTACAAAATTCTCTAGAAAGTTGAGACAAGGTCCCACTGCTATGGGGTTTTGAGGAATAGCTGCTACAAAAAATATGGCATCTTTGTATTTGATTTGTATAAAGGTGACCAATGTAGAAATGTACATTTAGTATCAAATCCGATTTTTGGACCAGTGGCTAAAGGGAGGTTTCTAAAGATTGTAAAGCAAACCATAAAATGTGACATCATCTGGCCATGATCCAATCAATCAAATTGCAAGGCGGAGATGAACTTTGGTCCAATCCCAGCTCACAGGGGCATGCTTAGCAAAGCCTGCCCATACACCCCCTATGTGATGTCATTTTAGAGGATAAATAAAGACAGCTGACAACACATAGGGATCCACTCACTTTCCTGATTCCGGTGAAGCACTCTGATCCAGCATTCTGCATACAGCTTTAATATTTTTCCAGATCCAGATGCCAAAACTCTTGCCAGCAATAGAGAACAATTGATTTCCAGCAAGGCCCAAATCCTCTAATTATTCTCTCCACCCAGTAAAGCGCTGTGTGGTGTGAGAAGGCCTTTTGAATCAGTATACTGAAATTCTCTGGCTTGCCACCACTAGGCTTGCCTGAGGAACTCGATATCCAGCTGATTAAATTACCCACAGACTAGGGGGCAGATCCTGTGCCAATCCGGCGACCGGCCTAGATGATCCAGTACTGTCCCTGATGTTCTGTCTTTCCTAGGCCAGACCCAATCCATGACCAGAACTGACGGTCCAATTTAAAAACTTATCCTGTGAGTATTAATAGGAAGAACTGTGGCCCATAGTATATTTGCATTGTCTTATTCCTATTTCAAACCCATCCTATCTTTCATTCAGAACCAGTATTGTTAGGATTATCTTTACATTGTTTTATCCCTATCTCAAACCCATCCTTTCTTTCCTTCAGAACCAGTATTGTTTGAAGTATCTTTGCGCGGACCCTTTTCTCATCTGAAGAAGTCGAGTTTCCTTAGCAGGCGGGTCACACTGATCAAGTGACTGTAAGATCCCTGTGTGGTATTCGCGTTTTCAAAGTCATCCTCTAGTGTAAGCAATCCCATTTGTCATTTTCAAAAGTGCATTTGTGTTTTCCATTCTCGCGCCTATTTTACAAAAATTACCTTTACTAAAACCTCTATAACTCCCTCAGTTTTTGTGATAGAAACGAAACTTCAACTCCTACTTGTACCTAATATCCATAGATGTCCATAGAACCTAATACCAGTGTGATTCTCCCGTTATCGCAAAAATTGCATAAGGAAAAGTTTGCCGCCATTTTAAAAATCTGAAAGGTTTACATGTGTAAAATAGCTTTAAAATTCTTCCAACTTGGATTTTAAGATTTCAAATACTTTCTTTGGACTAAATCATTGCTTTTGATTGTGTGTAACTGTTCAAAGTGGCTCCCATAGGAATTTATAACAATTTCAGTATTTTTGACCATATTTGGGGTTTTGCTGTGTCAATTCTAAAGACAATTGTAAAAGCCATACTGACAGCTGAAAAGTCAATTCCGTTTTTCTCTTCGGTTTGAAGGGGGAAGTGGGACTGATATTCTGTTTGATTTGGGCTATTCCTTAATAACTGCTCTCTCCTCCCATCTCTTTACATTGCCTATTGGGGGTTGAGGAGGAACCTCTAACCATAGTGCTATCTGATCTGAACCAACACAAAAGTATTATTTTCTGTGCTGCATTTGTTTTGCTTATTCATTCTTGGTGTATTAAATATTCTTCAGTGTTCTGTCACCCCATTGGTGATTGTTGTGGACCTATTAAAATAAACTGTGATTACATTTTAAATACATACATAAATATTTATCTTTGCAAACTAGCCTGATTCCTGGTTCAGTGTGACCGGGGTTGATGGGGGTTCCAGGAGAAGAGTGTGATATGAGTGGTATAGCGTTCAGAATATTGAACTTATAGAGAAAAATAAATAAGGGTTTCAGTTGTGCACTACATGCTGGGCTTTGACTTGGGTGTGTGCCGGATTGAAATCACTTACAGGATGGGGTCCCATTCAGATGGGAAGGTAATAGTTATCAGTGACCTGAATGCAGACTGTGACCACTTTCACCAATTGTGGGAGCTTGTCGAAATTCCCAACGTGAACTCTGGGAAGAAATCTGCAGGGCAGAAGTGGAGTGTGGGATTGGGTGGTAGGGGTTTATTCCCTCTTGTTGGAAGAACTGCTGACTCCTGCAACATTGGTGAATGGCATATGTGGCATAGAGGGTAAAGTTCTTCTCTGATTGACTATATCTTTGTTGACCCCTTTTTAATGAATGGTTGTCGGTCATTTGATATTCTGAGGACTGACTGGAGTGACCACTCTATTCTTACTGTGCAGTTAGATTGGGCTCCATGTACCAGGAAATGTTGGCAACAGCTCCAACTGCCTGCTAATGTAGCGGGTAATGCAGTCAGATGGACTGACTTAAATATTTGCCGTCTGAATGTTAACATATTACAGGCATTTAATTGTTCGACTTTTGCGTGGAAACTCACAGATTTTAATGCAAATGAGTTCCAGTCATTTGTCGGTCAGATGATAGATAAGTTTGGCATGGGGAGCGGAGTTAAAAGGTATCGACAGGTCAGACATATTCACTGTTATAATACCGGACTGGCCAATACAAAAAAAGAAACTTGCGGAGTGCTGTGAAACTGACCCAGCATACTAACCATAACGAGGCTACTCATAGAGAGTTAATTAGGAAACTCAAGCCTTTGTATACAAATTATTGTAAATCAATTAAATCTTGTATGATCCAACGTGAAGCAGAAAAGATGCTTGGGAACCTAATTACCGCTGAAGTGAGTGCCTTTTGGTATTTGGTCAACGGGCAGGATCCCAACTATGTAACCAGCCAGTCGAATTCAATATCCAAACAGGATTGGGTCAAGTTCTATGAAGAAAGTTTTGGGCTGTCTAAGGCGGACCCCACATTGGAATTAGATATAACTAGAGATGTAAGGTGGAACCCCCTACTGGACCTTGATACATCCAAAAACTGATCTCCAAGTTCAAGCGATCACGGGCCCGCGGGCCTAACAGCCTCATAAATAATAACTTTAAGGATAACCAATCCACTGGGGCACACCTCCAGTACCTAGAGTTTAGTAACATTCTTTCCACAGGGGTGACTCAGATCTCTTGGAATGCAGCTGACGTTGTCCCACTCTTCAAGTGTGGTAGCAGAACTGACCCATCTACGCTGATTGTGAGATCTTTTTGTCATTTCTGCTATCACATCGTGAGGAATTTGAATGTACTTACCATCCATTGGACCAATTCTAGACTGGTTTCAGGAAGGGCCATACAACCAATATCAACGGGCTTGCCCTTAAGTGCGTGCAAGAAGCAGCGTGGATGTCATCGGGGGGCTGCACGTACATGGCCTCGATTGATTTGACTGCCACTTTCGATCGGGGCAGACTGTGGCAAAGCTGGCCAATTGGGGCATGCTTATGGGGCTCCTGAGGTTAATTAGTGGAGTGTATGAACATTGTGGTATCCAGGTATATGTAAAACAATTTATTTCAAAGAGAATTCTTTCTTACCAGGGGTTTAGTGTTGTACCCTAGCCCCCTGGCTCTTCAACCGAAATTCTCTGACGTTTCTCCGATGTTGCACTCTCGCTAATGAAGGAAGGACTTCTGGCTCCTAAGATTGACAAAGAAAACATTATTTGTCTTGCATATGCAGATGACCTATTAATTTTCAACCTCACCAGGGTGGGGCTACAATAGTCTCTCACTAATTTTGAAGCATATGCACAAGCCAATGGATTTATAAATAATCATAACAACTCTAAAATCTTATCCTGCAGGAAAGCGAGGGCAAAGACCTCGGGGTCTATTGGAAATTTAGGTGGGATTCCCTTGAAACTCACTGGGTCAGTGTGGTACCTGGGTTTCAACTTTTCAGCCTATCAGGGCTCCAAGGTAATAACTGAGCCCATTACACATAACGTGAAATTATTGGAGGCTCAGATGGTAAAGATCGATAGAAGGTTTGGGAAATTTTCCATGAAACCTGCATTGATCTTTTTTGAAAGCACAATTATCCCGGAATTGACCTATGGCCTGGAATTACAATCCTAGAAAGTAAGGGGAACCCTGAACCGAATAGAAGGCTGCATTTGGAGAAGAATTTTGGGCATCCTGAATGTGGTTCCCATCTCTGAAATCCGGTTCTCACTAGAGAGAGTCTCTATGTGGGCACGGGTACAATGGGCCTGCCTCTCTCTTTATTCAAAAATCAATAGTGCCCCTCCAAATACTCTGCACCATCTTATGGGTAGAAACTTTAATTTTTCACGGACACTGATCTCTTTGTAGGAGAGATCAGAGGCCATTCTTGATGATATTAGTACATCTGTGGAGATTTTGATTGCAAATCCTATGAAGGTCAAACAAGCCTTATTTGATCTGGATTGGTGTTAGACAATCGATGACTTTCATTCCTATCCCTCTTTACTCAACTTGAACCATGAACACAGGTCCCGAGGTTTACCTACGAAAGTTATTCTTCAATTTCCTGATAGATCCTATAGAGGCATTATTCTTAGGGCACGATGGAATGTTCTACCTACTAGGGAAATTATAGCAAGAAGATTGCAAATCCCGGTGGGCGCAGCCAGTTGTAGGTTCTGCTCGGTTAATTTGGAGACTTTAAAACATCTGGTTGTCGAATGTGTGTCATTACAGCTATTGAGAGTGAGATTTCTTGATCCTCTTAAATGAATTCCATCCTGTATCATGATGAGTGGGCATGGAAAAGGTGCCTTAATATTCATAGGGCCTCATTACGACCCAGGCGCTAATGAGTTAACAGCGCCGTAAAAGGCTGCGGCGCCGTTAACCTATTAGCGCCTAATTACGAGGTCCCTTTGCGGGACCCGACCTTAACGGCTGGTGTAGACCAGCCGTTAAAGTAGGGACCCGCAAAGGGACCTTGGTGCTAATTACGGTGCTGCAATTTGCGGCACCGTACTTAGCGCCTTCCCCATTCCCATTGAGCCCTATGGGGTAAAAATGGGAATGGGGAAGGGCCATGGAGGAAGGGGGAATTACCGCCCCGCCAACCTTGTAATGGGGTGGTAATTCCCCCTTTCTCCATGGCGGAGTCGGTAACTTACCGGCATGGACCAGGGTGCTAATAGCACCATGGTCTTCCGCCATGGTCGTAATGAGGCCCATACTATCCATGAGGGCCTAGCATTATCAGGTTTATTAAAAGCCTGAATTTGTGTATGCATTCATTGCAACTTGTCCTTTATTTTTCTTCACCTAATGTTCCTACTGTATTTGGACTATGTTATATGATGTCTTTGGATATGTCCTAACTTGCCATTTGAGGAAAAAATGTGTTTCTACTGTTCAGTCTGTATTCTTTTAACAATATTATCATTATTTATGTTGATGTTGGATTGGACTTTTTTAATGTTTATATCTTAATATGTCTTTTTTGCTTTTGTAAAGGTTTAAATTAACGAAATACAAATAAAAAATAAAAATTAAAAAAATAAGCATTTGCCAGGAAGATTCATAGCATGTCCATATATTAACAAAATTGGCCAGCTGTTGCCATTTTATGGAGCACCATTATGGCAATGCCTTTAAAACGCCAATTCCATGCCTACACAAAAGCCAACACTGTTTTAAAAAACTGTTGGACTGAATTTGATAATACAAACACGTGACTTTATGTTGGGATAAGTTATTATCTATCACACAATGTGTTATTCATCTGTTCAGATGTATTTGCTCTGTTGCAATGACATGTTATGGAATAGGCCTTTGAACATGAGAAGAATGCATTTGATGTTTACGATCATGCGGAAGCCAGAGAAAATATGCAGTTGTTGTGGAGGAGAGCTGCATTAAGGTGGAATAAAGCAGCAGAAAGCCATGCAGCAGAGTGCCAGAGGCCAGAGGCACATGGTGAAAAAGAGGAGACTGTACCTGAGGTGTTGAAAACAACCCTGAGACCTACTCTCTCAGGCAGATTATGGAATGAAAACCGGCTATGATGACTAGACCACAAGCAAGCTAAGAGAATGAAAATGAAGTAAGCAATGCCGAGAAGCCAGTGCAAGCTCACAAACAAGGATATGGTGATGGAACAAGACTGCAAACAACGTGGGAGACTGTGCTGTACAAAATGAGTGACAAGCTAAATCCTTGAACAAAGTCATGATGACAAAAACATTGAGAGATATATGAAAGTGTGATGCAATTCCCTGAGCACCTCAGACACTGAGAGTGTGACAACAGATGCTGAAAGTCCATAGAGCTCCCCCATGGAAAATAGAGAACAGAAGTAGTTGGCCCGATGGAGAACAGGGGGGAGTTGAGGATGTGGAAACTGAAACAAGAAATTAGAGAAGACACTGAGGGGTCTACTGCCCTGGCACTGGCATAGGATAAGATAATGAGACAGAGGGACTCATTACGAGTACGGTGGTGCAGTAAAAAAGCCTCAGTATTGGAATTACTACCAAATTTACCATGCCAATATAGTCCAAGTTTAAAGGTAAAGTGGCAAAAAAACCTTCAGCACTAGGCTCATGCTTTTTCCTCCACTTTTGCTTAATAATGGAGAAATTATTTCTGGCAAAATTACAACTATCAGTAATGTGTCTAATCCCCAATGAAGTCTTATCAGAGGCCATATTGAGGATTTGCATCACTTTGGAATATGGATGAATCACCAATAGTTCTCAGGCGTTAATCTGGCAGTAACTGTAAATAAGTTTGTTGGATCGACCACTGGTAGATCCACCAAACTCATTCTGAGGCCAAAAATGCCAAGGGAGCGTAATGAGTCTGACACTGTGAAAGCCTACTGTAGTGCACTGCCAAAGCTAACATAACCAGAGACAAAGTGGATATTGAGAAGAGAGATTCTAACAATCCAAAAGTCTTGCAGCTAAGAGAAGCAGAGATAAAGTGCATATTGTGAATTGTGGCCCGAAGACCAAGGCTCTGACAAACCCAAGAGAAGCAATGGAGATACCAGAGGTTGTGGTTCTAACACTCCAAAACCTCAAAGAGGTTTTTGGAGTGTCAGAACCCCCTTAATGCAGCACGCCTCCACAACAACTGCAATAACCTCACCTCTCAATATCCAGTCAGAGCTAGCACCTGCTCACTGTTAGAGACAACCAAATCAACACAGTATTGAGTACCGGGGGTTGTAATTTTAGCACTTTGAAAGCCTAATGCAGATGCTCTGACAAAACTTAAAAACCAAAGAAGGATTTCACACAATTAACTGAGGTCATAATGATAAAGAAGTATCGTGCAGTGGTGCTTGCAAAGTGAAGCGAACCAAAGAAGGATTGCCTACCTGGATTTGGTATTCTAACACCCCAAATCTCCCGCACAGGAGTGCTGAGAAATCTGAAAGAACCTAACCTGAACTCTCTACCCAAAGGTGAGATTTTTACATTGCAAGACCCTAGCACAGTGGTGCTGACTAAGCTAAGATATTTATGGAATAATGGCATTCTTAGACGTATGGTTCTAACACCATTAAGGTCTATTGCACGGATAGCTCAGTACAGTGGCACTGAGAAAGACAAAAGAACAAGGACAACATTTGCATACTAATCATTGGAATTACAACTCTCCAAACCCCTAGCCTTGGAATGCTAACATAACTAATTCATACTAGTATTCCAAGCAACTAAGTGGCACTCGCTCATTCAAGATATAACATGGTGGGATCATTCGGCTATCCAGCGTGTTGACATGGAGAAGTAGAATACGAGCAGCGCAGAGTTGCTTGCATTTTGGGAGTTGGGGTCCAGCTACTCCCAACCGAAGCCATAAAGTCAGTAGCCAGGGAGAATAAAGTGGACATAAGTTCACAGACTGTGAATCCTGCCTCCAAGACTGACATTGAAATAAAAGAACGTCAAAGACAATAAACTGGGGCGCTGACCTATATGAGAAAAAGCTACTCAGAGATGATAGAGAGAAAGATCCTGACAACCTTAAAAGTCAAGAGAGAGGCAGAACCACCAGAGCTCTACCTGCCCTGGACCCCACAATGATGCTGTGCATCCAGGAAATGATGCATTGTATCTCCACTTTAATAATATTAGTACAAGATCATCATTGTAAAATATTACAGTGGACATTTCCAATAGGACACCGAACTGGAAATGCAACTTTTGGAAATCTTGATAACCTCTACACTTGATGAATAAGCACACATCTCTTTAATAAAAGACAGAGGTCGATAAATATCGAGATAGCTCATCAAGGTGATGTTACCCAATCTCAGGTTGGCTGCTAAGTTCTAGAGATGAGCGGCTAGTACATTTCCTGATGGCTGCCATTTCATTTTCCTTTAGTTGGAATACATGATTTTCTAAAATTTTGCAACACAATTGTCATTTGTATAAAAGGTGCAGATGCACAGAATATAAGAAATAGTACGTCAGCGAGTATTGCCAATTGCCATTCCAACAAAATGTTCTGCTTCCCAATACTCCCTCCTTTCTCCCTCAAATCTTTAGCATAGCCTTTCACCATAAGGTGGCACTTTGTGTTACCATATGTACTAAAACCAAAAAATAGTTAAGAGTTAAAAAAAGGAATCTGAGAATGTATTAACTTCTTCAATTGTGACCATGGAGTTCCTGCTGAGAGAGCTGCCTTTGCTATTCTGTGTTGACTCTAGCAGCATTCAGTGTGACTTCATGAATGACCGTAGCGTAATAAGAATAATGACGATATTACTTTATGCTGTTATATTTCAGATGCCCTGTAATAAAAACATTTCTTATATTTTGTATTCAAAATATATTGTTGGCCCTTACAAGTCTTGCAATATTAATTATTAATACTAAAACCTGTGTGACTGAATTTAAGAGAATAAACTGCTTTTACTTATCTCATACCCTGAAATTAATTACGGGTCATTAACGGTTTAGTAATTCAAGAGCAATTAACTATTTCCAAAATCTGAATTTACTCAAGATGGCAAACGATTTCCAGCCGATTGAGTTGTCAAGACGGGTCAATTTAGATACTGTTCCAGGATTTGAACAATTAACACGTTTTATGAAAGTGTGGAATTGAATCACGTTGAAACAGCCGATTTGAGCTCAGAAGCGTGTTTTTCTCACTCATGCATAATACTAATGTTCTCACATGGTGGCATTGAGTGAGAGTGTCTGTGCAATGAAGAATTGGCATATAATTTGAACTCTGTGCTCTGATCCAAATGATTTATTTTGAGCAAGGCTCACTAACTCCTATGATAATAGAAGACATATACAAATAGTTGAAGTGTGAGTCTACAGTCTGTATAGACCATGTTTTTTTGTTGTAAATAATATCATTTTTGTTAATGAACATGCTCCTGAAAGCTGTCAATTGAAGTAAAAATATATTATAAGCAAAAGTAAGTTATGAAAGGAAAGTTGCCTGTGTGGTCACATGGCTAAAGCAGAGTTCCCGGGGGAATCCAATACCATCCTACGGGCAACGGTACAAACGAGTGATATTTTAAAAATCTGTGATTTGAAATATACCACCCTGTCATGTGTTGGGAGCTACCTATCTGAGAAAAAAAGTGCATATCTTTTCCTTCTCACAACTACCCTTCTGTGCCCAAGAAGTGGAAATACCTTGGATATCTGTCCTAGTACCAGCTACCCTTCTGTGCCCAAGAAGAGGAAATAACTTGGATATCTGTCCTAGTCAGAGCTACCCTTATGTGCCCAAGAAGAGGAAATAACTTGGATACCAGTCCTAGTCAGAGCTACCCTTCTGTGCTCAAGAAGAGGAAATAACTTGGATACCAGTCCTAGTCAGAGCTACCCTTCTGTGCTCAAGAAGAGCAAATAACTTGGATATCAGTCCTAGTCAGAGCTACCCTTCTGTCCCCAAGAAGAGGAAATACCTTGGATATCTGTCCTAGTCACAGCTACCCTTCTGTGCCCAAGAAGAGGAAATAACTTGGATATCAGTCCTAGTCAGAGCTACCCTTCTGTCCCCAAGAAGAGGAAATACCTTCGATATCTGTCCTAGTCACAGCTACCCTTACGTGCCAAGAAGAGGAAATAACTTGGATACCAGTCCTAGTCAGAGCTACCCTTCTGTGCTCAAGAAGAGTAAATAACTTCGATATCAGTCCTAGTCAGTGCTACCCTTCTGTCCCCAAGAAGAGGAAATAACTTGGATATCAGTCCTAGTCAGAGCTACCCTTCTGTCCCCAAGAAGAGGAAATAACTTGGATATCAGTCCTAGTCAGAGCTACCCTTATGTGCCCAAGAAGAGGAAATAACTAGTCTTCATTTCCCGAGAAGGGGAAGGAACCTGTATATATGTTCCTATTCACAGCTACCCTTCTGTCTGCAAGAAGAGGAAATAACGTGTCTTCTTAATCAGAGCAACCCTGCAGTCCACCAGAAAAGGAAATAATTTGTATATTTTTCCTACTCAGAGCTACCCTTCTGTGACGATGAAGAGGACATCACAACATATTGTTACCTACTCACAGCTACCCTTCTATGCTCAAAAAGAGGACTTACATATCTTTCCTACTCAGAGCTACCCTCCTGCCCCCAAGAAGAGGAAATACATTGTATATATTTTCCCACACAAAACTAAACTTTCTTCCTGCAAGAAGTGGAAAGGACTTGTATATCTTTCCTAATCAGAGCTACCCATCTCTCCCAAAGAAGAGTAAAGAACTTGGATATCACTTCCTACTCACAGCTATCCTTCTGTCTCAAAAACGAGTAAATAACGTGTATTTCTTTCTTACTCAGAGTTACCCTTCTGTGCCCAAGAAGATGAAAGAACTTGTTTATCTGTCATACTCAGGGCTACTTTTATTGCCCACGAAGAGAAAATAACTGGCATATATTTGCCTACTTACAGGCAGAGCCAGTCTCATTTTCCTCCCAGTGTCTGAGGGCTTCTTACTTTAATGTATGGCCAATCTTCGTCTTTCAGAATCGCTTCATGATCAATGCCCTCCTCACAATCTCAAAAAAGCCAGAGCATCGATAAGAGACCTAATGAATGCCATGAATGCCACTCTCAAGGCAGGTCTTGAGCCGCACTGTCTGAAGTAAGCAGAGAACCACTGAAGAACCTACACTGGATGATCTGCATCCAGAAAATGCACACCCCATCTCATAATTACCATATGGTGCCATGTCTCTTTCTCAGTGCAGTTTTTGCCAAACGTCCTTCCCCTTCCACTTTTTTTGTTCGTTTTTATGCTGGGATCCATTCCCCATTTCTGCTTCCCACACTGCCTGAAACACAATTCGGTAGATACATCCACAATTCCTCCTGTCCTCTACTTCCCATCCCATCCCCAACTCTATTCCAAACCCCCCCTCCTCCAGGCCTACCAGAACTCCCTACTCCAACATGATTACTGTGCCCAGGACACGCAACGCCCGTGCCGGCGGCACCAGCTTCCCAACACTGGCAGCCACCCACTGGAACGCCCTCCCCCCTCATATTAGGATTATTGATTCCCATGCAGCCTACGCAAGGCCATCAACGAGTCTCTTTGTATGAACTGTTGCAGTCCTAAATTCCACTACTGTACCTGTTACCTGACAACAAGTTGTTCCCCCTTGTCTGTATTCTGCAACCGCGTTCCATGCAATGTACCAAGCTATATGTCTGTATGCAACCCTATACTATGCATTGTACCTTGATCTAATTTATCTACCTGGGCGGCTTCAATGTAACCCTTAATCAAGCCTGCTTAAGCACTGTTTTAGCGCCTCGATGCCTGTGGGCTGTAGTGCGCTCTACAAATACAAATACATAAATAAATAAATAAAATAAATTCCTAGTCTCTGTGTGCTGGGGAGACCTCGGTTAAATTCTCCTGCAATTCACAAAACCCCTTCCCCCTAAACTGGCTCAGAGTTCACCCTCCCCCAACTTGCATCCCTCCACCACCTTTACTTCTGGGTATGAATACAAAAGAAATGTACATTCCCCGTTCGGGGAAAGTGCAATTTCTGGAAAAGTGCATGCAGAAAAGTGGATCATTCCCCTACAGCTCTACATCAAACTGATGGAGGCATTTGTCACCTCATAGCTCCAGACATCAGTTGAAAAATCAGCAATCATCGATGATTCCCAGGTATAGTTTAGACTAGTGATGGTAGAATTGACAGATGACCTATGGAAGATGACATTGTAGTCTATGCACTTATCTGCCCTGTGTATTGGACACTGCTGGTCATTCCACCCTCTGGGGCACCTGTATTGACTAGGCATGAGAGAGCAAGCACAGCATAATACATGCCCTCTTCTGAATCCATGGCCATTACATGTGGGGTACCCCAAAGCTCATCTCTGTGCTTGACTCTGAGATGAGATGGGTGTGAGTAATCTCCACTGCTGCATAGAGGAGGTTGGCTGCCACATGAGACACCACAGATTGTCTTTTTATCACAGCAACAATTGAACCTGATCCAATCTGAGGATACCATCCCAATATTATCTATGACATCCGTTGTCCGGAAAGACATTCTTGGTGAATGTTCTTTTCCAGGCACACAGGTGTGCAATCTGGAAATGATGTTAGACAATCATAATAAAACTTTGACGACAGAGAATAGAGCAATGGGCCACTCTTCCTTCTTTCACTTACACACCTTACTTAGATTGTTAGACAATGATAATACAACCTTATAGCCAGAGAATAGAGCAATGGGCCACTCTCCCTTCTTTCCCTTACACACCTTACTTAGATTGTTAGACAATGATAATACAACCTTATAGCCAGAGAATAGAGCAATGGGCCACTCTCCCTTCTTTCACTTACACACCTTACTTAGATTGTTAGACAATGATAATACAACCTTATAGCCAGAGAATAGAGCAATGGGCCACTCTCCCTTCTTTCACTTACACACCTTACTTAGATTGTTAGACAATGATAATACAACCTTATAGCCAGAGAATAGAGCAATGGGCCACTCTCCCTTCTTTCACTTACACACCTTACTTAGATTGTTAGACAATGATAATACAACCTTATAGCCAGAGAATAGAGCAATGGGCCACTCTCCCTTCTTTCACTTACACACCTTACTTAGATTGTTAGACAATGATAATACAACCTTATAGCCAGAGAATAGAGCAATGGCGCACTCTCCCTTCTTTCACTTACACACCTTACTTAGATTGTTAGACAATGATAATACAACCTTATAGCCAGAGAATAGAGCAATGGGCCACTCTCCCTTCTTTCACTTACACACCTTACTTAGATTGTTAGACAATGATATACAACCTTATAGCCAGAGAATAGAGCAATGGGCCACTCTCCCTTCTTTCACTTACACACCTTACTTAGATTGTTAGACAATGATGATACAACCTTATAGCCAGAGAATAGAGCAATGGGCCACTCTCCCTTCTTTCACTTACACACCTTGCTTAGATTGTTAGACAATGATAATACAACCTTATAGCCAGAGAATAGAGCAATGGGCCACTCTCCCTTCTTTCACTTACACACCTTACTTAGATTGTTAGACAATGATAATACAACCTTATAGCCAGAGAATAGAGCAATGGGCCACTCTCCCTTCTTTCACTTACACACCTTGCTTAGATTGTTAGACAATGATAATACAACCTTATAGCCAGAGAAT
The DNA here is from genome assembly GCA_002915635.3 of Ambystoma mexicanum. Taxonomy (NCBI): domain Eukaryota; kingdom Metazoa; phylum Chordata; class Amphibia; order Caudata; family Ambystomatidae; genus Ambystoma; species Ambystoma mexicanum. Next base: position 851,632,205 of record CM030321.1, on the reverse strand, counting down.
AGAGCAATGGGCCACTCTCCCTTCTTTCACTTACACACCTTACTTAGATTGTTAGACAATGATAATACAACCTTATAGCCAGAGAATAGAGCAATGGGCCACTCTCCCTTCTTTCACTTACACACCTTACTTAGATTGTTAGACAATGATAATACAACCTTATAGCCAGAGAATAGAGCAATGGGCCACTCTCCCTTCTTTCACTTACACACCTTGCTTAGATTGTTAGACAATGATAATACAACCTTATAGCCAGAGAATAGAGCAATGGGCCACTCTCCCTTCTTTCACTTACACACCTTACTTAGATTGTTAGACAATGATAATACAACCTTATAGCCAGAGAATAGAGCAATGGGCCACTCTCCCTTCTTTCACTTACACACCTTGCTTAGATTGTTAGACAATGATAATACAACCTTATAGCCAGAGAATAGAGCAATGGGCACTCTCCCTTCTTTCACTTACACACCTTACTTAGATTGTTAGACAATGATAATACAACCTTATAGCCAGAGAATAGAGCAATGGGCCACTCTCCCTTCTTTCACTTACACACCTTACTTAGATTGTTAGACAATGATAATACAACCTTATAGCCAGAGAATAGAGCAATGGGCCACTCTCCCTTCTTTCACTTACACACCTTACTTAGATTGTTAGACAATGATAATACAACCTTATAGCCAGAGAATAGAGCAATGGGCCACTCTTCCTTCTTTCCCTTACACATCTTACTTAGATTGTTAGACAATTTCAGCTTTTCCCACAAAGTCCGATAGGTACATTCTTTTATTGTAAGCCGTTTGGATTATTGAAATGCCATCTATCTGGGTCTTCCCAGTCCTCGATCATAAGACTGCAGCTAGTGCACCAGTTGCCTACCTGTCCACTCCTCATCGTAGGCTATAAGGCACTGATCTCACTGGCGTTGTGTACCTTGCATGAGCGGTGGGTCGCAGAATGGATCACGTTCAAGGCCCACTTCATTCTCGTAGAGCTTTGCACCAGGAGTGACCCTCATTTCTTTGGAGCAGGTTCCTGCCATGCTCACCCATCCGGATTTTAAGATCAACCTAAAGACAAGGCAGGTTGGTTATTCCTAGAGTCAGGCTTGTTTACTGAGTCAGCAGAGCCTGTTCGGCCCAGGCTTCCAGCATTCAGAATTACATTATCTTGGAGCTTAGAGCCACTCAAGATATTTTACATTTTGGATGAAAGACCTCTTTTCCCTAATCATGTCCACACAATCATCTCTATCTTTTCTGCCTTTAGCTGGGTTCTTGGGCTCTGCAGCACCAGGATACGTGTTCTGGGGTGAAAGTTTGCTCTCTATAAGTAATACCATTTTAGGGTTTCTGCAGTGCTCTCTTCTGCCTTTCTTTTCACATCATACAAACGTTTGCACACATCATCCTGTGTGTTTTGTGAGACCGAGGGACTTTTCTTCTGGCGAGGCAAAGTCAAATTGCTTTATTAGACTAACACACATCTTGCACACTCAATGACAGATTTAAACAGGATGTCCAGCCAGGTCTGCTTCTGTTTAGGTTTTCCCATACATGTCATGCTTGGTTCAGCCAGTATCGGTTTACTACCCATCTGTTAACGCCCTGCAGTCCTGTTGGCCATGACCTGTTGTGAATTCTGGCCGTCGGCTGATTGGTGTGTGCTTGACATGACTTCCCTAGTGCCGTGTTCACTACTTGTTTCCCTATGTACACGTTCTAGGGGGCATAGGACCTTTCCACTAGCAGTGGCATGTTTTGTTCCACGTTCATTAATCCACGCAACCCACAAAATGCAAGATGTCCAGCCCAAAACCTATAGACCTCAAGGCAAATATATAGGAATAGATTGAAAACGTGACACGTGTACAGTGAAAGCCGTGCCCACATATATAGAATGAAAGTTGCACACATGGATACATTGAAGGTTAAATACACACGTTCAAAGAAAGCTCCACACACACATTCAGAGAAGACTGCACATGCCTTGAGAGTATTATTTTCCTAATCCCAACCTTTTGGAGCCATTTGCCACTTGTTCTTGTCTACATTTAAAAGACCTGAACATAGCTAATACATGCTATCATTTAAGGAAACTGCGTTGCTTAGATAGATACAATCAAAGAAGGGGTGTATTTAAAATGCCTAGTATCTTTTAGAGTAGACTTAGGGTCTAATTCATGGAAGCCTTTTATAATGGCTAAACCCCATTGGAAAACATTTTGTGACCAAGGGCCTATAAACATAGAATAATTTTGGAAATGAATGCGTGCGTGATCTAATATTAGCGGGATTCATGTCGGCAAGGAGAATTATTGACTTACTGTTTATGAGTAAATATCATTGTAGTGATTTACTTTGTGTAACGCTGGAGACCACCTTTGCTACTTCCCCAGTTTAGAATTCTCCACTACTTACCCCCAAATAGAGATGTGCACAGACACAACACCTGTCACCTCTGCCATCACCCTGCTGGGAAGGCACAGGTGCAAGCAGACGCCCATTGGCCTTTCCAGCAGGTTCCGAGGAAGCCATTTAGGGGCCAGATTTATGTAAGACATTTCCGAGATAACAGGCTAACCTTTGTCAAAGACGCTGAGATATAGGACGCGGTCCACTTTAAGGGAAACGGGTCTGACTTGCAGGAAGAAATGTAATGTCCAGGTGCAAGAGGTCACATAGTTGGAGCATGTGGTTAGTACTGCAGACATTTGACACATGTTAAGCCTAACTGAGGCGATCAATAGGGCTCTGGTGCTAGAGGACAAGGATAGCTTGTCAGGACTTCCTAGGCTTAGCGGGATGCTTTTTAAATTTGTGAAGGACCTTTCCACTAAGTGTGCACCTGTAAGAGAGTTACTGAAGAGATATGCGAGGTATTCATGAATCCTCTTTGGTCATCATTAAGTAAGACTCTATGCAGTGGCCCCCATGCTGGGCATCAGTCTATTAAACTAAGGCAGATGACAGGACACCAGAGGCGCTTGCACACAACTCATAATATGATCTAGAGCAACATGTTAATTTCACCTTCACACTCCCAAACAGATTAATTAAGAAAAGAAGGCAATAAACGTGCGCGTTCCGATCAGTACAATATTTTATTTCAATTTAAATGTTGGTTTCCTTCAAATAATTAAAACAAGTTCTAGTTGCATTTGTGATTCATGTATTCTCTCGAAATGTCCCTTGATTTTCCTTACCATTAATATATCCTTTTCAGTAGTCCTCACATATGCCTTTGCCAATTTGTATGCTTATTCAGAGTGTCAGTACTCTTTTGCCAGTTAGTATCTTTTATTGGAACATGCATGGTCCTTTATTACAATATCTCCAGTTTTCTTAAATCAATGAATATCCTCTTTTAGATAATCCTCATATCCCTCTAAGAATATCTTAAGAATATCCTCAGATCCTCTACAGATGTGTTCGGCAGCAATATTTGGCTCATCAGTAGGAATTATAGTTCATTATATGTCTATTGGCCAATATCTGATGGATTTCATTTACTCTTTGGTTGCGTTTAAGCAATTCAGTATTCCAAATAGATTCTTAGATCTCTTTGGATTGTAAGCAACAGAGTGTCTCTCCACTACCAGCCTGCCGAATTGCATGCCGGCTATCCACCCCTTGCCCCGCTAGGTATGTTTAACCAACAAAGCCAAACAGTTTTCACCTCTGATGAAGAAGCCTGCCACTTTGGCAAGATGGGCAGAAAGTGATAGTGGCATTTGCATCTCAGAGTTTACAAGGAGCTGAGAAAACGTATTCAGCTACAGAGAAAAAAGCCTTTAGTTACAGATTTACATGTGTGTTGTGGGGCATACTGTTCATGACCATAAACCCTAGTGCACTGTCAGTTTGAGGTGGGTCATCCACCTGTCCCAGGATTGACAGATTACCCCTGGACCTGGAAGAGACAGATTTTAAGTTGACATGAACATCAGGTCCGACAGATCTGGTGGCTAATCTTTGGTCCAGTTTACTGTTGCAAGCTCCTGAGAAGATACTCAAAGACGATGTGCCGCCTATGATCACCCAAGTGGTGGCCAGGACTGCCATGGATCCATTGAAATGGCATCAGGAAGCTTGAGCAGATGATGACTGTCATAGCTGAAAGTAACTTTCTATACATTATACTGGGTCGTGGTGCAACTTAGTGGATTCCGGGATGAGTTGAGTGTTTCTGAGAAACTACTGCTTAGGGGAGAAAAAAGAATACCTTGCATCGGTGACTGCCACCATATCATTGACATGGCACACAGCGGGCATTTGGGTAGGCGCAGGATGAAATGTTGGTTTTGTGAATGGGACTGGTGGTGAGGCATGGGCCTGCAGGTTGTGGATGTAGTGAGTTCTGCTAGCCTTGTGCACAGAGTGATAAACTGCACACTAATCCCGACCCATCCTCTAGCACCTACAGATACTGGGAGGTCCATAGTCAATTCTAGCATTGGACATTCTAGAACCACTGTTAGTTCATTGAATACGATTTCTTTTTGTGCTAATGGATTACCATTCTAAGTGGCCAGTTATGTAACGGGTTGTGACACCACTGTTCTCAGCTTTGTGAAAAGTCAAGACTGGGTATGTCGAGTGGGTGGCTTCCTGATGGCACTAGTGACTAACAATTGGGTGAAATTTAGGTTGGGGCAGCTACAAAGGTTAACTAAAGAAGGCAGGTGTGTACAACATGAGACCATGGGAGTAGACTGTGCCTAACACAATGGGGTTGTTTATATATTCAATCGATGACTGAGGAGATGCAAAGCTTTGTGTGAGCTTACTCCCACATGACTAGGCTTTGATGGGACAGTGTGATTAGACAGGTAGGAATTGCTACAGCAAGAGTTCCAGTCTAGGTACACAAAGTGGCACAACACAGAGCAATACCTGTGTGAGAAAACCCAGAGGGCAGGAGATTAGGTTACAATGAAGAATCACAGGGTACTGGGCAAGTGCATGTTCTCCCTATCAGCCAATAAGATGGTGCATTGAGTTTTGGTTCCCCAGTAGTGTAGAAAGATGACATCAAAAGGAGCCATACTCAACTGGTCAGGTGCCACAACAGGGATGGGAGGGCCAGATCTATAGGCGTTGCAAGTGAAACCGCTGCTCCTGTGGTTGAAGTACCTTGTGTCCGTGGCGATACCAGTGGAGCATAACCCTTAAAGGAGGCCTGTACAAGACCGTTGTTATGGCATCCCCATCCCTGTTAGGAGTGAGTGAAGATCAAGATGGGGTGGCTTGCCTGCATCTCCTGTGGCACCCCAGGTCCTGTGAGCAGTCAGGTCTTACCAGCTCCTTGTGCATTTCTTTGATGTGTATGCGGGTATTCTGGGTAAAGTGGGGAGGCGTGTGGGAACTGAGCTTTGCATGAATGTCTGTATGTATGTGTGAATGGAATGTGTGTGTCTAATGGTTTCACTAGGGGAGTACAGGGGACTGCTGAAGATGCAGGGTGTCCTTTGCCTTTTCTCCATGCCCCCTTGATTGGGGCACCTTTGCTAAAAAGAACAGTGGCACATAAACATATTTTGCTCGAAATTGCCACTTTTGCCAAAAATAACGAAAATCCTGACATTTCAATAACAACAAATGTACAGATTACATTGTACAGAGAACATTGTAACTCATTTGTACAGAGTACGTTGAAACTGTATTGAAGTGGCAGAAACGATTTGCACACATAGTAGTAAATTCCAGGAGCTAGATTATAAACTGGCTGCGTTGGTAGATTATGAACTCACAATCTTCAATTCGACGCAGGCCTTGGAAAATATGATAGATGGAGGGCGGCAAGCAAGTACATCTTCTGAAAAGAAAAACAATACTGAATTAGTACAAGAAAACCTTTTCGGCACAGCCAGATGGCGGATTGAGATTGCGGCTTTGAAGGGTCCAACTAAAAACTGAACTTGGTCACTGTGTTCATGGAATACAAGGGTCTTAGGCATTTATTATGTGACGAGGGGTCGTTAACTGGTACACTACAAAGCAATATTTTTCTTTTACAGGAAACATGGACGACCACTGATATTCATATAGATGGTTTTCAAATGATTCATATTACGCAGAAAAGGGTTTGCTAGCACGACCTTATGCAGGCCTAATTATCAGGGTAAAATTGTGTAACTGTTTTAAGGTGGTTCAATTAAAATGTAGTCATGACAATCTGCATGTTATGGCAGTGAAAGCTCGCCATGCAGGTAGTGACGCAGATTGGCTAATTGTAAATGTATTAGATCCTCCAGGAAGCAAACATACTGATGATGTAATGGATTCAATCTCTGAAGTAACTGGTGATAATAATTCTATCAAAGAGGAAGAACATGTCATTATTGGGGGACATTTTAATGCTCGGTGTAGATGTACGAATGAATGCCCAGAAACTGACTCGGTGAGCAGTTTAAGTAAAATGGAGAATGTGGTTAACCAGAAGGATCCCATATGTTGAAAGGCTGTGTTAGAGGTGGTCAACCAGGACACGAAGCATGGAGAAGTGGTACTAAAACAGTGGCTCTGCACTATCTGTTTGTAAATAAACCTATTTTCTTGTATATTAGGAATATGAGTATTAAAGGAAATTATTTTACCGATCACACTGCTTTAAAACTAACCCTGGATGGATTGGAAATTAACAAAGAAATTCCACAAGTGGGTGACCTGGAAGTAGACCCGAGCGGAAACAGAATAGCTTGGTCCACTAAAAATCTAGAAAACATTGGGAATTATATGACTAAGGGCAATGTGAGGAACTTACAGCAGATGAGATGGAGTTATGGTTAACCGAGACAATGTCTAGATTTGCAGCGAAAGGATCTCATGTATATAGCTATAGAAATAATTATACATTTGGTTATGACTGAGAGATTAGGGATGCCAAACGAGAAATGAAAAGGACTATTCGAAATTTAAAACAACACACATATTCCTCAATGTTTCGTTATCAAGCAATACATGCTATCAATAATAATATAACAGATGGGTGGCATTGTTCTTACTGGAATGTTCAAGCACAACATTTAATAACAACTGCCATGACTAAGAGTCTGAGTAAGTTATGGCAATTATGAAAGAGCTGCCGGTCTACAAAAGAGAAGCAGGTGATTAATACGGTTGGTGCACATGAATTTTTATCAACATACTGGTCACACATCCAATTCCTCTAATAGCCTGACACCACCTGGGAAGTACAATGCAAATAGCTTTATTATTTTTTTTTTTTTAAAGTAACGAAGAAGCAGATATTAATGTTTAAAGAATCCAGAGCACCTGGCCCTAATGGCCTCGCTAATGTCGTCAGTCAACTCTGATGGAATAATACCCAAATACTGGAGGAAATCTTTGTTGGTCCCAATTTATAAAAAAAAAAAAAGGCAGATGATGCGATCCAGCTAATTATAGATTATTAGCAATGTCTGATGCGACAGGCAAAATACTTGCTTCGCTAGTCGCTAGTCCTACAACATCTGACAAAATGGGTTCAATAATGTTCTACATAGGTTTCAAATGAGGTTTAGAGCAGGGCCAGGCACTGTACACTCTCTTAGATTGATGGACTGACTTGCAACACAAGCAAAGTAAAAAAATGGCCAGTATCTATACATGGCGATGGTCAGTTTTCGTGCCGCGTTCGACACTGTTGAACAAGATAAATTATGGAAAATAATTGAGGCCTATGGCTGCGCTGAAAATGTATTACATGCACTGCATGGACTCTATCAGAACCCCCTTGTACTGGTGAGATTGGACATCAGGAGCTCCCTCGAGGCTCCCATTTTGACCAGTAAAGGATAAAAACATGGTTGCGTTTGGAGCCGACTTGCCTGTAATATTGACAAAAGTAAATAATTGTCCGCCTATATTCAACAGTGAAAAGGTGATATGCATATCATACACGGACGATTTGGTAATATGTGATTGTACATATTCAGGTATCAAAAGAACTTTGATGGAGTTACATAGATATGCAACTGCAAACGGCGTAATAATAAACTATGAAAAAAGAAAGCTAATGCATTTTTCATATGCAGAAATAAATTGGGCCCAATATATTTGCCTGCCCATGTGATAAAAAGAAGCTGTTTGGTAAACATGACTCGGGAGGATAGCTCAAGGGCAACGTGCTCACCTTGGAAACAAGACGAAATGGAGCAACACAAATTCAATCGCCGGGTCTGAGCTTAGAAACCTCTAGATATTAAGCACCTTATAAATAACCAATCATATCATATCATATCATATCATGAAATCAAAGACTAGCCCAGAGTGCCCGCTATTAACGTTGTTGGGAGAAGAGACCCTTAGGGGAAATACTAATGTATCACTAATGTATTTAAGAGGCTGGTGGACATAACATTAAGTACAATTGAATGGAAACCGGATTAGCAATTGGATCACCAAAGCCTGCAAAATAAATTTGTAACCAAACTGGAAAGGTGTGATTGGGCTTCCAATTATACACTTCTTGCAAGATTGAAACAGAATTATGGTGAAATTATAAAATAAATATATACTTTTAAGGTAACTCAAAGTTATTTAAGGTTGTGTCAATCTCCTTGTTTATGTAGATTTTTGTTACTTATGATAATTATTAAATTGCGAGTTCTGGCAAATATAGACCTGGCATTAGGGATAGTGAAAGAAGACAGGACTTGCCACATGTGTGGTACTCAAGGTTGCACAGAAACGGCACAAACATGGTTTAACCAAATGCCAAATTAATGGCCCATTGTACATGAATATGTTGGGGAAATGTGTTCATGATCATGAGAGTTTAAAAAAGTGATGTTTTTTGTGCTCATTGCTTGAACACTGAAAACGAATCCAAGCACATAGCTCTGTACCAAGTGTGGCTTAGAGTGAGCACGTTTTTAAAGCTGTCCGATATTTGTAATAATTGTGTATGAACTATATGAACAGATTTTACATTGTGTTTTTAGATGCATTTATGTAATATAATAATGAAGTATGTAATACAATATGTGACATGTTTGTAAGAACTAAGACACATTAAATTAAATAATACAACATAAATAAATAAATAACAACAAAGGCCTCCAAAACACACCTTTGTCCAAAACTGGGCTAGATGTTTTGAATTCCATAGTTATGTAACACATATGGCCTGATTCATGAAATGTGCGCAGAAATCCTGCACGCCGAGAAGTCCACTGTGCGCTTTAAAAAAAAATGGATTTGTTCACGCAAAGTATCCGTATTCTCAAGTCGTGGCTGGAACGCCCCCAAGACAGCCACATGCAAAGCAGAAACAACAAGTTCAGCTACTTTGCACGCTCCCCCTGCCACAAATACACGCACCCTTCAAACGGCTTGTGGGGTCCCGCGCAAGCAGACCTTCATCGTCCCCGTAACTGTTCCGGGCACTACGACAACCTGTATATGAAATATCGTAACTCGGTCTAAACTCAGAAAATCTGCATGCAGACCCCCAAAAACCATTCCTGCACCCCACTGCACTGCTTATGTGCACCCCCTAAATTACATCAGAACCAATGTTGAGTATATGCACCCCGTAATCTGACATGCAACCCCAACTCCGCGCTGCAAATCCTACGCGCAAGTGTACTTACGCCTGCCTTCAGGTGGCGGATTGTCTGAAGGAGTTCCATGGCCATTTCCAGGCCGAGATGTTGCGCAATTGAATCTATGAATACTTCTTGTGCTGCCAACAGTGGGTGTCCGAGGGACTGCCTGCAGGACGACAGGCCATCCCTTAGAATGCCCACTTTTTCCCATGTTTTACCCCATTTTTGGAGTTCTGCCCCCTTACCAGCCCTATGTGCAAGCCATGTCCATGCCCTGCGCGTAGTCGTGCGCAAAGCCCTCTACGGCTTGCCCAGACATGCTGATCAAGCGTGAACTCAACGCAAGTCCAGGAAATGTACTGCACATTCGATTCCATGAAGGCAGATTTGCATGCAGTTGCGCGTGCATGTACCCTATTTTCCGTGCAGATAATTCCATGAATCGGGCCCACAGAGTGCATGGAGTTAGAAAGTGATTGTCATTGCTTAATGTTTTAAAAAATGCTAAAGTCACTTTTGATTTTCCAAACAACTCACCATTGTTAAGGGTATTTAAAACACAAAGCTTCTATACTGTATGACAGTCGCTGGATTAGACCGGGACACGCTTTAATCAGCAAATATTTAATGTTATATTTGTTATATGCTGTAGATGTGTAATTTGTTTTATCAAGGTGGCATAATTAATTTGGGTGGTTCGATTTAATGTCATCACAGTGATTCCCCAACTAAACAAAAGCCCAAAGCTCACCACTCCATATTGGTACCTATAGAAACGACCCACGAGCAAGCCACCCAGAAATAGCTCAGGTCCTATTCAACTATGTCTATGACCATGGTTCATGCTTCATAACTTTCACGCAGGAACACCACTGTCAATTGGCTACTCCTTTAGTAAGCTCTATTCCTTGGTCTCCATATGGTCCGGCTCTGGCATGGGGCCCCCCTAGAAACGACAGCGCATCCACCATTGCGGAATCATCCCATTCGCACTAGAGGTAGCCCACATGTCCAGTGAAAATTAAAGGGATTTATTTTATTTATGTGTATTTATAAAGCGCACTTGCAGGCGAGGGGCATCGAGGCGCTGAAACATCTGTCAGAAGTAAAGTCAGAGAGGAACTACCCACTGATCATGGCCAGCTTGGGATTTGCTTACCAACAAACCGTCTTGGATTCAGAACATTTTTGGACATTTCATCAACACTCTAAGGTCCTCCTTCCCAATGTAATCGGTATCCGTCAGGGGAAAGTTCTCAGGGTCCTCAATGTGTTGGTAAAACTTACCAATTATTGGATCCCCATCTGAGCCGTAATTAAATCAGCATCAGGGGTCTCCTTACTCCATTGTGCAGTTGAAAGATCATTGTGAGCATTTGTCTGGGACCTAGTGATACAGGGACTCAATCTCTATTAGATCCCCTTGGATGGCCCCGGTTTTGGCCAGCTGATCAGCTAAGTCATTTCCAGTTTTGTCTGGTCCCTCTACTTTGGAATGACCCTTGATCTTTTTCCAGTAGATGGTCATCCCATTTGATGTGACCAGATCATCAATGTTTTGGATTAACTTCCCATGTTTCAAGGGTTTGTTATTAGCACATAACATGCCTCTGGTTTTCCAATTGACCAGGTGCTCCACGAACCCGTTCCGTACATAATCCGAATCTGTGATTATGACCATTTCGTGGAGTTGATGTTGGACAGCAGTGAGGATGGCTTGATGCACAGCCATCTACTCTGCTACTTGGCTACTTCGGGGACCGATGTTGTACCCAGCGGAGGATTCTGGAGACTCATTCACCCACGCATTCCCTACGCCGTCCACCAGTTCTTTTTCCCCGTTGTTTTCAACATGGTAAGAGCATCCATCCACATAGACAGTGGGCATTCCCTCACACTTGTCTTCTTCAAAGACTTTGTGTAGGGAATTAAGGTATGCCTCCATGTTGTCCTTTTAGACCTTCATTCTCGAGCCAGTTTTCTCTGGCACAATCATGCAAGTCAGCCAGACCTTGCGCGAGGGGACTCTTCTTGTTTTGGCCATATCTGACCTCCAGAGGAAAGTCTTGCATTGACAGTATACAGGCAGTAATTCGGGAATTACTCACATTTCCAGCCCGGATTCAGTCACTTTGGAGATATTGCAGTGGCTGGTGTGGAGTCTCCACTATGATGTGTTCCCCCTGGATGAACAGGCGGTAATTCTTCAATGCCCACACCGTTGCCAGGAGTGCCTTCTCACAATCGTTGAATTTTTCTTCCACAGAGGATAAAGTTTTGCTTGCATAGGGGATTACATTATTGACCTTGTCATGCTTTTGGTATAATACTGCCATCAAGCACGTATTAGAGAACGCTGTCTCCAGGAAGAACTCCTTGTTTCTGACAGGGTAAGCTAGGCAGGGCGCTTGTGAGAGGCTTCTTTTGAGTTGTCTTACTGCCTCAGATTGTTCTGGACCCCATTTGCACTTGACCCCCCCCTTCAAAAGATGAATCAGGGGTCTAGTGATCTTTGCATAGCCCTCAATGAACTTTCTGCTGTAATTATTCAGTCCAAGAAGGCTCCTTAGTTCCCGCAGAGTTGTGGAATCCTTCAGTTTCTGAAGTGCTTCCACTTTCTTTACTTGGGGACAGAGACCCTGAGGAGTAATCTCATGCCCCAAGAAATTAACACGGGTTCTACACCACTGTGCTTTCTGAAAGGAAAGTTTTGCTACGGCGGCTCTCAACTGTGTCAGAACATAACAGATCTCTGCTATATGTTCCTCCACAGATGAACTTTTGATGAGGACATCATCTACATAAGCCAGGTTACCCCTCACACCCAGGTCGGGCATGGCCTTATGTAGGAAAATGTTGAATTCATTGCCGGAGTTGAGGTATCCTAAGGGAGTTCGGGTCCATGTGTACTGCTGGCCCCCAAAGGTAAAAGCCAGTTTGTATTGGTCCTCCCTACTGACAGGCACGGTCCAGTATCCATTAGTCAGGTCTATTGCAGTGAATACCTGTGACCCCTGAATCTGGGCCAGCCCTTGGTCATTGTAGGGCAGAGGCCATCGGGAAGTATGGACCCGTTTGTTGAGCTCCCTAAGGTCGGTGCAGAGTCTCCACTGGCCATTTGGCTTCAATATTCCCAGCACCGGATTATTGAAGGTGCTGTGGACTGGACGGATTATTCCCCGGGACTCAAGGTTCTTAATTATTTCAGTAAGGAATCCATGGATGCGAGGGGCAAACAATATTGCTTCACAAACACTGGAGTCATGCCATGGTCCGTGGGAATTGTTGTTGTGTGGATGTCGGTGCGACCACAGTCATATGAGTCTACCGCAAAGAGATCTTGGAAATCCAAGAAAACTTCTTTCAACTTTTGCTTCTGTTCCAGAGTCACACAGGCATCAGCTAGGTTGACTCTCTCTTCCACCATCTGCCTGAAGCCTGGAAAGACTTCTAGTTTTGCTATCTCAGTGGCCTCCTCCAGCTGGGTGGAGAAGTCCCTGGTCAGAGTGCTGATTTAGACTGGAGAATTCAGGTGGAAAAGGCAGCCCTCATGGACCTGGAAGATCACCTCATCCCTTCTGAAGTCACAAGTCACATCTTCCTTACCATAAGGGCAGGAAGTGTACACCAGGAAGTTCCCCCCATGCCGGGTAAAGATCCTGTCTGGTGTTGTATTGTCATCACTGTCACTGTCAAAACAGTCCTTGGGGATTGGTCGAACAGTTAATTTCCTAAATCAATGGCGAAATGTTGGTCATCAACCGCCATTCCAATAATGGTGCCTGCGGCTAGAGTAATACTCTTTAAGTCGCTGTTATCCACCTCTCTTGGAATGGTTTCATGTCCTATGTTGACTAATGGTGTTGGGTTTACCCCTAACCCTTGCTGTTGGAGGAGAGCATTTAGATGAATATAAGCATCAGGGTTTTTCAAATTTTGTCCTCTTTTAACTTTCACTTCCAGGGAGAATTGTCGGGTCCTTTCTGGGATGGTGACTTCCTCCTTAATCTGAATTTCAACAGCATAAGGTAGCAATTGAGCTGACCTAAATGCTTTTTCTGGATCATCAAAGGCAATGGGATTATCCGGGACCAAGCTTTGAAGTTTATTAGGTCCAAACTAATGGCAAAGCGATTGAGAATGTCACTGCCTAAGTAAAAGGCGGCAGTGACGTCTCACACGACCCAACAATTATGACTATGTTCTTGTTGCCAATGGAGATTTTGAGCATACACCTGCTTGGCAGGAGATGTTTGAATTGGGTGTTTCCAGATCCATTTCCCATTTGTCTATCAGTTTGAATGTGGGAATGGCTGGATCTTTTGGGAATTGGCGGAACATGGCTTCGCTGATGAAGCTCTTACCGTTGTTCACACACACTCGAGCGAGAACAGAGTCCTTCCCATCATTTAACTGAACAGGGATGAACAACTGATCTCCAATTTGCTGAATATCAGCCAGGCTCTGAGCTGATTTCACATCTTCCTGGACTATCGGAGTGGGAATGTCTGATTGTGGATTAGTAAAGAATTTCAGAGTATTTCCTTCCAGTTTGGAATACCACCTTAAACTGGAAGGAAGGTTGATTTTCAGAAATAGAGAGGACCCCCCCATCACCAGTCTGTTGTCCGACTGCTATTACTGTCACGTCTGGAATTTGGTAGTTCTGGAAGTGAAATTCTACTTGGTCAGATTTGTGTTCAACCATGTGGCAGGTGCCGTTTAAACTAACATGGTTGACACTCTGTTTTAATTTTATTGGTCGGCTAGTCTGGTTCCAGAGGACCTTGTTTACGCAATCTATTAGGGGTGACAACCTTCTCAGGAGGTCATTCCCTAGTAAACAAGGGGTGCCCTTTGGAGTCACTACTATGACCGGGAGTTTCACCTTGTGTCGCCCAATTTTGACGTCCAAATCTGCAGTCCCCTCGACGGGAATTTCCTTCCTGTCAAAGTTCTGCAGTTGTCCAGGAAGAGAGGTGAGAGGAATCTGGTATTTCTCCCCCCTTCTTGCATTTAGTTCATCAAAGGCCCTTCTGGACAGAAGGGTAGCTTGGGATCCACTGTCCACCAGTGCCAAGATTGTACCCTGCCCCTGTACTTGTACCGGGCATAATATCTTCCCTCCTTCTCCTCAAGGGGGCACAGATAATGCACATTTTTGAACAACTGGTGGGATAACTTTCTGGTTTTGGACATTGAGTGAGAAGAAATTTGGGCAGAAGTCTGTGGAAAGCCTTGGGAATCTGAAAGAAAAAGTTGCAAACTGGAAATGGTTTCGGGTTCCCCTGGTTCCAGTTCTGGGCTGCGCCCCCCTTTTTGGAGGCAGTCATCAGGATGGGTTTGAACCAGGGGTTTTTGGTATTGTTGGTTCTGGGATAGGATGATGGGCGGCGACAGCTCGATACCGACATCTACCCAGTCTATTGATTCGGTTTTAGGTTCCCCTGGTTCCGGTTCTGGGCCGCCCCCCCCTTTTTTGAGGCAGTCACCAGGAGGGGTTTGAACCAGGGGTTTTTGGTATTGTTGGTTCTAGGATAGAATGATGGGCGGCGACAGCTCAATCCCCACATCTACCCAGTCTAGGTTGGGATCCCTTGGGGCCCATTTTTCCTTGGGAGGAGTTCCCCCATCTCTGAAGGAGAAGATCCTTTTCCCAGGATCTGCTGAGGATCCCTCTCCCTCAAATTGGAAGACCTGTACCTCCTCCACAAAATGGGTCTGTTTGGGTCCTTTGTTTCTCCTACCTCCTGGGGTGGCAGACTTCCAGGGGTAGGAGATTTTGTTTCCGGTTCCTGGTTTTCCAGGGGCTGTTTACAAGTTGGGAAGGAAGCTTCCTCCAAGGCTTTACACCCCCCTTCCCCTTGTGCCTTGTGCCTCCTCCTTGGGAACCGGTGGGTTATCGGGGTGCTGACCCCGTCATTGTTCTGGAGCACCAGGCCCAGAGTTTGGGGCATTCTGCGGTGGCATGCTCATCTGAGGGTCCTGTTGAGCCATCAGTATGTGACCCAGATCCCGTGCCATATTTTGGACCTGGCGCTCAACTGTGAAACCCGCTCAGGCTGATACGGGGTTCTGTTTTCTCCCTGGGCTGATCCCGGGAAGGGTAGCTATCCCTTCTCTGGTAATACCCTGGGTTGGGAAGATTAGGGTACCCCTCCACCCTTGGCCTCCCCTCTCCCGGATTCGGTTGTCTGGGCTCAGGGAATTGGGGAAAGAAGGATGGATGATTTTGGGGCTGGAAGTTGGGTGGATACCTGGGGAACAAGTTCTGCCCAGGATTTGGTGAATGTCTGCCCCCCTGTGGGAAGTTAGGCGGGAAGTTCCCTGGGTCAGGTGCTTGGCTGGATCCCCCCCTTGGGCTGGAGGAGTCCACACGTAACCCAGGATGGGTCTGTTTCCCTTGTAGCGGGGATTTACATAATCAGTTGAGCGAGGGACCCCATTTGTGGGATTACCTCCTTGACCACCTGTCTGTGACTGGCCCGAGGGCCTTCTGGGCTGTGAATTGTTCAGTGCAGGCAGGTTTTTAGGCCCCCCATCTCCAAATCTAAAACGGGGGCAACCTTTACCTCTGCCACCTTGGCAGCAGCAGGGGTGCTGTTGGTTTTGGGGTTTTTGGGCTGATTCTTATTTTCCACCGGTTTCTGCACCTCATAGATGCGGATGGCTTGCTCAATGACCCAGTCTAAAGATCTTTTCTCATGAAAATCTCTCACGAGCTGGGTCATTATGTATTTGGGGAGAGCATGGAAAAATGTGTTGATGAATTCTCTGCTGTCCGTGCGCACCCTTCTGGTGGTCTGCGCAAAGGCACGCTTCAATTCTTGCACAAATTCTTGTGGGGCCTGATCCTCCCCACATTGCAAATTGTAGGCTGCCTTGCGAGCCTCTTGGGGATTCCGGTGAACGGAAAAATATTTCAAGATGGCCGCCCTATATGTGGACCATCTTGAATGGTTTTGGTCCTCCAGCCCCGCAAAGAAACTGGAGTATTCTGGGGAGAATGTCCATTTTACATACTGAATGCAGCTACTGCTGTCTTTCGAATGGAAAGTCTCCATCATTTGCTCATAAAGCTCCAAGTGTTCCCAAACAGAATACTTGGCGTTCTTGTGATAAGGGGTGATGACACTCCTTATTCCCTTGATCTGCTTTAAGGGGTCCTTAAGCAAGGCCCTTTTTGCCTTTTTGGCCTTTTTGGTTCGGGTAAATCTGGTTCACTCATCCTCTGACTAAGAGGCACTGCTCCCAGAGGTGCCCATCTGATCTTCCAGGTTTTCCCGGATTCTGCGAGCCTGGGAATGGCTGGCAGAATGTGGGGACCTGGTCTCCTGTGTCCTGGGCCGCTCAGAGGAGTCTTCAGATCCCTCCTTGCTGCCAGGATTTGATGGGTACCCCCCCACTGACCTAACTGGGCGGAGGTTTTCAGGATGCCCTCAGTGGGCCTACTCTCCTGGGGTTCCCCATTAAATTGCACTGTGCTTAGGTGCCCATGCCCGGATGCCCGCCCATACATTCCTGGGAGGTACTTGCCTATGAACCCCATACTTTTGGCTGGATAGTAATCTGCCTTCCCTGTGGCCCTGTGCTCCTGTGCGCCAGGGGAAATGGGGGTGACAGAGTCCAAGGACTGGGAGAAATGAAGGCCTCTGGTACTAGGGCTCCTGAGGTTATGCTCAGGTGTTTCCCTTTCCCAGCGAACTTCATCTCTGCCAGCCCCTGCTCCCTGTTGCAATGCAAGAGCCTGCGCTTTCAGTTCCTCAGTTAAGGCCTTACTAAACTCTATCAGTCTCTCCTGCATGGCTACCTTTTGCTGGAGCCTATCATTGTGCTGACAGAGAGCCTCATTTTCTCTCTGTGCTTCCTGGTTGGTCCTGGAATACTGGGCCAGTCTTTGCTGCAGGAGGGTTACCTCCTGAGTCCATCCTACTGGCCTGCTCCTTTCTTGCCAGAGCATCTTCCACCCTCCTGGTGTGCTCTAACAAGTTCTGATGCTCTTTTTGGAGGTCTCCCAACCCCTGGAGGGGCAGGTGATTTCCTTCAATGTATTCTTTTAATTGGCAGACTCCCTGGCCTAAGGTGTCCCTTTCCTGACTAAGAGCCTGCATCTGTGCCACCAGTTTGTCCCTCTGCCTTTGGAAGGCACCAGCTTTACGACGTTCTTGTTCAAACTCTGCCTGGGTATCCAGGTCTTTCAAAATCAGTTTATTGCTCTCTGTCTTCTCCCTATCTAGGTGGCTTTGAAGGGTGACTACCTACTCTGCGCATGCCCTATTGAAGTCCACTTGTTGTTCCAGCTTTTTCTGGCTCTGCTGTAGGGCGTCCAAACCTTCTTGGTACTCCTTCTGCAAGGCCAGAAATCTGTTATCCTGGTCAGACTGTTCCTGTTGCAGGATATCCATTTCCTCCTTTATTTTAATAATATACTGCCTACTATCATTTTCTGACTCCTGGGCCTTCTCTAATGCCATCAGTTGCCTATTTGCCAGATCTTGGCCTTCAGCACATTTGTCCTGTATGGCTCCCACATGTAAATATAAATATGCTGCTACCCTGGCAATCTTGTTGTGCTCATCCTTGGCCTTTGGGGCCATATATAGTTCACTCAGGGCCACATGTAAGGGACCCTGATCTCTCCATATATATCTGACCCTGTTTCAGTGATCTGGGGTGTGATTGCCTGCAACCAGACCGCCTGGTCCTGATGAGCCCACTCACCTCTCACAAATAGCTTATGTAAGAGGTGTTCTCTGGCTATTTTGATATCTACCAAGGTCGTCATTCTGGAACTTGATTTCCTTCCTGACTTACAGACGTTTGTATTTTATTTTGCACAGCAAGTGTGGCATTGCATTTGTGAATTAATATTTAAAAAATAAAAAGGAGCTTTGCACTTTTTTCTGTCATAACAACTTAACACAGAGAACACATGGCACAAAACGGTGTTGGTGGTGTGACCCAGGGACATTTTAGCAATAGAACCATGTATGTCCAAAATCAAGTATTGGAAGACTGTGGTGGTGCTTGTGGCAGACAAATCATGACTCTATACCCTTCCAACAAAGCCAAATGGGGTTCAAACATAATGCATAGACAACAATGGCTTTCCCTCTCTCTGGGAGGGTAGTGGAACTGGTCAAGTGAGGGGCAAAATTGAAAGACTGAGTTAAACAAAGTCGGTGCAGAGGAAATCCCCCACATAGGGAGTGTATAGAGACTCACATTGTTCCCTTGGGAAACAATTGGGAACTATGTTATCAGCTTTCTCTTTGTATGTAGGTTAAAATAATGTCTGATTATAATCGAAATTATTTTGTTTGTTTGTTTGTTTATTTATCTGGTAATGCACAACAAACCCTTGGGTAGATGGGCGCAACAGAACACAAGAAATCGTGTAACTTAGTTACAGTATAGGTGACAATACATAGCACAAGTGAGTGAAGTAGGAGGAAAGCACAAAATACATAAAATACAAAACAGTCTTGGTAAATCAAGGAAACATTAACATAAATGTCATTATGTGCACATATACAACCTTGCATGATTGCGGCGTCAAATATCCATAATGTATAAAAATGACAAATATTGATAAAATCATGAGAGATCGCAACCTTATGAATCACAAATTGAGCAATCCATGTATCCATGTATTAAACTACAGCAATCCAGGGTTTCTATGATACAAAGAACGTGCTGATAGTGTAGGTATCTGCATACTTTAGCGTTTGATTTAACTAACGCACAGCACATTTTAAGCGAAAGTGCAGCCTTTTGTGGGTTTTGTGTGCTTCGTAATTGAACACTAAATTGATGGTTGACCTGACTTTAAAAAAAAAAAATCCATTCCAATTATTGGCTATAGCTCTTTCTTCTCATGTGAAAGAAAACATCTGCTTAATAGCATTTGACAATGGCAGAGAATTAACACCTTGCTGTGCATTGACACACATCACTTGATCCTTAACTACCATTACTCCCACCTCACAATAGGAAAGGGCACATTATCCTTTACAGTTTCCACTTAATTGCCTCTAGGTAAGTTTCACATTCGTTACAAGATGCTATTTCAATGCATTTGAAACCCACATTTAGCTTAGTGTTGTGTGCCTCATATTGTAAGCGCAGCTGAACCACAGTGGGAATGCGCTATCACTAATACCTTCATTTCAAGCTAACACATAATGGTAAAAGCATCAGGATGCTGAGTCAATAGCCTAAAGGCAATGCAGCTAAATCTATTTAATGACGGTTGAAACATGTAAAAGGGTCAAGGGATTTGTATCACTTGGCAAGGGCGCGCAACTATTAAGCACTCTAAATTAGGGTTGTCCACTCCAAGCCTTGGGGCCTGAAATATTTCAGATTTTCAGGAACACGTCTTCAATATTCATGAGATAAATCTGCATACAGTGATTCTAAATACATTTTTTCTCATGAATATTAATTAGGGATATGCTGAAAACCTGTCGGGATTCCGTCTCTCAAGGCCTGGAGTTGGACAACCCTGCTCTAATGTTCTGCCTTTCAGTCATTACATAACAATCCTAAATCTACTCACTTACTTCAGGTAGCGTGTTTTCCTTCAGCCGAGCACTTTACTTCTGAGTTGGTCTCACATCACTGCCATCGGCGGGCCAGCTTGGTTTAGTGAAATGACAGCTTGAGTGATTGAAAGTTTGAGCAGATTAAAACATGCTGCTTTGTTTCTTATTCTTACCCTCACCCACTCACAATACCAGGGAGTTGAGTTATCCAGTAGATTGTAATACTCTGCCCATCCAACTGCTCTTACTCATGCAAAACACTGTAACAGTGTGACTTTCCTCTGTCACACTGTAGTTAGTGCTCATCAGCCTTGAGCTGGATCTCCCTAAGTTTCCAGAAGCTACCCAAGAAACTCCTCTTCTCTTCTTCCTTTCCTCTCCCCCTTCCTTCTCCCCCTCACCTGCTAACACCCTTGTCTGCCTCTTGGACTGGCTGCCTGGTTCCCTCTGCGTTATAAAGGGCACCAGGCCTCTCGCTCAGTCCACCCCCCGCTCACACTTAGCATGTTGTTGGGTGTCTGGACCCACGTTCAAGTTATTATGCTACAACATTTGGTGCTGTGGGCTTAGAAAATCCAAGATGGTGGAAAAACCCACATTTGCGCCAAAATCCAAGAAAACCGCGCAGTTTGAGCGCACACCAAACGGTCGCCTGACCTGTCACCCACCAGTGTGAGCGTGAGGGGCCAGAAGCGCCATGAGTGCAAATCAGTGCTACGGAATATGGTGCTGTTCAAAATATGTTGTTATTATGTCAAAAATGGGTGCAATACTGGGTGCTCACCACTACCAGAAGCTGGCATTTTAAAACCACAGACACTTGTGTAAAATTGAACAATGAACCCAAACCAGGCCAAAGAAAGACTTGCTAAGAGGTGGATACAATGTAAACTATATTCTGAAATGACGGAAGGAAGTCATTGTCTAATGTATGTTATTGAAATAGCTGGGGATGTCACCAGCTTAAGTGAATTTGGGTTTTAAAGCCACTAAAATCGAAATGTTTAGAATAAATGAGTGACCTACTTTTTGAGTGTGACATAGGTTGCAATTGTTTAAATGTCATAGTTTTGAACTTAGAATCAGTGTTCTAGCTGCATGTGTAAAAATTGCAAGTTTGGTTTGAATGTAGAAAACTCGGAACCAAAGTTACATTTAGCTGAAGCCTGGCTTAAAGAGATTGAATTCTGCCTGACAACTACCCTGACAGGAGTTGAAAACTTGATCAGCAGCTGTGTTCCCAGGCCTGGCTGCATTCTGCTGCCCCTGCCAAAAGGAGATGACACCTCTCTTGATTGAATTAGGGGAGTGGCACCTGGGGACTGCAGGAAACTGAACAATGAGCCTTCCTTGGCCCAGGCCAAATGTTAAATTGGGTGGTCGTAAATGGCTTCCTCTTGGAAGGAAAAGGGAGGGGCGCTGCATCTGTGAGCAAGCTGAGTTGGGGGAAGTGGACAAACCAGAAATTTCACCATGTGCTTTGGAAAACCACACCCCTTTGGGGCCAGAGCATAATTTTAAAAAGATGGATAATTCATAGTGGGCGGACTTGTAAAAATATATATAAATAATATCAACATTCTTGTGAATTTTTCTGTGTGCACATTTTAAGAGGTGACTAGGACTCTGTGGTATGTTTCTGTGGAGAGTAGTAGCGGAAAATAAGGTTGTTTACTCCAAATGATGATATGTATGTTAAAAATCTGACACTTTTATCATCTGAAACCATATCCCTTTGTGCACATTTGTGTAAAATCTGGAAAAGTTTAAGAGGTCGTTATCTGGATGAAAAGGGCCAGAATTCTGTCAAAAGTGGACACGACATCTTACAAGATAGGGATCGGATGGTTTTGTGTGTTGCTGCAGAAAATATGTTAACTGGACATATTAATATTAGAGAAAATGGTACATAGATAAAATGTGTATTTGGATCAAATATAGATTTGTGTGCATTTGACAAGGGGAGGACCTTCTGACCCATAAA
>CM030321.1:851454209-851610095 GCA_002915635.3 Ambystoma mexicanum | reverse complement strand
TGAACCCCATTTGGCTTTGTTTGGAAGGGTATAGAGTCATGATTTGTCTGCCACAAGCACCACCACAGTCTTCCATACTTGATTTTTGTACATACATGGGTTCTATTGCTAAAATGTCCCTGGGTCACACCACCAACACCGTTTTGTGCCAGTGTGTTCTCTGTGTTAAGTTGTTATGACAGAAAAAGTGCAAAGCTCCTATTTATTTTTTAAATATGAAATTCACAAATGGCAATGCACACTTGCTGTGGCACATATACACGTTGACTTATTTAATTTGGCACAGGGCAAGCCGTACTGCAAATCCTTTGCCTATCAGTGACCTTACCGTTTATTTTCAATGCATTGGATGCCACGGAGTAGCATGCTTATACAACCATGGGGCACAGTCCAGTAGTACAAATCAGATTGCCCACATATGTGAAAGTCTTCTCTGACTTCAGCTTGTGCCCACCCCAAGTGACATTAATGTGGAGTCTCCACAGGGCTTTGCATCTCCGCCTACCCTATATACCTATTCACAAGGCACTGTTCAGATTCTGGATGCCCGGGCATCTCTATTACCCAATTATGGCTGGAACGCAGGTACTTATCCCCCTTACTTGGGATTACAAGTCCGATATGAACACCATCATTCCATAATACACCAATCCAAACCTGGATGGGCAGAAAACTAGCTGTGCCTCAATAGCGAGAAAAAAACACTTCTGCTGATTGGATCACCGGCCCCCTTGGAAGACTTGGAAGACTGGATAAACAATACAGTTCCTTCATGATTGACAACATATCAATTACGGTATCCCATGCTGTCAAGACCTTGGGTGTATTTCTGGACTCCAACCTTACTATGAACAGGCAGGTTAACACCATTGCTTCTACCTCATCATCCCCTCTAAACTGTCCAACACATCCAGACCCTTTCTCTCAGAACAGAACTGTCTCACCATTGCAAGAGCAATAATTGGTCCAGTTTGGACTATTGAAATGCCCTCTTTGTAGGATACTCTGGCAAAAATATCTCCATGCTCCAAACAAAACAATGCTCTCAGGGCTGCCACTGGTATTTTCAAAAGGGACAATATCTCTGAGACCAGGAAACAGGTTCACTGGCTTCCCGTTAAAGAGAGGATCATCTTTAAAACTCTTGCCCTTGCACACAAATGTGTCCATAATCTGACACCTCTCTACCTGGTTCAAAGAATAGCCAAGACACTTTCAGCAAGACCCATCAGATCGGCCTACACTAATTGAAAAGCCACCCCAAAGACCCGGAGAGTATGCCCAGGACTCACGAGATTCCCGACTATGGCCGCAACGCACTGGAACACTCTACCCCCCAACATTAGGACGATTTACTCACACCTAGCCTTTCGCAAAGCGATATAAACTATGCTATTTGTATAACTTAGCAACTGCTGCACTTGCTGATGTTACTGTATGGAACTGTATATCTGTAAACACCTATGCATGCATTGCTAGGTTAAATGTATTTGTAACTATTAGCGATCTTGAACCATTTGTGCATTTATCCTAAGAAAATTCCTAGTGTCAGGCTGCCGGCTCTATGTATGTACCCTGAGCAAGAACCCTGAACCAAGCCTTGTTACTTGTAACCAAGACAATCTCATGCAATAGTGCCTTGATGCCTTTGGGCTGTGGTGCGCTTTACACATTTTAAACAATACATACATAAATAAATAAATATAAATAAATAAATAAATACATACATACATACATACATACATACATACATACATACATTAATATCCGTTGGTTTCTTTACCACCTGCATGTGCAAAATCTTTGGACCATCATGGGGCATGGTCTGAACATTGTGATTCCAGCAATGGACTGTTGTAGATGGATATCCATATTCCAGGCACTAAAGAACATTTGTTGCTAGAGCAAAGTTGTAACTCTACAAATATCAATCTAATGTATGCATATACTGGGCACACAGGGAGAATGCGTGTTGTTGGGCCAACGTTAGTGGATGAGGGGATAGCTTGTGCAGAGCATCAGCCAGCGCAAGAAGTGATGATGCAAGAACAATCTAACTGATATGGAACAGAACATCTGGACTCCAAGCAGGGACAATGGAAAGGGACCTATGCATGCTGTCCCTCAGCAAGGCCACCGCCACATTGTGTAGAATGCAAAGGGCACTTGGAGGGACATTTAAGAAATTAGTTGAATCAAAGCACCAGGTTCAGTAAAAAATATGCATCCCTTTGGTAGCATCTTAAAATGTGTCTGCAATCAGATTTCAACTTTTCAGCAATAAACTTGGGTGAACTTTATAAAAAGGTATCCATGGGCTCCCACAAATCTCCTTGTGATGTTTGGGTAGGTTTGCAGGTTTCCCCCAGATATACTGTCCAGCCTGAATCTGCTTGAATTTACTTTAAGAGCCATACATCTTTGGGAAGGTTTTGGATGATTCAGGGAGAAAAAGAAACATAAACAAACACTTAAAAGGCTTCAGGAAGGGAGCGAAGGTTTAGGGGAAATGGAGGGCTTGTGTGAGGCTCTGTGGAACCTAGCACAAGGCAATGCACTCCTGTGCATCTGTGAATGGTATCCAGGGAGGGAGGACAGCATGTTAAACACTGAAGTATATTATTGGTATTCCACCTTTTTCATACTGAGCCCCCTTTCAGTAAAAGTATTGTTTCCTTGCCCCCATTCCCCACAAACTGTAACAGTTTATATTTCCTAGTAAATGTTTATATATTTTATTAAAACAGTCACTGGAATCCCTTCTATAATAGTCTAGTGGCCCATGGATAACCTATGGCCCCTTTTGAGGGTTTGGGGGGCAGCCCCACAGGTTGAAAACTGTTGCTGTAGTACGGTATCTCAGTAGATGAATGCACCTACTGCAAAGATCTATGTGTATCCTTCAAATCCCAGGTTTGAATGGGGTTTAGAAGAATCCAGCCTTTCATCCTTCTGAAGTTGATCAAATTAGTAAAGTTGAAGTGGAAATTGTAAGACCAGTAAAGTCAGTCACACGTCAGCCAAATCTGGGTATGCGTCTGCTTTTCTTTTTTTTTAATTATTTTTTTTTTTTTTTTTTAATGTATTTATAACGCGCCGAAGCTCGCAAGCATCAGGGCGCGACATTCAGAGAATTGAAAACATTTAATATTTTTTTAGGTTATAATGTTAAAATATAGGACACACAAGAGTCACACACCTCTGTAAAGCCAACGTGGCTAGGGATTAGACAGTTATTTTTTAGGGGTGTATGGAATGTCATTATGCTGACCTTGCTATCAGGAGGACGATTGAGTTTATTTGATTATAGGGAGATGCTATGCTATTACCTCAGAAAGGACAGTGGGTTACCAAGTATCCAGTCTTTGGGCAGTATCCTGGCTGTAATAACGCCCAACTGTAATAACGTTAGCACCCAACAGTCTGGCGGTATTACCGCCAGATTACAGGTTGGGTGTTAACAGTAAATCGCCATTCCCCATTGGACCCAATGGGGAATTTTCTGCGCTAATATAGCTAGTGGTAATATACTCGTGATAGGGCCGGCCCTTAAATGCGGTGGTAATACCATTGTCGCCGCATTTATGGGCTACCACCCAACACATGAGGAGGCCCTTTGAAACAAAATAGGCACACATATGCATGCAAAACACACTTCAATGTGTTTTCTCTGATTGCATTACTGGTAGGGTCTTTCCCAAGCAGTAAATACATCGGAGTTGTACCCTTGCTGCCTGGCCCCACCTGACGCGAATCTTTGAAGGGTGTCCTTTCCTTGAGCTCAATGGTCTTCATCCCCTTCACCCTCCTTCCCCTTACCATCACATACCTCATCCTGTAGCTCTACTTGCTCCTCTTTCATTGTGCATTGTTGATGTAGCTATGGCACCACGCCCCCTCCTCCTTCACTTCCCCTACCACCTGCCCACCCTCATCCACCTGCCTCCTGTACACACACACACACTGTCCCCACACCTCACGATCCATGGTTCTTTGCTACACTGCAAGTGCAGCACAGCAAAGACGACCTGCATTGCTCTTCCAGCGTGGCAAACCACGTCACCCAATACACTTGTACTTGCTAAAGAACAAATGCAGATTAGTCAGTAGACTCTGTCATGGCCGTACAAAACTCTCCTCATTCAGAGGCTGCCACCTGTGACAAAGTCCTCTACCTGAGACTCGGATTGGCGGATATGGTGGTTATGGTGGCGGTTGCCACCACCTTCTGTTTAATGCTGGACCCAGATGAGTCATACAGCAGAGCCTGTGGTCCATCACATATTTACCCAGGACTGAAGCAGGGCAATGTCAGAAGAAACCTACACTTAATTCTCCTTTCCCTTTAAAGTATCCATGTGTACTAAGCATGAATATATGTACAAATTGTCTTGAAATTACAGTACGTTTTTGTGAAAGCCTGAAATTGGCTTAGTCCATATGTCTGTATGCCCCAACATAGGCATAGACCGTCAAAGTTCTGTAGTTGTCCAGGAAGAGAGGTGAGAGGAATCTGGTATTTCTCCCCCCTTCTTGCATTTAGTTCATCAAAGGCCCTTCTGGACAGAAGGGTAGCTTGGGATCCACTGTCCCCCAGTGCCAAGATTGTACCCTGCCCCTGTACTTGTACCGGGCATAATATCTTCCCTCCTTCTCCTCAAGGGGGCACAGATAATGCACATTTTTGAACAACTGGTGGGATAACTTTCTGGTTTTGGACATTGAGTGAGAAGAAATTTGGGCAGAATTCTGTGGAAAGCCTTGGGAATCTGAAAGAAAAAGTTGCCAACTGGAAATGGTTTCGGGTTCCCCTGGTTCCAGTTATGGGCTGCGCCCCCCTTTTTGGAGGCAGTCATCAGGATGGGTTTGAACCAGGGGTTTTTGGTATTGTTGGTTCTGGGATAGGATGATGGGCGGCGACAGCTCGATACCCACATCTACCCAGTCTATTGATTCGGTTTTAGGTTCCCCTGGTTCCGGTTCTGGGCCGCCCCCCCCTTTTTTGAGGCAGTCACCAGGAGGGGTTTGAACCAGGGGTTTTTGGTATTGTTGGTTCTAGGATAGAATGATGGGCGGCGACAGCTCAATCCCCACATCTACACAGTCTAGGTTGGGATCCCTTGGGACCCATTTTTCCTTGGGAGGAGTTCCCCCATCTCTGAAGGAGAAGATCCTTTTCCCAGGATCTGCTGAGGATCCCTCTCCCTCAAATTGGAAGACCTGTACCTCCTCCACAAAATGGGTCCGTTTGGGTCCTTTGTTTCTCCTACCTCCTCTCTGCTCCTGGGGTGGCAGACTTCCAGGGGTAGGAGATTTTGTTTCCGGTTCCTGGTTTTCCAGGGGCTGTTTACAAGTTGGGAAGGAAGCTTCCTCCAAGGCTTTACACCCCCCTTCCCCTTGTGCCTCCTCCCTGGGAACCGGTGGGTTATCGGGGTGCTGACCCCGTCATTGTTCTGGAGCACCAGGCCCAGAGTTTGGGGCATTCTGCGGTGGCATGCTCATCTGAGGGTCCTGTTGAGCCATCAGTATGTGACCCAGATGCTGTGCCATATTTTGGACCTGGCGCTCAACTGTGAAACCCGCTCAGGCTGATACGGGGTTCTGTTTTCTCCCTGGGCTGATCCCGGGAAGGGTAGCTATCCCTTCTCTGGTAATACCCTGGGTTGGGGAGATTAGGGTACCCCTCCACCCTTGGCCTCCCCTCTCCCGGATTCGGTTGTCTGGGCTCAGGGAATTGGAGAAAGAAGGATGGATGATTTTGGGGCTGGAAGTTGGGTGGATACCTGGGGAACAAGTTCTGCCCAGGATTTGGTGAATTTCTGCCCCCCTGTGGGAAGTTAGGCGGGAAGTTCCCTGGGTCAGGTGCTTGGCTGGATCCCCCCCTTGGGCTGGAGGGGTCCACACGTAACCCAGGATGGGTCTGTTTCCCTTGTAGCGGGGATTTACATAGTCAGTTGAGCGAGGGACCCCATTTGTGGGATTACCTCCTTGACCACCTGTCTGTGACTGGCCCGAGGGCCTTCTGGGCTGTCAATTGTTCAGTGCAGGCAGGTTTTTAGGCCCCCCCCATCTCCAAATCTAAAACGGGGGCAACCTTTACCTCTGCCACCTTGGCAGCAGCAGGGGTGCTGTTGGTTTTGGGGTTTTTGGGCTGATTCTTATTTTCCACCGGTTTCTGCACCTCATAGATGCGGGTGGCTTGCTCAATGACCCAGTCTAAAGATCTTTTCTCATGAAAATCTCTCGCGAGCTGGGTCATTATGTATTTG
Organism: Ambystoma mexicanum; assembly: GCA_002915635.3. Lineage (NCBI taxonomy): Eukaryota > Metazoa > Chordata > Amphibia > Caudata > Ambystomatidae > Ambystoma > Ambystoma mexicanum. The sequence goes on along the minus strand of CM030321.1, from coordinate 851,603,826 downwards.
GGGAGAGCATGGAAAAATGTGTTGATGAATTCTCTGCTGTCCGTGCGCACCCTTCTGGTGGTCTGCGCAAAGGCACGCTTCAATTCTTGCACAAATTCTTGTGGGGCCTGATCCTCCCCACATTGCAAATTGTAGGCTGCCTTGCGAGCCTCTTGGGGATTCCGGTGAACGGAAAAATATTTCAAGATGGCTGCCCTATATGTGGACCATCTTGAATGGTTTTGGTCCTCCAGCCCCGCAAAGAAACTGGAGTATTCTGGGGAGAATGTCCATTTTACATACTGAATGCAGCTACTGCTGTCTTTCAAATGGAAAGTCTCCATCATTTGCTCATAAAGCTCCAAGTGTTCCCAAACAGAATACTTGGCGTTCTTGTGATAAGGGGTGATGACACTCCTTATTGCCTTGATCTGCTTTAAGGGGTCCTTAAGCAAGGCCCTTTTTGCCTTTTTGGTTCGGGTAACCCTGGTTCACTCATCCTCTGACTAAGAGGCACCGCTCCCAGAGGTGCCCATCTGATCTTCCAGGTTTTCCCGGATTCTGCGAGCCTGGGAATGGCTGGCAGAATGTGGGGACCTGGTCTCCTGTGTCCTGGGCCGCTCACAGGAGTCTTCAGATCCCTCCTTGCTGCCAGGATTTGATCGGTACCCCCCCACTGACCTAACTGGGCGGAGGTTTTCAGGATGCCCTCAGTGGGCCTACTCTCCTGGGGTTCCCCATTAAATTGCACTGTGCTTAGGTGCCCATGCCCGGATGCCCGCCCATCCATTCCTGGGAGGTACTGGCCTATGAACCCCATACTTTTGGCTGGATGGTAATCTGCCCTCCCTGTGGCCCTGTGCTCCTGTGCGCCAGGGGAAATGGGGGTGGCAGAGTCCAAGGACTGGGAGAGATGAAGGCCTCTGGTACTAGGGCTCCTGAGGTTATGCTCAGGTGTTTCCCTTTCCCAGCGAACTTCATCTCTGCCAGCCCCTGCTCCCTGTTGCAATGCAAGAGCCTGCGCTTTCAGTTCCTCAGTTAAGGCCTTACTAAACTCTATCAGTCTCTCCTGCATGGCTACCTGTTGCTGGAGCCTATCATTGTGCTGACAGAGAGCCTCATTTTCTCTCTGTGCTTCCTGGTTGGTCCCGGAATACTGGGCCAGTCTTTGCTGCAGGAGGGTTACCTCCTGAGTCCCATCCCTACTGGCCTGCTCCTTTCTTGCCAGAGCATCTTCCACTCTCCTGGTGTGCTCTAACAAGCTCTGATGCTCTTTTTGGAGGTCTCCTAACCCCTGGAGGGGCAGGTGATTTCCTTCAATGTATTCTTTTAATTGGCAGACTCCCTGGCCTAAGGTGTCCCTTTCCTGACTAAGAGCCTGCATCTGTGCCGCCAGTTTGTCCCTCTGCCTTTGGAAGGCACCAGCTTTCTGGCGTTCTTGTTCAAACTCTGCCTGGGTATCCAGGTCTTTCAAAATCAGTTTATTGCTCTGTGTCTTCTCCCTATCTAGGTGGCTTTGCAGGGTGACTACCTGCTCTGCGCATGCCCTATTGAAGTCCAGTTGTTGCTCCAGCTTTTTCTGGCTCTGCAGTAGGGCGTCCAAATCTTCTTGGTACTCCTTCTGCAAGGCCAGAAATCTGTTATCCTGGTCAGACTTTTCCTGTTGCAGGATATCCATTTTCTCCTTTATTTTAATAATATACTGCCTACTATCATTTTCTGACTCCTGGGCCTTCTCTAATGCCATCAGTTGCCTATTTGCCAGATCTTGGCCTTCAGCACATTTGTCCTGTATGGCTCCCACATGTAAATATAAATATGCTGCTACCCTGGCAATCTTGTTGTGCTCATCCTTGGCCTTTGGGGCCATATATAGTTCACTCAGGGCCACATGTAAGGGACCCTGATCTCTCCATGTATCTGACCCTGTTTCAGTGATCTGGGGTGTGATTGCCTGCAACCAGACCGCCTGGTCCTGATGAGCCCACTCACCTCTCACAAATAGCTTATGTAAGAGGTGTTCTCTGGCTATTTTGATATCTATCAAGGTCGTCATTCTGGAACTTGATTTCCTTCCTGACTTACAGACGTTTGTATTTTATTTTTCAAAACAGACCGTTTCCTTAGTGCGTTCCTTTGAGGGGTGTTTTTAAAGTGTAACACGGCGTGGTGATCCAACAGAATGTATTTATCCTGTCAGTTAGCACACGGTATTAATCTGCACAAGTGATAGATCTAATCCAGAATCCCCGGCTACAAGCCCCCACTCTGTTAATGACTCCAATTAAGCATTCCCACTAAGTCAGTGCCTGGTCTGGGATTGCTCACGGGAAGCCCTTATTTATATATTTTTATGACAAGTTATGATCTGGATGATGAACCCTTGTATTACGCCCCTCTCTTTGAATCCCCCTGACCTCACTGAGCCAAGAAGTAGGTTTGCTTTGCAATTTAAAAAAAAATGTATTTGAAAAATTAGACAATAGAGATATATCACACTTTTATAATAAATTAATATTGATAGCACACTTGTGAATATGAGCAGTATTCAGCAATAGCTAATCCTACAGTAGCACAGTTCTTGGTTACTTATGAATAAGAACAGAGGTCTAAGGTAGCAGAGAATGCTTCATATGGTTCAAGGAAATGCAAGGTGGGACAGAATGCAACACAGAAATAATTTGATATGATTTCAACAAGAGATAATGTGATTGCTTTTTCTTTTGACAATTTACTCCCCCCTTTTTGCAATATAAGGAAATGGAATGAGAGCACACAGGCGGTGTAGAGCTTGTTGGAAAGCTTAGAATCTCATCTTTAAAATAAAAATTCAATCTCGCTTCTATCAAAAACGATTCAAGAGATACGGACCATTTCGTGAAGGTAGAATTTCAGAAATGAAATAATGATTCAAAAATGGCAAAATGACACTTTTACAGGTTGAAAATCGGAGAGGGGACACACGATTCTATAATGCAGTTTGAGACAGGTTCAAATGTTTTGAATCAGATTAATTTAAGCTAAGAGATGGGTTCTGCACAGTTCTAGCTGGGTACTCACTCCTAATTTTGGAAGGAATGGGCCTCATCACGGATCTGGTCAACAGGATGGACTGGACTTCTGGGCGGCTTCTGGTACTGTTTCTCTGGTTCTGGATCTCTGGTCCGGATCTCTGGTTCTGCTCACAGCGATCTGGTCTGGGTCCGGTCTGCGGTTCTGGAAACAGCTCTGCTTTCTGGGTGTTTCTGGCAAAGGGTTCTAGGCCAGAATCCGACAGCTCAGCCCGGCTGTTTGAATAATTTGCAAATGATTTTGAGGCCTGCTGAAAAAGGATTCAGCTTGTGGATTCAGGCCTCTCTGCTACAGGTTCTGGAGTCTGGATTCAAAGTTCTGGTCTCTGGAGATTGATGGATTTGAAGTCTGGAGTCTCCCGGCAAAGCGTCCTGCAAGAAAGTGGATAGTGAATGAATCACTACCTGTCCTGCACAGTCTCCTTTTATGTGTTTTGAAAGTGGGTGGGTCGGCTCATTCAGCATGCCCAACCCTCTCAACTTATCATTGGCCAATTCCTCCTCTCTCCCTTGATTGGGGAACTGAGTTGTGTGTCAGAGTGATGAGGTAGGTTTATGGGTCAGAAGGTCCTCCCCTTGTCAAATTGCACACAAATCTATATTTGATCCAAATACACATTTATCTATGTACCATTTTTCTAATATTATATGTCCAGTTAACATATTTTCTGTAGCACCAAACCATCCAATCCCTATCTTTGTAAGATGTCGTGTCCACTTTTGACAGAATTCTGCCCTTTTCATCCAGATAACGACCTCTAAACTTTTCCAGATTTTACACAAATGTGCACAAGGGATATGGGTTTCAGATGATAAAGTGTCAGATTTTTAACATGCATACATTTGGAGTAACAACCTTATTTTCCGCTACTACTCCCCAGAACATACCACAGTGTCCTGACACCTCATAAAATGTGCACAGAAAAATCACAAGAATGTTGATATTATTTATATAATTTTTACAAGTCCGCACTATGAATTATCCATCTTTTTAAAATTATGCTCTGGCCCCAAAGGGGTGTGGTTTTCCAAAGCACATGGTGGAATTTCTGGTTTGTCCACTTCCCCCAACTCAGCTTGCTCACAGATGCAGCGCCCCTCCCATTTCCTTCCAAGAGGAAGCCATTTACGACCCCCCTAATTTAACATTTGCCTGGGCCAAGGAAGGCTCATTGTTCAGTTTCCTGCAGTCCCCACGTGCCACTCCCCTAATTCAATCAGAGAGGTGTCATCTCCTTTTGGCAGGGGCAGCAGAATGCAGCCAGACCTGGGAACACAGCTGCTGATCAAGTTTCAACTCCTGTCAGGGGTAGTTGTCAGGCAGAATTCAATCTCTTTAAGCCAGGCTTCAGCTAAATGTAACTTTGGTTCCGAGTTTTCTACATTCAAACCAAACTTGCAATTTTTACACATGCAGCTAGAACACTGATTCTAAGTTCAAAACTATGACATTTAAACAATTGCAACCTATGTCACACTCAAAAGTAGGTCACTCATTTATTCTAAACATTTCGATTTTAGTGGCTTTAAACCCAAATTCACTTAAGCTGGTGACATCCCCAGCTATTTTCAATACATACATTAGACAATGACTTCCTTCCCGTCATTTCAGAATATAGTTTTACATTGTATCCACCTCTTAGCAAGTCTCTCTTTGGCCTGGTTTGGGTTAATTTGTTCAGTTTTACACAAGTGTCTGGTGGTTTTAAAACGCCAGCTTTCTGGTAGTGGCGAGCACCAGTATTGCACCCATTTTTGACATTAATAACAACAGATTTTGAACAGCACCATATTCCTTAGCACTGATTTCACTCATGGCGCTTCTGGCCCCTCACGCTCACACTGGTGGGTGACAGGTCAGGCGACCGTTTTGGTGTGCGCTCAAACTGCGCGGTTTTCTTGGATTTTGGCGCAAATGTGGGTTTTTCCACCATCTTGGATTTTCTAAGCCCACAGCACCAAATGTTGTAGCATAATAACTTGAACGTGGGTCCAGACACCCAACAACATGCTAAGTGTGAGCGGGGGGGGGGGTGGACTGAGCGAGAGGCCTGGTGCCCTTTATAACGCAGAGGGAACCAGGCAGCCAGTCCAAGAGGCAGACAAGGGTGTTAGCAGGTGAGGGGGAGAAGGAACGGGGAGAGGAAAGGAAGAAGAGAAGAGGAGTTTCTTGGGTAGCTTCTGGAAACTTAGGGAGATCCAGCTCAAGGCTGATGAGCACTAACTACAGTGTGACAGAGGAAAGTCACACTGTTACAGTGTTTTGCATGAGTAAGAGCAGTTGGATGGGCAGAGTATTACAATCTACTGGATAACTCAACTCCCTGGTATTGTGAGTGGGTGAGGCTAAGAATAAGAAACAAAGCAGCATGGTTTAATCTGCTCAAACTTTCAATCACTCAAGCTGTCATTTCACTAAACCAAGCTGGCCCACCGATGGCAGTCATTTGAGACCAACTCAGAAGTAAAGTGCTCGGCTGAAGGAAAACACGCTACCTGAAGTAAGTGAGTAGATTTAGGATTGTTATGTAATGACTGAAAGGCAGAACATTAGAGCAGGGTTGTCCAACTCCAGGCCTTGAGAGACGTAATCCCGACAGGTTTTCAGCATATCCCTAATTAATATTCATGAGAAAAAATGTATTTAGAATCACTGTATGCAGATTTATCTCATGAATATTGAAGAGGTGTTCCTGAAAATCTGAAATATTTCAGGCCCCCAAGGCCTGGAGTTGGACAACCCTAATTTAGAGCGCTTAATAGTTGGCGCCCCTTGCCAAGTGATACAAAATCCCTTGACCCTTTTGCATGTTTCAACCGTCATTAAATAGATTTAGCTGCATTGCCTTTAGGCTATTGACTCAGCATCCTGATGCTTTTACCATTATGTGTTAGCTTGAAATGAAGGTATTAGTGATAGCGCATTCCCACTGTGGTTCAGCTGCGCTTACAATATGAGGCACACAACACTAAGCTAAATGTGGGTTTCAAATGCATTGAAATAGCATCTTGTAACGAATGTGAAACTTACCTAGAGGCAATTAAGTGGAAACTGTAAAGGATAATGTGCCCTTTCCTATTGTGAGGTGGAGTAATGGTAGTTAAGGATCAAGTGATGTTGTGTCAATGCACAGCAAGGTGTTAATTCTCTGCCATTGTCAAATGCTATTAAGCAGATGTTTTCTTTCACATGAGAAGACAGAGCTATAGCCAATAATTGGAATGGATTTTTTTTTTTTAAAGTCAGGTCAACCATCAATTTAGTGTTCAATTACGAAGCACACAAAACCCACAAAAGGCTGCACTTTCGCTTAAAATGTGCTGTGCGTTAGTTAAATCAAACGCTAAAGTATGCAGATACCTACACTATCAGCACGTTCTTTGTATCATAGAAACCCTGGATTGCTATAGTTTAATACATGGATACATGGATTGCTCAATTTGTGATTCATAAGGTTGCGATCTCTCATGATTTTATCAATATTTGTCATTTTTATACATTATGGATATTTGACGCCGCAATCATGCAAGGTTGTATATGTGCACATAATGACATTTATGTTAATGTTTCCTTGATTTACCAAGACTGTTTTGTATTTTATGTATTTTGTGCTTTCCTCCTACTTCACTCACTTGTGCTATGTATTGTCACCTGTACTGTAACTAAGTTACACGATGTCTTGTGTTCTGTTGCGCCCATCTACCCAAGGGTTTGTTGTGCATTACCAGATAAATAAACAAACAAACAAACAAAATAATTTCGATTATAATCAGACATTATTTTAACCTACATACAAAGAGAAAGCTGATAACATAGTTCCCAATTGTTTCCCAAGGGAACAATGTGAGTCTCTATACACTCCCTATGTGGGGGATTTCCTCTGCACCGACTTTGTTTAACTCAGTCTTTCAATTTTGCCCCTCACTTGACCAGTTCCACTACCCTCCCAGAGAGAGGGAAAGCCATTGTTGTCTATGCATTATGTTTGAACCCCATTTGGCTTTGTTGGAAGGGTATAGAGTCATGATTTGTCTGCCACAAGCACCACCACAGTCTTCCAATACTTGATTTTGTACATACATGGTTCTATTGCTAAAATGTCCCTGGGTCACACCACCAACACCGTTTTGTGCCATGTGTTCTCTGTGTTAAGTTGTTATGACAGAAAAAAGTGCAAAGCTCCTATTTATTTTTTAAATATGAATTCACAAATGCAATGCCACACTTGCTGTGCACATATACACGTTGACTTATTTAATTTGCACAGGGCAAGCCGTACTGCAAATCCTTTGCCTATCAGTGACCTTACCGTTTATTTTCAATGCATTGGATGCCCACGGAGTACATGCTTATACAACCATGGGGCACAGTCCAGTAGTACAAATCAGATTGCCCACATATGTGAAAGTCTTCTCTGACTCAGCCTGTGCCCACCCAAGTGACATTAAATGTGGAGTCCCACAGGGCTCTTGCATCTCGCCTACCCTATATAACCTATTCACAAGGCCACTGTTCAGCATTCTGGATGCCCTGGGCATCTCATACACCAATTATGCTGATGACACGCAGGTACTTATCCCCCTTACTTGGGATTACAAGTCCGATATGAACACCATCAATTCCATATACACAACAATCCAAACCTGGATGGCAGAAAACTAGCTGTGCCTCAATAGCGAGAAAAACAAACTTCTGCTGATTGGATCACCGGCCACCCTTGGAAGACTTGGAAGACTGGATAAACAATACAGTTCCTTCATGATTGACAACATATCAATTACGGTATCCCATGCTGTCAAGACCTTGGGTGTATTTCTGGACTCCAACCTTACTATGAACAGGCAGGTTAACACCATTGCTTCTACCTCATCATACCCCTCTAAACTGTCCAACACATCCAGACCCTTTCTCTCAGAACAGAACTGTCTCACCATTGCAAGAGCAATAATTGGTCCAGTTTGGACTATTGAAATGCCCTCTTTGTAGGGTACTCTGGCAAAAATATCTCCATGCTCCAAACAAAACAATGCTCTCAGGGCTGCCACTGGTATTTTCAAAAGGGACAATATCTCCGAGACCAGGAAACAGGTTCACTGCCTTCCCGTTAAAGAGAGGATCATCTTTAAAACTCTTGCCCTTGCACACAAATGTGTCCACAAGCTGACACCTCTCTACCTGGTTCAAAGAATAGCCAAGACACTTTCAGCAAGACCCATCAGATCGGCCTACACTAATTGAAAAGCCACCCCAAAGACCCGGAGAGTATGCCCAGGACTCATGAGATTCCCGACTATGGGCCTCATCACGACTTTGGTGGTAAAACTTAAATCCGGCGGTAGCGCTATTACCGCCGGATTTAAGGGTCCGCCAAAGCAGGACTTCGGCGGATTTCTCCCCAGCTCTGAGCTGGGGGGAAATCCGCCGAAAATTCACGCTATTACCGCCGGCGGGAAATCCGCCGGCGGTATTAGCGCAAAATTTCCCCATTGAGCCCAATGGGGAAAGGGGCATTCCCGAATGGGCTCAATGGGGAATGGGGATTGACATTACCGCCGAACTCGTGATCCGGCGCTATTAGCGGTAGGGCTAATTCCGCCCGCGCTAATAGCGTTACCGTTACCGCCCAAGTCGTGATGAGGCCCTATGGCCGCAACGCACTGGAACACTCTACCCCCCAACATTAGGACGATTTACTCACAACTAGCCTTTCGCAAAGCGATATAAACTATGCTATTTGTATAACTTAGCAACTGCTGCGCTTGCTGATGTTACTGTATGGAACTGTATATCTTTAAACACCTATGCATGCATTGCTAGGTTAAATGTATTTGTAACTATTAGCGATCTTGAACCATTTGTGCATTTATTCTAAGAAAATTCCTAGTGTCAGGCTGCCGGCATCTTAAAATGTGTCTGCAATCAGATTTCAACTTTTCAGCAATAAACTTGGGTGAACTTTATAAAAAGGTATCCATGGGCTCCCACAAATCTCCTTGTGATGTTTGGGTAGGTTTGCAGGTTTCCCCCAGATATACTGTCCAGCCTGAATCTGCTTGAATTTACTTTAAGAGCCATACATCTTTGGGAAGGTTTGGGATGATTCAGGGAGAAAAAGAAACATAAACAAACACTTAAAAGGCTTCAGAAAGGGAGCGAAGGTTTAGGGGAAATGGAGGGGTTGTGTGAGGCTCTGTGGAGGCCTAGCACAAGGCAATGCACTCCTGTGCATCTGTGAATGGTATCCAGGGAGGGAGGACAGCATGTTAAACACTGAAGTATATTATTGGTATTCCACCTTTTTCATACTGAGCCCCCTTTCAGTAAAAGTATTGTTTCCTTGCCCCCATTCCCCACAAACTGTAACAGTTTATATTTCCTAGTAAATGTTTATATATTTTATTAAAACAGTCACTGGAATCCCTTCTATAATAGTCTAGTGGCCCATGGATAACCTATGGCCCCTTTTGAGGGTTTGGGGGGCAGCCCCACAGGTTGAAAACTGTTGCTGTAGTACGGTATCTCAGTAGATGAATGCACCTACTGCAAAGATCTATGTGTATCCTTCAAATCCCAGGTTTGAATGGGGTTTAGAAGAATCCAGCCTTTCATCCTTCTGAAGTTGATCAAATTAGTAAAGTTGAAGTGGAAATTGTAAGACCAGTAAAGTCAGTCACACGTCAGCCAAATCTGGGTATGCGTCTGCTTTTCTTTTTTTTTAATAATGTTTTAAAATTTTTTTTATGTATTTATAACGCGCCGAAGCTCGCAAGCATCAGGGCGCGACATTCAGAGAATTGAAAACATTTAATATTTGTTTAGGTTATAATGTTAAAATATAGGACATTCACAAGAGTCACACACCTCTGTAAAGCCAACGTGGCTAGGAATTAGACAGTTATTTTTTAGGGGTGTATGGAATGTCATTATGCTGACCTTGCTATCAGGAGGACGATTGAGTTTATTTGATTATAGGGAGATGCTATGCTATTACCTCAGAAAGGACAGTGGGTTACCAAGTATCCAGTCTTTGGGCAGTATCCTGGCTGTAATAACGCCCAACTGTAATAACGTTAGCACCCAACAGTCTGGCGGTATTACCGCCAGATCACAGGTTGGGTGTTAACAGTAAATCTCCATTCCCCATTGGACCCAATGGGGAATTTTCTGCGCTAATATAGCTAGTGGTAATATACTTGTGATAGGGCCGGCCCTTAAATGCAGTGGTAATACCATTATCGCCGCATTTAACGGCTACCACCCAACTCATGAGGAGGCCCTTTGAAACAAAATAGGCACACATATGCATGCAAAACACACTTCAATGTGTTTTCTCTGATTGCATTACTGGTAGGGTCTTTCCCAAGCAGTAAATACATCGGAGTTGTACCCTTGCTGCCTGGCCCCACCTGACGCGAATCTTTGAAGGGTGTCCTTTCCCTGAGCTCCATGGTCTTCATCCCCTTCACCCTCCTTCCCCTTACCATCACGTACCTCATCCTGTAGCTCTACTTGCTCCTCTTTCATTGTGCATTGTTGATGTAGCTATGGCACCACGCCCCCTCCTCCTTCACTTCCCCTACCACCTGCCCACCCTCATCCACCTGCCTCCTGAACACACACACACACTGTCCCCACAATTCACGATCCATGGTTCTTTGCTACACTGCAAGTGCAGCACAGCAAAGACGACCTGCATTGCTCTTCCAGCGTGGCAAACCACGTCACCCAATACACTTGTACTTGCTAAACAACAAATGCAGATTAGTCAGTAGACTCTGTCATGGCCGTACAAAACTCTCCTCATTCAGAGGCTGCCACCTGTGACAAAGTCCTCTACCTGAGACTCGGATTGGCGGATATGGTGGTTATGGTGGCGGTTGCCACCACCTTCTGTTTAATGCTGGACCCAGATGAGTCATACAGCAGAGCCTGTGGTCCATCACATATTTACCCAGGACTGAAGCAGGGCAATGTCAGAAGAAAGCTACACTTAATTCTCCTTTCCCTTTAAAGTATCCATGTGTACTAAGCATGAATTATTCTTGAAATTACAGTACGTTTTTGTGAAAGCCTGAAATTGGCTTAGTCCATGTGTCTGTATGCCCCAACATAGGCATAGACCAGGAGGTGAAATTGATCTGAAGATACCGCTGACCCAATCCTGTATTGGCCAACACATGCACACAAATGTACCTCTACTCCTAAATAGGGCTGTCCAATAGAAGGGATCAATCCTAAGAGTAGAAGGTAGTCTGTGAGATGTGTGGGCACAAGAAGATAGTGATCGAGGTGCGAAGGATGTTGCGAGTGGAGAGAGGAGGAGGAAGGAATGAGGAGAGAGGCTTCTAGAGGGATAATACTTGCCAGTTGGACAAATTGTACCGCACTCCTGAAGACCAATGACCTTGTATAGAGAGGGATCCCAAAATGAACTCGCAACTAGTTCTGCTTTCATCTGTTGTGAACACCATAGGAGGAAGAGAATACAATGAGCTACCCTTTCATAGAGTAACATCATATAGCTACCACTCCAAGGAAGACTGGAGTTTGGGGAACGAGTGATCATAATTGAATCCATTTGGATTCTGGCACCACAGCATCAGGTGATGCCTGACTAATGGCTTGAAGTGAATGTGGGTCCAATGTGTAGTACAGACACTGGAAGTAATTTCTTTATGCTTCTGAAGACAAATATGAACCAGGGGATATTGGCTGACTGGCAGTGACCTCAGAGACAGTTGAGGTTTCTGGGCCATGAAAGCAAGAAGAACACTTCTTTCTTTAATTGTAATGACAATAATTCTGATGAATTTCGGGCTTTGAAAATATGGCAAATGACATTTCCCTCTGTACAGTACTCACCCATGGTAAAGCAGAGCCTGAATAATTCATAGCATGTATGTTTTGAAGTGGTCAGCGGATGGACCGGTGCATGGATCATCTAGTTCACTGGAAATGCATTGTATGTAGTAAACTGACTAGGGAAAAAGAACTTTCATGAAGTCCCACAGATGCATTATGAGATCAAAGGCAAGGGTACAAAACTGATAATGATGGTCCGCTACTGCAAATCAAAGGAAGTGTTGATGACTGAGATCTATTGGTATTGGAAAGACATTGTTGAGCTAGGGGCGGTCCCAACACAGGTCCAAAAGTGGGGAAAAAGGTAATCCACAGAACTCAAAAAGGTGTGCTCCCCTTGCAGGAAAAAACACAAAATCTATCGAAACACCATGGCCAGGAAGATGAACTGAACATAGCCAACTTCAACACATCCACTGCGGCCTGCACATTTTATAGCCACAAAGCAGGGCATTAGCATGTTACAAAAGAAATGTAACAGAAACATCATCCTACCATTACCATTGGCTGGTTGTAACAAGTCCCGTAAACAAGCTTATACATTGTTCAAAAACTACTTCCAGTGACCATTTCGTCAGAGGAAAGAACACTACACACCCAACATGATCTCACCCTCATTGGTCAGCAAAAAATACACCAATCCGATCTTGAGAAAATAATTCGATAAAGGGCTTTATTCTAATTCGAGCATGTTACCTCAGACAACTAGGGCTGCAACGTCCCACCGAGTTGGACCGATGAGAAGCAAACCAACATGGCACACACCTCCTCTATTCATTCTCCATTACCATTGTGCGTAACTGCTCACTGTAGCTCCCTATCTTGATCCATGTTGCCAACCCTGGTACCACTAACATACTGCAAGACTGCCAGGCTAAAGGAGAATCTCACTAAACCTGGATTAACAATACATATTTACAACATAGGTAAGACAATCATAAAGCATCTTATTAGTTTGTAGAAAAAATATATCTTTATTTTTTGTTACCAATATTGTGAAAATTTGACTTGTAACTAATGAAAAGCCATCACTATGCTTCACATAAACATTTGTGAAAAGTCATAAATACTGACGCATAGACACAAAATGAAGAAAGAAATGCCTTCACCTCATACACCCAATATGTGACTTCCAATGATTACACAGAAGCACATACATGATCTGTAACTAAACAAAATCATATGATCATGCCATTTATATTGCTGCCTGCACTATTCTATGTGCACAATGGAACAAAATAGATTAATTCTTATGGTTCCAAAGCATCTTGTTTCTAAACTATCTGACATGTTTCTGTCATAATGCCCCCACTGCTGACATTCCTCAGGGATTTCAAATGTAGCAGCATTTATAGTTATGTCATACATCTGTCATCCATCATGAAATAATTCATCCACTTTTCCAATACAATAAGTTGAATGCACGTTAACAGTATAATGTAATCAATATAACTTGTAGTCATTCTTGAATGTCAAAAAGCATTTTCATTTTAGCTCGACATCACACGGATCCTCTTGATCCTTAATTGACTAAATTGCTTTGTTTCTGAAGCCCTCTCTGTCTTTTTGAACAATTTGAGTTTGTGCCAGCATAGATAGGATTACAATGTGCAGCCTTTTTTGATTGTGAGGCCTTCTAGTAACCTCCCTGCAATGAATGGCCTTCTAAAAAAAATGTGACAGGTCCACTGCTGAACACTGATCCTGGACTATCATTTCTGCTAATTTCTCCATATTACTCAGCCAATTTCGCATTGTGGCTGCCTGAGAAGTAATTCCACCCCTCACTGTGGCGTTCACAAACATTATGTATTCTTTCCCTGTCTGATGAGGCAGCACTGGCTGTTTGGGACTGTGCCTTTGTCCCTTGGGAAACACTTCCCTTGCAATAATAAGCTGGCAACTATCTCATACCCCTCCCTACCTGCCCTGGAGTGCTCCATCCCCATATTAGTTGTTGGGCTGAAATTTTGGCCAAGGTCAGCATACCAGTCTAGGGTGTACTGGCAATAGTGACCCAACCCCACGCATTTGCCTTGCACAGGGCAGGGTCCGGCCCTGTGCTATCAGTCTAGACAATTTTGGGAGATTGCTGATTTTGCGGTTGTTGGTTCCAGCCCCACAACAGTTTGTGTGCTGATATTTCGACCCAACGATCGGCATACCAGTCTGGAGTGTACTGGCGATGGTGAAATCTGACCAACCCCACTCATTCACCCTGCACAGGGCAGGCGCCGGCCCTATGCTATTAGTACAGGTGATTTTGGAGATTGCCCATTTTGTGACTTTTCGAAAAATAGGAAGTTAGAACAAAAGGTCAGCATAACAGTTAGGGGTATACTGGCAATTGTGAAATTTGACCAACCTCACCCACCCATTTGCCCTGCACATGGGTGAAGCTGGGTCCGACTCTGTGCTATCAGTATGGGCGATTTTGGGAGATTGACGATTTTGTGATTTTTAAATAATAGGAAGATATGAAACAATAAAACATCCACAAGGCTATAGTAGACCTCCACGTGCATGCCAGCTACAGACCCGTGCAATGCCGGGTGGTACCGCTAGTACACTACAATAGTAGCTCAAAAGCTCTAACTGAGGCCTACTCAAAAAATTCAGAAGCTATTGTTCCTAGTACTTGTTACTGTCCCTACAATCGCAAGACAAAATAATGTAATGCAGTGTGCTCCACACTATCGGCAGGATTCATGGAACTTTTTGCACGTTCAAAGTGACCATTCACTCGTGAAAAGTGACGTTGCACTGCCGACACAATCCCTGATTCATGGCACTGTGCAAAGTGTATTTTTGCACTGCAAAATCAGTACAAGGTCATTTTGGACTGCAAAAATGGCTTACAAAATGACTTTGCACTGACTTTGCACTGCAAAAATACACTTTGCATAGTTCCATGAATCAGGGTTTGTGTCGGCAGTTCAAAGTCACTTAGAACCATGCCAAAAAGTTCCATGAGCGAGGCCCTAGGTGTTCTAAATAATATAAAAAAATAAAAAGGTGCACATGTTTGCCATGTACGAAAATATAACACGATGTGTGTGTGCTGTGGCAGATGGTGTAAGTTGATTGTACAGGCTATGCAACTTCAATCCAGCTGCCGTGTAACCTGGAAATGTAGTGTCACGGTCTTAATTGTGGGCAGGAGTGCTACACAATGTGCTGTGTGTTTTTATCAAGTTTAATGCATCCGGAACTGCGATGCCATGCGCCATTTGTTCTCTGCAATCATGTCATGCAGGCAGGTAGTGAATATGGTGCCTTGCAGTGTGCTGCATGCTGTTCGCAGACGTAGGGCAATGAGCTGCACAACAAATAATATGGTATGTCCTCTTCTGTGAGGTGCAGTGCATGCAAATGGTGCAAATAATACAATGGGCCTCATCACGAGTTTGGCGGTAACCCTTAAATCCGGCGGTCGCGCTATTACCGCCAGATTTAAGGGTCCGCCAAATCAGGGCTTTGCCGGATTTCTCCCCAGCTCTGAGCTGGGGGAAATCTGCTGAAAATTTGCGCTATTACCGCTGGCGGTAAGAGCGCGAAAATTCCCCATTGAGCCCAATGGAGAATGAGGCATTCCCAAATGGGCTCAGTGGTGAATGGGGAATTCCATTACCGCCAAACCCGTGATCCGGTGCTAATGGCGCCGGGGGGTTTGGCGAAAGGGCTAATACCACCAGCGGTAATACCGCCGGCGTTACCGCCCAACTCGTGATGAGGCCCAATGTGTTGTGCTGCAATGCTGGCAAAAAGTAAAGCTACAATGCAACAATTGCCTGTGTTATTAAAAACAAAATATACTACTGCATGCTAGTGCTATTTTGTGCCACCTCTCAGCTACTAACCTAAAGTTGTCAGCACGGCTACTGTTCTGGTGGCACATGACCATTACGTCACTGTCGGGGTCCTTATGTCCTGCTAGATTACCTTTCTCAGGGGGCACCTGCCCTCACGTTGTGGGCTATGCACTGCATCTGAACAAGGTGAACTTAATTCTTTACGGACAATTGAATTGCTCTGGGACACTTCTAGCAAGAAGGAATGGATACACTCTCTTTTAAATGTGATGGTCTGAAGAGAAAGGTTCAGATTTTCAACATCTAAAATGCACATAATTTCCACAGAGGGGTGCTGAATGAACAGGAGGTTTGAATTGAAACCATTTTAAATCTCTAAAACCAGGACTAGACAGCTGGCACCCGTCTTCAGAATATTCCCCTTCCGGTAAATCCTTTACTTTCTGCACATCCATGTGTTGTAACCTGGCAAAGGCCGTCTGCAAACTCAGTCTTGTAACTCTCATTAAGGACACACAGGTCTTAAATGGACAGTTCTCAAACCACATACAAAGGCCTGAAATCTGGCTTCCAACTGTTCTTCTGGTTGGAAAATGATAGAGCTCATGGGCCCTGGGTTGTCAAAACAGATCTTGGGACTACTGAAGAAGAGGAGGAAAAGTTGTTTCAGCACAGGGAAGGTACGAACCTTCCTTACATTACCCTTATCCAAGAAGGAACTGAATGCAGGCTTGCCAGATGAAGCCTTGCCAAAGGAGGATGGCCTGGGCCTACATTTAACCAAAGTTCCCATCTCCTGTTGCCTATTTGAACATTTCCCTGAGATTCTTGCCAAACAATATCTGAACCAAAAAAGGGAATTTCAAAGGAGAAGCCTTCTGGTTTGTATCAATATTAACCTCTTTGATCTTAACTTGTTGACGGGTGACCATATTAGAAGACCAAGCTACTGCAGACGATTGCCACTTCTTTTAGGAACTGCACCAGTTCATGCATAAAAAGAAGCAGTAATTCACAGCAGTATGAGCTCTCTTTCAGGGTATTCCAAAAACTATCAAATGCTGGAGGAAGGACTGAAGTGTAGAAAAACCATAGGCACAGGCTTTGACCACAACATTGGAGGTTGCATAATACCTTTGTAAGATGTTTCCACCTATTGTGTTTCTCTCTCTGAATAACTACTTCCACAGAGACCACTGAAGTTAATTCTGAGATTCTTGGAATGAGGGAATTCATCCTTAAAGTCACAGGGCCTCATTCCGAGTTGGGCGCAAAAGGATTAACGGCACCGGTAAGGACACCGGTGCCGGTAAACCCTTTGTGCCCTATTCCGAGGTCCCTTAGCGGGTCCCTCCTTTAATGTCTGGTCTGACCAGGCGTTATGGATGGGACCCGTTAAGGGACTTCAGAGCTAATAACGGTACTGCAAATTGCGGTACCGTTATTAGCTACTTCCCCATTCCCATTGAGCCCTATGGGGGCTCAAATGGGAATGGGAAATGGCTTTTTCAATGGGGATTTACCGGTTCCGCAAAGGTTGGACTACACCGTTAAGTCCCCATTGAACCAAGTTGGAGTCGGTATCGGTACGGGAGGTAGTCATGGCGCAAATAGCGCCATGACTACCTCCATGCTCGGAATGAGGGCCACAGGATAATTCTCCTCATCCACATACATAGAGTACATGAGGATTTAAAAACAGAGAATTGTTCCTCTGGTCTGTTTACTTCCATTCACAAAACCCAACCAGCTGGCCTCCATTCCATAAAATGGAGGCCAGATGAAGGAACTGCCGGGCACTCCAAACCCTTCACCTTGTTTAAGGTAGATGAAAGGTCTTCATGCAGAATCCCCATTCCAACCATGATACAGGCAAACATTGCTTTCATGACTTATTGACCATTGGTGCAGCCAAAACATTGAGTGAACTAATTTTGTGCCTGATAAGGCTCTGCTACCCCATCCTGAGAGAGTTTATGGTGGTTCGGCACTTGAGTAGCAATCGAGTGTGATGTGTGGCCTGGAGTTCGATGGACACTATTGTGAAGGGATTGTGGGCAAATCTTATCCATGCAAATTACATCTAAGCTTGGGAGGGAGCATATAAGGAAATGTGTACTCCTTGCAAACTGTTATAGCAACCATGGATTAGTAGTTTGTGGAAGATCAGGTGGTCATCCACTGTGCAGAGCAGTGGTGTAGCACAACATTTGGGCCCACCCTGCAAGTCATGCTGAGGGCCCACCAAAAAGCACCTCATGTAGGGGCAGTACTGCATTCCGGGTTGGCATGGACCACCGCACATGGACAATTCCTGTGATAATTAAGCTGTTGCAGGGGTATGCTGCACACTGCACTAGGTGAAAGATCCACGCATGTATATCTTTCACCCAGTTTAGAAATAAGGAGGCAAAGCCTGTCCCATGGTACCCAAATGTACCAGCCACCAGTGGTCCATTGGAGGGGATGTAAATATTTGCCAGAAATATGCGTGAGTTATCAAGCATAGCCATGGAGACCGAACCTACCAGGGTGGGTTTGGAGATTATCCTCCCCTGAGAACATTTTTTGAATAATGAGTTAAAATTGTACATTATACTGCACACTTTCTGTGAAAAAACTGATAAAAAGCCAGACCGTTTGCAAGGGTAATTCGTAACAATTATTTGAATGATACAAGTCACCAACAGTGCACTGGAGCATTTCCCAATGCGCTTTCGTGATGCCTTTCCACACAATATATACCAGAATAAAAACATCTTCACTCTGACTGTTTTCATGCTGGCTTCACCAATATATGCCAGTGCTCCTTTAACAGAATATACTCATGTTTTCTTTGCACATAAGGCCAATAATGATACTATGAGAAAACATGTACTAGCTGGCTCTGCCAATATGTGCCAGTTCCCTGACCTAGGAACCCACTCCAGTTGGGGTTGTCATTAAAAATGCCATTGCACAATAGAAATAATGTCTATACTATTTGCACCAATGCATGAAAGTCTAGACACGTAAGACCACTTATCATGCTTACTTTAACATAGATTCCAAGTTAAAAATGTTATACCACAATAAGAAATTAGTAGACTGTCTGCACCAAAATGCTAGTCTATCCGTTTAATAAGAATTATGATGCTTACATCATTATAAATGCCCAGTAAAAATGGCATGCCACAGTAAGAAATGGCTAGACTGGCTGCACCAAAAGTTCAGTATAGGCAGCTAATAACAATTATGATGCCTTCTTTACCATCAATGCCTAGTAACATATGCCATGCCATAGAGAGACATGGCTATACTGGCTGGGTCAAAATGCCAGTCTAGCCATGTACTAAGACTTATGATTGCTTTACCATGGATTCCCAGTGCAAAATGTCATGGTACAGTAAGAAATAGATAGACTGGCTGCACCAAAAAGGCAACCTAGCCAAGTAATAACACTTATCATACTTGAGTTATCATAGTTGCCCAGCAAAAATGTCATGACTCCCCCCTGAGCACCTCAGCTCCTTGCCTCAAACAGGAGCACATTCCTTATGTGATTATTCAAAATGCCATGCCTGCCCCCAGAGTCCTCTGGCACCTCAAACGCACCCATGAGTGGATTCATTGATTATGTGTGTGTGCAAGAATCTGAGGGGCCCATGGGCAGGCATGGGATATTTTACTGGACATCTATGATAGATGCATCTTTTACTGGACATCCATAGATACCCATTAAAAAAAATCATGCCTGCTCCCTGGGCCCCCAGCACCTCACACACACACATATAATCCCATTCATTGATTATGTGTGCATGTGAGGCACTGGTGGGCCCAGGGCGCAGGTATGTCATTCTTTACTGGGCATCTGTGGACATCTCTAGGGGGCAGCCATGGGCTCCTCAGCTCCTCACAAGAATACAATCACTTTCATACCCAGACATTCACTCACCATTCTTTCAATCATACACCTTCAATCACATTCACTCATATGTGCCACACAGCCAGAACATTTACGCTGCAATCTCAACACACACAACTAGAACACGTTTACACAAACACACAAACTGCATCATCATTATCATCATCATTCACACAACAGCACATTCACACCCATACATACACCATTAACATGCATGTGCGTATTTATACACATATATTACACTTGCTAAAAAAGTATATGGATCACTCAGATTTTTTTTGCAAAGTTTGGTGATGTTTGGTCCAGGGGGAGAAAAGTTATAGAGGGGGTCGCACACCATCTTTTATTCCCATAGACTGAATGGGGGGGGGGACTTTACGCACGCCTACAGGTGAAACCGTTGGGCGATTGTTACCAAATTTGCGGCAGGGGCTTGGTCCCGAAAGCGTGCTTTTGTAAATTTGGTGCCAATCCGTCCAGTAGTTTCCTTTAAAACAACCAAAGAATATGTCTCCAAAAATGTGTGATATCTATGTCCGCTCCGCGGTTACACTTCCCTGTTCGTTCCGCGGACAAGATACCGATTGGCCAGGGGGGTAGCGTCATGACCGCAGACACGCGACATCTTCGCCGATTGGCTACAGCGGGCCGTGATGTGCGTCAGAATGTGTGGATGCGCCCGACATCTTGGATCCAAAGCAGCACGGTCGCTACCAGAGGCGAAATGCAGTTTCGGAAAGTGTTTTGCTCTGCTACAGTGCGTGGGGAGGATTACAGAGTAAGAGATGGGTTAAATACTGTACTTGTTTGGGCGGTAGGTGTTAATGATGTGTTCGTCATGCAAAATGGTGTTTGGGAAATTATTTTGATCTCCTATAGTGATTGGGAAGGTTCAGAGAGTAAGAGATGGACAAAATACTGTGCTTGTTTGGGCGGCAACTGTTAATGATGTATTCGCAATTGCTTCCTTGTTCAGGATATTTGTACGTCCAGAAAATGAGGGGTGTAATAAGGGTAGTATTTCAGTACGTGCTGTGTGCAGGCACCTTGAAAATGATCGAAGGACATGTGTGGTGTTAGTGACCATTGAAATTGGGTACATGTCGTTATTACATTACATTTTCATATGGGTCTCTTATTAATTACTACGCCACCATGGTTGTGACATGCTGCGGTGGTTGTGGGCAGGGCCTAGAGTTTTGGATGCATGGCCGTAGGCCGTAGGCCGAAGGCCATACTTCCAAAACTGTAGGCCCTGGCCACAACCACCGCAGCATGTCACAACCATAGATACTCCTGTACTATTGATTATGGATTACATGGTTGTGGGGAGTGTGTGCTGTGTTGGGTGCTTGGCCGAAGGCCGAAGGCCAAGCACCCAAAAACAAAGTAATAAGGGCTGCAGGTATAAACCAGTGCACACCAACACATTGGGCCTCATTACACGGATGGCGGTAAGGATTTACCGGTACCGGTAAAATATCGGTACCGGTAAATCCTTACCGCCTTACTACGAGGTCCCTTTGCGGGTTGGGGGATTTAACGCCTGCTTTTTGCAGGCGTTAAAATCCAACCCACAAAGGGACCTCGGAGCTAATTACGGCACCGCAAAATTGCGGTGCCGTAATTAGCGCCTTCCCCATTCCCATAGAGCCCTATGGGGCAGAAAAGGGAATGGGGAAGGGCAATGGTGGAAGGGGGATTTACCGCCCCTTCTACCTTGGAATGGGGCGGTAAATCCCCTTTCCACCAAGGCGGTGCCGGTATTTTACCGGCATGAGCCATGGCGCTAATAGCGCCATGGCTCACCGCCTACCGTGTAATGAGGCCCATTGTAATATCTATGGACATAGAGCTAGGCATGCAGTCTCTGGCGAGATCAAGTGAAGCATACCACTCCTATCAATACACCCCTTCCACTGCACATCCTGAGGTGTTTGTGGCCAGGTTGTAGAGTTTTGGCTGCATGGCTGCAGGCTATAGACCATATACAATACTTCTAATACCCTAGGCCCTGTCCAGAAGCACCACATCATATTATAGCAATGCATACACCCGTAGTATAGGTTAGCAAGTTAGATGGTTTTGGGGAGGGTGTACAGTGTTGGATGCATGGCCGAAGGCCATGCACCCAGAAATGACCTTATCAGCAGTGCAGTTATAAGGCAATGTACACGTATACATTGAAATGTTTGTGCGCACATATCCAAATGTCTAGGTCCAGCCCCCAAGCACTGCAGCATATTAGACAGGCATGTTAGTGGCTGTGTTGTTATGGTGCAGTTGCTGTTTCCATAGGAAGAACACTTTTTGGCAGCCTCATACCTGTGGTACCCTTGGATGGTTTGTTACCAAAGTTTGAAGAAAAAAAAATCTAACACTCTGACTTTCTTTGGAAAGTTTGGTGATGTTTGGGGCAGGGGGCGAAAGTTCTAAGGGGCTGGGGTTCTCAAAACGTCTCTTTTCCCCTTAGATTGAATGGGGGATAAAGTTTGTGCCCGCAAACATGTGGCTCTTTCCCTGATTGGTTGTGGAACAGCGTGAAATATGTCAGCTTTCTTTTGTGGCTCCCCTATCTTTTATTCATGTTTTACTGTACGCGCATATCGCCAGAAACGCATCCAGAAGAAGATAGCATTGGACTTGTCACACTCATGTAATAGTATTTTAGAAGGTGACATTTGAGGGGGGCAGAATGGGATGTGCAAGTACAAACTGAAAAAGTGGACTTTTCTTGTCACCAAAGTGATACGTTTAAGTGGAAGTTTCTGCTCACTGTACCACGATTAATTACGGCGTGTGAGTTACAATGTTTGTTAAATTAAATTGCGGTCAGACTGGCGTTGTAAGTTTACAAAACTAAGGACACCATCTGCAGTGTTTGCTGGAAACAGCGCTTCTGGAGGTGTATGGGAGTAGCAGTTCTCATAATTGGATTGCAATATGTTGCTTCAAAGAAAGAATGTATTTGGTTTCTCAGTGAAGGCCACATGAGTTGTTTTTTCGGTTGACCGCTCAATACGCCCGCGCATCCGAGTGAATGTATAAGGGGCAATTGTTTTTTGACCGGGACCGAAAGGGAAAGTTAGTAGCAATTCACGGTATGAAAGGGTAAAAAAAAATAGCAATTGATAAGGTTATGTTTTAAAAAGTTTGCAAGGGACTTGCAATATCAGTATACAAAGATTCTTCGATGCAAATACATTGGCGTGTGACTTGCACAAACAGAATGGAGGCAGTAAATATTATGTAAGTTTATTTTTGCCCACTCTACAGCCATCCGCGCTTTATTGTACCATTTCCGCATATCTAATTGTGCAAATATAATTGCTGTATTATCTTTATGCACTGTTAAATTTTTCCTGTAACGTTGCAGAGTGACCAGGTTGTACGTTTGCAGCTTATGAGTGCACTCATCCTTTTTTAGCATGAATATTTTTTATTTAAAATGGTAACTTTGTCCTCATAGCTTTGGGTGTTACTTTGCATGTTTTTTTGGTATTCTTTGAAATGAGGAGACATTTTTCTTTTAATTGTCCTTTATAATTAATTTCATAAACGATTTATCCTGTTCCTGTGTAGGTGGTATTTTTTTAACTCTTATGGCTAGGGTGGCCAACTGTCCCGGATTTCGGGGGATTGTCCCGCAATTAGGTGCTCCGTCATGCAGTTTGCAGAGTGGCTGTGCGGGACACAGGTTGTCCCGAGTTGCGTCGGAAGAACCTGCCTCCAGCACAGCCACTCTGCACACTGAAGGGGTCATGTACACAGCACGGCGTTGCCGCCTGCTGCATTTTATGTCTGCCGGCTCTGCAGCCCTGGCTCCTTTTGAGCCTACAGTTGGTACTGTAACGCTCTGATACCTGGCTTCATTGAAATGCTAATGCTTTGTTCCTGGGGTCGTGATGGGCAGGTTTGCAGTTAAAAAACTTGACCATCCCCTCCCAATGACAAACCATTTGCATTTCAATTAAGCCAGGAATTAAGAGCCATTGAAAAGAAATTACATTTACAAAGGGGCGGGCCAAGTGAATGAGGTGACGTCATGACCGCCTTGTGGGCAAGTGTCCCGTGATAGACTATCAAAGAGTTGGCGACCCTACTTACGGCGCATGCAAAATGTTGCCATTGTAGCCTGCTACTATAGGTTCTAATGGGAATTAGTAACATTTTACTAACATGTCATGTTTGAACACGTACATTTGTATTGTACTTTGCACATTTTCTGTGTCTTTTTTGCAGATGTTTGTTAGAGGTTGGTTATTGACACGTACTTTCTGTAACTTTTCCCGCCTAGGTATATCATGCCATACTGTGTCTGCCATGGTTTTCAAATGCTGAGTGCGGGCTTCTTCGGACAGCAAATGCAACTGCTGGTGAGCGCTTGCCTGTCCATAGTAATTATGTGGAATGAGACTGTAAGCCCAATTTGTCCGTACGCTGAACTCGCTATCCAGAGCAACGTCACTTCATTTATGGTGCTGTAGGCTCCAGGTCATGAAGACTTCTGGGAAATAACTTTGGAAACAAAGCGACTGCTTCAAAGAAGAGTTAAACAATTTTGTATGGCAAAATAACAACGTGCTCCTCTTCTTCACCATTTCCTATGCCACCCTTACAAGCATTGTTATGATCGTATTGACAAAGGGCTTACTCTGACGAACTCTGCCAGTTTGTTGTTAAATAAACATACTTTGCAAACTCTATAATGTTCACGTTTTCTTTTACCTTCCACTGTATTATTTCCAAATGTAAGTTATTAGGTGGTACGCCGCTGTATGTTAAGTGTTGCGTCACGTCACATACTTGTGCTTTGAGCAGCCTACCATGGAAAGGGAAGAGGGTGTATGTATGCAATAACCGCCTTCCCTTTCTATGGAGGCCATCTTGAAAGAAGATTTTGTTTTGTAATCCAAACTGCCAAAGCCGCCCCAGATTACAACAAGTAGGCGTACTTTTCAGTAGCACACGTTACTGCTTTCCTAATTTAGACTATTACTGGCAAAGATCATTTAGCCTATGTACTTTACTGAGAAATATGCAGTATTTGTAGTGTATGGCAATTTTATTTTTTGTTACACTGTGAAAGGCCGTTATTAACGCATTATTTCCTTTGTTTACGGGCGCCTTTCTTTTTTGGCACAGCAGGCAATAAGGCAATTTGCGAACGGCAATGAGCAAAAAGGCAACAAACGGTAATATGGGTCGGTAGATGTACAGCGACAAATTTTATCCGTTTGTTATGTGCAAGGTAGCGCCACTGTTTCTTATGATTTCACATTACACCACTGCTGCTGTTTCTTAGGGAGGAAGGGTGCCTTTAGCTGATGTGTTTTTCAGATAACTACAACTTTTGCTACCAATATATAATGTGTAGTGCATTGCTAATCGCTGCAAACCAATACATGTTGGCATTGTGTACGGCAAATGTTGGAGGTGGACTTTGCTACATGATTATAAAATGTATTTCCACACTGACCACGAGGCATAGATCGTACAGTTAAGAGTGTACTGATTCTGGGACATGTCACGGTGTAGTATGCCAGCATACCTTCATGTGGTATTTTTCGCAAGGTGTATACTGTTTAACAAATGACCCTTGCTAAAGGGACGTTATGTTTACGTTGCTCTCCTGAAAATCTGTGACATGCAGTACACATTGTTTTTCTTAATAAGACCTTATACTTACATTGTGCTACTAAAAACCTGTACAATTCACTAAAAAGGGGACGTTATGGTTAAGTTGCGCTACTGAAAACCTGTGAAATTCCATAAACAAACTTTACAACCGTGCCATAATACAAACGTGCCATTATTGTTCCAAGTAAAACTGAAAAAACGCTAAAATTCCCCAGTTATGGTAAGCTAAGCAACCATAACTCGCGCCACCACCGTGCACTGCTAAGACTAACACCTAGGACATCAAAGATGACATCACAAATGTCATTGATGACATCACATGTCTGGCTCACTCTTTTTTCCTTTACTGATATATCTAGATCAGTAACAGTGAGGAACTAAAAATTCCAAAAAGTAGTATATGTGTACACTTATACTTCACATGTGTTCTTAAAGTAATTTACTTAATCTCCACTTACAGCATATGAAACATATATAAAGGGGAAAACAGTCTTGGACAACAGCAATGCTTTCTATGTATGAAGATGATTAGTAAAGTTATCAACACTGTCTTATAGTACTGTTGTTTTTTTACTACTGTACTTTCCCTGGATATGCTCATATTTGTACACATTGCACTTACCTTAGGGCCTAGGGCCTAGTCACAATATGTGATAGTTATACATAGAGAAGTAGTAGCTTTGAAGCAGAGCAATAATGTCTGTGCATGAAGATAATTAGTTAGGTTACTTCACTTTCCTTGTATATGCTCATATTTGTATGTGTTGTTGTCTGTTTTGTGTGCAGTAATGCAATAATGAATAAGTGGGTTTTATTAGGTACTTATTATATGTTTCACAGTATGCAAAACTCTAATAAGAAAGCATTGATAATTTTAGTACTTAACATGGCACAATTAATAACATTGCATCTCCATCATGTCTGCTTCACACTATGTCTATGTTACTACATGTGTACATTAGTATATTGCAAAAAATTAATAATGCAATGCTAATTGGATTAATGCATTGCTTAATGCACTACGTACCTCATGATATTTATTCCAATGATCCTTGGCACTTTTTCTATTAACATTACAATAAGAATCCCTTTTACAGACTTTTCATGAAAGGTACATGCACATGTGATGTCATCAGTGATGTCATCAATGACCTTTGTGATGTCATTTTTGATGTCCTAGGTGTTAGTCTTAGCAGTGCACGGTGGTGGCGTGAGTTATGGTTGCTTAGCTTACTATAACTGGGGAATTTCAGGGGTTTTTCGGTTTTACATGGAACCATAATGGCACCTTTGTATTATGGCACGTTTGTAAAGTTTGTTTAATGAATTTCACAGGTTTTCAATAGCGCAACTTAACCATAACATCCCCTTGACTAAGTTTTTTTTTAGTGATATATATATATGACTGCAAAGTTTCATTAAGATTTGTTATAAAATAATATAACCAGTTATTAAAACAAAAAAATAATTGTGTCCTATTTTCATTTTCCCACAGACAAACAAGGTACATTTTTGCCTGACCACACAGCCCAAACCTTTGGACGGATTTGGAACAGGTCCGAAACAACTTGAAGCATTTAAAATAGGTCTTTTTGTGGGTTGGGGTTATTCTGCCCAGTCGTTTCTTAAAAATATTTGACAGAGAAGAGGTTGTCTATAGATAGCTATGTATCGGGTAAATGCCAAAACAGGGGTTTTTAGAAATGAAACAGCCGCCATCTTTTTTCTCAATGCGACAGATAGCCGTTGCACCGGCATGCTGGAAATACCACCAAACTCCCCCAAAAAAACCCATACCAGCACCCTCAGTGCCAGTGGCTCTGAATCCAGCTCCACGTTACCGCACTCACCGGCACTGTTGTTACAGGTGCCGTTATTAACGTGACCAGAAATAACGTGATCGCTGGAACAGGAAATGGACCGGCAGCTATTAACAAAACACAATCCATTGCAATCATCTGTGCACAGAAGAGACAGCCACATCCCAAGCACAGATAATCAACCGGAGACATGTCTGCCAGAGTACCTGCAGCACGGAGGCGCAACCTGCGGTTCAGCAAGGCTGAATTAAATATGTTGGCTGACACGCTAGTAGAGCATGCTGAGGAGGTTTTCAGCAGCGGCCTACCGCGGCAGGTACAAATGTGCAAGAAGGTAATCTTGGAGGAGGTGACCCGGAAGGTCACGGCAATCGGGGCAACACCCAGAACAGTCTGGGACTGCCACAAAAGGTGGGACGTTCTACGTCTGAGGGTGCGAAACCCTCTGTCAGCACAGCGCACCCAGGGCATGGGCACAGGAGGCGGCCCTGCATCTCCCTTCCACCTGCAGCCATGGAAGGAGACATGCAGCAGCGTCTTGCAACTCGACGCCACTGAGGGAGTAGGTGCACCAGAGGCTGGAGGTGTTACATTGGGTGAGGCTGGCAAGTACCCATAAGCCCAATGCCAGATCACACACCTTGTACCCTGTATACAAATGAGTAGGCAAACAGGTCAAGTATGTAGTGCCCAACACCAGCTCAGCCCTGCTGGCTGGCACCGCCACCATCAGAAAATGACCAGCCGAACACATCACTGATACATGTGGGCAACTCGTCCCATCCACCACGGTCTATCCTGCAAATTTCACACCAACACAGTAAGTTCCATAGAACCAGTCACATGTGTAACACATCATGTCACAACCAGCCACAACACCACATCACACAGCTTGTGTGGCACACCCATAACACCCAAATCGTGAAACACCAGTACACCACGCAACAGCCACTGCACATACCATGTTGCCACACCACACATGCACCCGCACAGCATCCCCGACACAGACATGTGTGCACTATGCCATGTCCACCACCATGTCCATGACACAGAATTGTCACCTGAAAGTACTAGCACTTATATCTGTCTCATGAATCCACACCCATCACTGATGCCCTGCCTTTCTGACCCCCACAGGCACATCATCTGTAAATGAAGTGGAACAGCCGAGCACATCCCGGCCCACCAGGCCATGCTTGCGACGGACCACCACCACATCCACACAGGACTCGACTGCATCCTCTGAAAGGCGTGAGAGACCAACAACTCCTGCATTCCACTAGCCACCCACCATCCTGGAGGCACATGCACCCCTGCCACCACCCATTCAGGAGACACTTGCACCCCAGTCACCACCCATCCAGGAGGCACCTGCACACCAGCCACATCCCAACCAGGAGGCACCTGCACCCGAGCCACCACCCAACCATGAGTCACCTGCACCCCAGCCACCACCCATCCAGGAGGCACCTGCACACAGGCACCTCCCAACCAGGAGGCACATGTACCCCAGCCACCACCCAACCAGGGGTCAACTGCACCCCTTCCGCAAGGGGGTTCACAAGGTGGTCCAGATGACAACATTGGGGATGACAGTGGAGTAGGAAGCCTGGAAGCAGCCACAGCTATGAGGAGGCCAAGGGTTTCAGTCCTGTTGGCCCAATGAGCCCCCAACGCCCACCCCTATGGAATGTCAGGGATATTGAGGGCACCTGTCCAGAATGGAGGCATGTCAGGAATCACTGGCTTCAATGGTTGAACAACAACTGCATGAGGCCCATATCATGCAGCAGGGTCTTCAGGCCAGCTCCAGGAGGTCCGCAAAGTCACAGGGCAGAGCCACAGCTGCCATTTAGAATTTGGCACGGCATGTGAGGGAGTGGAGTAGTGTGATGTCCTTCCTGGTTGAGACAATTTCCATGTTGGTGTAGGCCCTCATGGACCAAAGGCACATGCTCATGCCACTGGCTGCCTCCACAAGTTCCACTACATGGAGTTCCCTTCAAAGCAGCCCAAGGCGTTGTTCTGAGCGGCTGTCTCGGACAGCAGAAGGCTGCACCCCTGAGCCTAACAGAGGATGGAAATAGGACACTGATTGAGGGGGTGTGGGGAGGGACATATGGGTGGGGGTTTGAGGATAGTTGGGGTGGGGGTGTGGGGAAAGTTGGGTGGGATTGTAGAGGGAGCTAAGGCTTTTTACTATTGTAAATAATTGTTTTTGTCACAATATATTTTGTGTTGAAAAATAAATCATGACTGGACATTGATCTTTCAGTGTGAGTGCATTTATTCATGTACAGTGCCCAGTACCCAGTGTGCTAGATGTCCTGTGCCGTGTGTGTAATAGATGCTCAGAAGTAGTGATATATGAGGTCTTCACGTGTGACACGTCCATCTATGCCATCAAGGCACGGTGCAATAGCCAGCTCATCGTCACTGTCATCCTCAACCTCTGGCGGGTGCATGTCCATGTTGGGGGGCAGTGGGACATTGCGCATGATGCACATGTCCAACATGGCACAGGCAGGCACAATTTTCCCAACCTTTTCAGGGCTGTACATGAGTGCTCCCCCGATGTGCTGAGGCAGCGGAATCAGGTCTTCAACAATACAAAAGCCTGTTCAATGGTGCAGTGAGTACGTACGTGGGCACGGTTCTATGCCTGTTCATGGATGTTATTGGGGTCATCATTCATGGCATCAGGGAATACCCAGCATCACCTGCACGGGAGCAACAGTAAGTGCACATGTCAATTTACTGGTCATTTCATGTTGGCACAGGCTGCATAGTGTTCATTTGAGAAGTCAAACATGCACAAACATACATACATCAGATGAGCTGGAATATGTCAATTTTCGGGTACCAGAACAGCACTTTGTCAGAATGTGTGGTGTAGGGGTTGTGCTCTGGCATTCACATGGGCCATTCACAGACAACATGACCTCTGACCCTTTTTGTACAACTGACACACACATGGAATGGATGGAAATATCATCAACCTGTTACAAATTAATTCCAGCTATATGGCCATGTACGACGGTACATTTATTATTTCTATGAAATGCTTGTGTGATTGAGTGGTGGTGAGAGGCAGTGTACCTGTCCATTTGTGTGCAGCAAACAGTTTTTTTGTGAGTGCGTGCTTCAGTATTCACTGGCTGTGCATCATGAGTTGTGGTTTTGCTTCACTGTGCTTGTGCCGATCATTGTCACTATGGTGTGGTGCATTCTGGTGCATGTAGTTCTTTAGTTTTCCACTGTATAGGATAGATGTGGTCATGTATGCACTGGATGTTTCATATATGGATACACGCCGGTCAAGAACGTGTACTCTGCCATGCTACCACTCTGTTGCACCTTGAGTAATACCTACACACTTGCACATTTCATGCACTCCCAACACTGAGTGGGGTCATCTCTACTTCAATGTTTGAGTGTACTTGTTTTACAGTTGTCAGTAATAATGCTCCTTGCTCTTTTTCTTGATCTGCCTTCCCCTTTTTCCGCCTAGCCAGCCTCTGTGCACTGACATTGCGGTTGTGTAATAGTTTCAGGTAATTGCTGTGGGAGTAATGATGGATTCATGCATGCAGTGTGCACATCCTCTGGTTATGGCTGGCACTGGGCCATAATACAACACTGAACATGGCCTAGAAGTTGGACTGACCCAGCAGCCAGATATGCTTTGCTTTTTACTGCCCCCCCCCGTCCCCAATTCAACACTGCACATGGCCTAGTAGTTAGACTCACCGAGCATCCAGGTATTCTATGCTGTTTACTGCCCCAACCCCCCAAATGAACACTGCACAATGCCTAGTAGTTACACTCACCCAGCAGCCAGGTACACTATCCAGCTTGTGGTGCCATGTACGGAGGAAGCGTGGTGTTGCGCAGCACCATGGAGTCATGTGTTGACCCGGGATATCTTGCACAGCAATGGGTGATGAGGTGGTGGGCATCAGATACCATCTGCATGTTCAGCGAATGAAAGAGCTTCATGTTGCGGTATGCTGCCGCCACAGCATACCTGGCCACAAGCTCCACATGTGTGCAGTCCACGGCACCAATGATGTTAGGCATGCCTGCAATGGCATAGAAGGCAATTTTTGTGCCATTTACCTGGTCGGCAGTCCTGGGCATGCTGATGTGGTCTCGATCATGACACAGGAGTCTATCAATCACTTGGAATAGCACACAGGAGAAACATGGTTGCAAAATGCCAAAATGCCAACAGTGTTATGGTATGTGCCTTTGGCCAGAAAGTGTAACACAGACACTACCTTCAGCAAGGAGGGGATCACTGTGCGGATATTTATGATGCTGAACAGGTCGTCATGGATCAGGTCCACTATTGAGGTGATGGTGTTCCTGTCTAGTCAGTACAGATCCATGTGGATCTCACATGGGCTCAGGTTGAATAGTGTGGCCCTTGCTGCAACCTGCTGGACATTGGGGATTTGCTGGGCCATGATGGCCCTCCTTCTCCTCAAGGGCCTCTGCTGCATCCTTCACCTCCATGCCTCTTCAAGTAATAGCTCTGCAGACATGGCCTCCAGCTCCAGCACAGCTACAGGTACTGCTAGCATTGTGGTGTTGGAAGGGTTGTGGGGTGTGGGAGTGGTTCTTTTGTGCTGTGGCATAACCCATTGGGCCCACCTGTGCAGGTATTGAGCACCTGTGGCATGTTTCTACACACCAGAATCCACTTAATGCCTGGTCCGCGATGCCAGTGTTTTTGGCATTGTTTTCACATTGTTACCGGCATGCCCATGCCGGTGATTGGGTGTCCGTGCACCTCAGAATGTACACTTACTTACGCCATGCCAGTATCTCAGCAAGGCAGCCGCGTGTCTCCGCAGATATCAGCAGCGGTGTTACTGGATGCGGTGTGTTACCGGCATCGCACCACAGACCATGCCGGTCTGGAAAAAGGTGCTGGTACAGATATACCGGCATCGCTATTTCCGGACCGGCATACTTGTAATGAGGCTCAGTGTATTGCTGTGCACCTGTCTCCCACCAAGTGCGTTAGATACATCCCTCAGCTACAGATGCATTCGGGTAGTGGGTTTTTTCAACACTTTTTTTAAACATCTCTGCCCTTTAAATCAGAAGTTCCTGATTGCAGAGACATGTTCAGTCTTGCATTAGCTTTAAATCCAGATTTGTTTCAAATGTCTGTTCATTATTTTCAGATCGCTTAGGATGCAGGTGCACCATCTAGCTTTTTCTGGAAGCATTTAAATCATCCTTTCAATGGAACCACTTTTGACAAAGGGCTTGCATTATCCACGTGTAGCATACAGAGTCCCTCAACTGATTTTCATGGGACCCATATGTGGGGGATTTGGGATTTCTAGTTCTGCAAGGAAGTCCCTCAAGCTGATGGTTTTCAAGGTCTGCGTCTGCAGGTGGGGCTTTGGCACACTTTGGCAGTGTGGCACTGGAAGTGGGTATGGTGCATTGCATTGAATATTGATTGCTATTCAGAGAGAGGTGGGGTGCTGCTCTCATGAGCTGCTTATTGCAAAATATTCCATCTGTGTGCATGGGTATCTTCACCAATTGCTTCAGGAAGAATGCAACAAGCTTTGCTCAGAGTATTCTAGTTGCAGTGCTTGCTTAAGTTTACCAGCCTTATGTTGGGGTCTCCGAGGATAGTGAGGCAGTTCCGGCAGTGGCGGATTACCATAAAGCTTGCTACCATGTCCACAAATGTGTCTGAAAACCAAGGTCTGTAGGGTGGCCCAGAGCTTTAAGTAGGCCAGGGCTAGGCTCGGAAAATTGTGTCTGTGACAGGGCCATGCCAAGGCTCTCTAAAGGTCCTGCAAACCCCAGCCCACTAGAATCCAAGGCTTTTTTTTTTACTAAAGCCTGAAGCTAGCCCTAGCATATAAGCCTTGTCTGTCTTTTCATTGTGTCGCCAACCCCCCTGCACTGCTTTCATTTAAAATGCAGGGATCAGGGTGCGAGGGTGATGATAGATGCAAAGTGGCGCAGGGGGTCAGTGGCGCAATTAGCAGGCAACACTTACCTGATCTGAATGCCAGCTGTAAACTATGACCCTTTTTCAAAATCGAGCCAGGGCTTTTACGGGGCGTGGCCTAAAAGATGGTATTCAGGTGAGGCAAGTGTTGTCTTTTAATTGAAGCACTGACTCCCTGCCAGTCCACGCCCCTTGTTGGCCACACACCCTGTCAATCAGATCACTTCGCGCAGCCAAAGCCCGCCCTTATGGTCCTAGTACATCTCCGCGCTGGGTTTGGATATGGGGGAAGTATTCACGATGAGGCAATAGGCCTTGTGGAAGCGTTATCTCTGGTTGTGCTGTGTGGAGAGTGCATGGTCTTCCTTGCTCTCTTCCTTTCTGGTCTTCCAATT
Source organism: Ambystoma mexicanum (assembly GCA_002915635.3). Lineage (NCBI taxonomy): Eukaryota > Metazoa > Chordata > Amphibia > Caudata > Ambystomatidae > Ambystoma > Ambystoma mexicanum. The sequence continues at coordinate 851,570,356 of CM030321.1, read as the reverse complement.
GTCCCGCACAATGAGTTATTTTCGAGGTTGCTATTGTGCTTTAGTTGTGGTTCGGCTGTCACATATTTGCACTTTACCCTCGAAACCTTTTGTCAAGCAAATGAGGACGTGCTAAAACATCCTTTCACTTGCGTGAAAAAAGGGTTTACCAAATCCACAAAGTTCATCGAAATATGTTCCTTATATGATATGTTATTTATAATGCACTTAATTCCCAGAACTTGTGGTGCTCCGTGTTGTCTTGCTTCCAAGGCGAGCACTTTGCCACTGAGCTATCCGTCTGGGTCTATATGGGGGAATTCAGCTACACAAATCAGTGAATGTGAATGCAGTGTTTGTGTGCATTTCAAAGTGTATTCTGTATACACACATGGCTTGTCTTATTGCCATGTGAACCCCCTCCCCCTGCTTCTTCCTCAGGGATGGCGAACTCTCTTTACCCTACACATTCTCAGTTTCTGCTGTGTTTTTTGTCTTATTGTCATCAGTATAAGGATGATTAAGGTAATGTCCTCGAGTGTTCATGGACTTTCACACCGCATTGAATGCACCAAAGCATTAACAGTCCCTAAAAAATACAAGTATGGCACTGCAATGCTTTAAAGGGCCACTGCTCTCCTGCCGAACCAATGAGATACGAGCAAGACTGGGTCTACTGACTACATTGGCTCTACATTGGCTCTGGCTGCGAACAGGAAGCATGCAATACTACTACATAAATTGCTTAGGTGCTAAAGTAGTACACACTAAAATGGATGTAGAGGGGCTGCGACGTGTATGCAAGGTGACTCGCCACTCTTTCATTTGGGCTGGTACACAGCCTTCCGGCAATGCAATTTGTGAATAAGACGGTACAACGTTATTACAATGCCACCATGTTTTTCACTGAGTTTTTTGCCTAAAGATTTTCTGTTGAAAAAATTAATCGAAACATATGGGGACGGGTGGGTAAGGGGATATAAGTGGTAGAGAGTGTGGGGAATAGGGGCTAGATAATAGGTAAGTGGGCATTTAGGGGGGAACACCCAAATATTAAATACAAATATTCAATGAGTTTTTTCGGTCGAAAATATTTGGCAAAAAAGAGAAATCAAATCTGGGGATGTAAGAACATAGAACCGAGTAAGACAACATGTGCATTTCCAAAAATCTAAAAGTAGCTCTTGTGCATTGCATGCAGATGCTTGATTGACAGATAATTAACTATGCGTTATCTTTGATCTGTCCTCACTTCATATTGCTAGGGGCACATGTTAGGGGGGAACGCTTAGCTGAACAAATGCACTTCTAAGACAAGACTTGGTGCATGTTCATACAGGTCAGATGCGTTTTCGTTTTTAGAAGGTGGTGTCAGGTTAATGTGAGATTTGCCCAATCTAGAGTTTAATACAGATGAAACAGGCAATGGCAACGCCAAAGGTTTTGGCTTGTATGTATGCATGAGGAAGGTTTTTTCCAGGCACTGCCATAATGTTACGTGATGGCCATAAAATGGTAACTGCTGGCAGATGTTTTTAGCTTCTCAGTATATTATGACAGTGCCTCGGAAATGCATATATCAGAGCCAACACTATTGGCATCATCAGTGCTTGCTAGTAACAGAAATTCAGTACGAAGAACAGAAGCAAGGACACAGAGTTGGTTGAGATATTTTTGCGACACCAGGAGGTTGTTTAAAGTTGGAAATCTATTACCTTACAGAAGGCTGCTTAGATATAACAAAGCCTTCACCTGAAAAGCACAGAGCAATCTGGGACAAGACTGTGTTAGATGGGAAGGGCCAAGTAGTCGGTCAGAATAGTCATAGGGACTAGCATGCCATGGTTGGTCAATGGGCTGATATAAATCCAAACAATACCCACAGCATGTTTGTCCTCTGCACGTCCCATCTCTCTCCTGGCTTCACTTCCTATCCCAATAGTTGTGGCTTACCGGCAGCGCTTAAACCACCAGCTATTTGCTACAACTTTAAACCGTTTGGACAATCATACCCTAAGCCATTTTATCTCATTATTGTGATACTTTTTAAACTAATGATTTCTGCGGCCTCAAGTTCCAAGTGGCCATGTGTGAGAAGAGAAGATTTAAGGTGTGGAATAGGACTTACACAATAGTCAAATTAACGCACATCACTTTACAGCTCACATTCTGCCCCATTCATGGCAGGAGCAAGTAGTCGCATAAAACTGTTGGCTTTATAAATGCTTGTTTAATAGGACTCCAGTGCAAGGAACAGATATAAATCAAGGGGCCAATGGCACATTTGGTTAAGATATTTTTGTTAGCGCCTTTTTACAGCTGCAATTAAGCCTTTAACTCCCAGAAGACAGCCTACAAATAATACTGTTAGTACAGAGTTTGTTGTTCTCTTGTAGCTCAAAGAAATCCCTGCAGAAATTGACATAGGAATTATTATGTCCATGGGCAGTCAAGGAGTAGGTAAATAAACACACAACATTTACAAACTGTGTGTCTCTCCTCACATGCCATCTCCGTCCTCGCTCTACTGAAAGGCAATAGTATCAGCTTATAGGTGTCTCTGAAGCACCACCTAATAGCCAAAACTAAAGCAGATCAAATTTAAAAGGACATAAAATGGCATTCTGGGTCAAAGAGTGACATATCATAAGGGCCTCTAACAAAATCTCAACAGTGAAATTAGTTTACTTAAAAATATATCAAGCGAAACCAACCATTGCTATTGTAGAACGCCATTTATCCGCAGCTGGCAGTGCCATTGGAGGCAAGGCCATCCCCACAGCGACCGGCATCCCTGTACCTAAGAGTCCGCCTCCACCGAGCCATGGCCTTCGGTCATGCCTAAGCGGCTCTTTGCAAGATCTGAAACTGCTGCTGCGAGGGCTGGTTCGTGGGGGTTCGTTTAGGTATGCATTCTCTTTAGTTGGGAAGGCATGCATGATTCGTGTGTGGAGGCTCAGCTCTCCGTGTGCTCTGCTGGAAACAGGCAGTTCATTTTCAAAGTCTGAGAAGCGAACGGCATTGTCCTGAAGGAAGCAACCCGCTGATTTATTGGCGTGCGTCCCTGCTTGTACAGTAGATCCCGAACTATGCAACATCTTACATCAATCATCGTTGCTCTAGACTACCTCTGTCCGCAGCACCTAATCTCTCTCCATCCTGTCCAGCAGACAATCCATCCGCTGTTTCATTTCTTCTGTGATGTCCCTTGAAGTTGATCCTTTGTGCAGCACAATGTGTACTAATGAAAGAGGAAGTGGGCACAGCCTTCATTGCAGACCCGCTCCAGCTTTGCTGGACATATGTCATTGCCAGAAAGACTGTAGGAGCGTATTCTCTCTTGCTGCCCTCTATCTTTCCCCATGCGTTATTGTTTTACTTGGATATCTGTGAACATTTCGAGAAAATAAAAACGAATGGAGAAATGACCTAATTCTGTTGACAAAAAAATGAAAATTGCTTTTGTAACTTTTTTTAAAATAATGCAAGAGGAGACCCCCGGAATTCCCCTTACACATCCCTGCCCTAACTTATACCCTTACCCTACCCCCCACCTATTATTTACTATACATATGCAAAAATCCCTACCATTTTTGGTTAAATAAAAAAATCGGTAATTTCTCCTTCGTTTTTTTTTGCATTCGTTTTTTTCTATGGATTTGTTTAACTTTTGGACAATTGCAACACATAATAATGTGTTATGGTCTACTAGCACAAAGCCACATAATGCATGTTTCATTGATGGAGTTCATATTTTACTAGCCTGGGTACCCAGCGTTGCCCGTGTCCTGATTGAGTGGTGTCACATGTGCCCTGGAGGATGTTGCTCTTGTCCTCTTGTCGGCAAGTCTTGCTTCAGTTTGCTCCGGTGTCTCATGTGCCCTGGAGGATGTTGCTCTTGTCCTCATGTCAGCAAGTATTGCTTCAGTTTGCTCTGGTGTATCATGTGCCCTGGAGGATGTTGCTCTTGTCCTCTTCTCGGCAAGTCTTGCTTGAGTTTGCTCCTGTGTCTCATGTGCCCTGGAGGATGTTGCTCTTGTCCTCATGTCGGCAAGTCTTGCTTCAGTTTGCTCTGGTGTATCATGTGCCCTGGAGGATGTTGCTCTTGTCCTCTTCTCGGCAAGTCTTGCTTGAGTTTGCTCCTGTGTCTCATGTGCCCTGGAGGATGTTGCTCTTGTCCTCATGTCGGCAAGTCTTGCTTCAGTTTGCTCTGGTGTCTCATGTGCCCTGGAGGATGTTGCTCTTGTCCTCTTGTTTGCTCTGGTGTCTCATGTGCCCTGGAGGATGTTGCTCTTGTCCTCCTGTCGGCAAGTCTTGCTTCAGTTTGCTCTGGTGTCTCATGTGCCCTGGAGGATGTTGCTCTTGTCCTCCTGTCGGCAAGTCTTGCTTCAGTTTGCTCTGGTGTCTCATGTGCCCTGGAGGATGTTGCTCTTGTCCTCTTGTCGGCAAGTCTTGCTTCAGTTTGCTCTGGTGTCTCATGTACCCTGGAGGATGTTGCTCTTGTCCTCATGTTGGCAAGTCTTGCTTCAGTTTGCTCTTGTGTCTCATGTGCCTTCGAGGATGTTGCTCTTGTCCTCTTATCAGCAAGTCTTGCTTCAGTTTGCTCTGGTGTCTCATGTGCCCTGGAGGATGTTGCTCTTGTCCTCTTCTCGGCAAGTCTTGCTTCAGTTTGCTCTGGTGTCTCATGTGCCCTGGAGGATGCTGCTCTTGTCCTCATGCCAGCAAGTCTTGCTTCAGTTTGCTCTGGTGTCTCATGTGCCCTGGAGGATGTTGCTCTTGTCCTCTTGTCAGCAAGTCCAGCTTCAGTTTGCTCTAGTGTCTCATGTACCCTGGAGGATGTTGCTCTTGTCCTCTTGTCAGCAAGTCTTGCTTGAGTTTGCTCTGGCATCTCATGTACTATGGTGATAGTTGCTTTTGTCCTCTGGTCGGCAAGTCGTGCTGCTGTTTTTTGTTGTGTTTCAGAAGCTCTTGAGATTGATTTTCACTTTGCATCAGAAGGAGCTTTTCCAAGTGATGTTGTTTTTTGTGCGACATGTTTCAGTCACTAAATGGCTTCAGCGCATTTGAGAAAATGTCCAATAAAGATTGATTGATTGTGCTCTCTTTCTTCTCGTGAATGAACTTAAGTAAACTGTAACCTTGCCATTTCCCATATTTGCACTGGCGTGATAAAAACATTTTTTTATTCCCTTTAAAAATGCTTTAATAAACACTTTCGAACTGTATACAGTTGTAATACATTTCAAAGGAATAACCAACACATCGAACATTTTGCTTCAGGCACTTTTCAAAATGTTGCCGCCTACTGTAGTGAATCGGGGTTAGCATCAGTAAATGAGGGTGTCTACGGAGTGATTGTTTTGCATCCAAATATAGTCTACAATCTTGCCCCAGACAAACGATGAATCCATGCAAATTTTGGTAGCAGGGGGTTCAACAGTGTGGATTTGTATAGCCGGACAAACATACACACACATCCAAAACATTTTTTTCATATATGATTTTTGCATCCAAACAGACTACGATCTTGCCCCAGACAAAAGAGGAATCCATGCAAAATGTGGTAGACGTGGGTTCAAAGGTGTGGATTTGTATGGCCGGATAAACATACATACATTCAGCTTTATATATAAAGATTGTTTTAAGAGTACTTATTGGCCAGATGCTGCCCCGGTGTCAGTTTAAGAGCTTTGGCAGTGTGACCCATAGAACACATTGCACTAGATTACAGATTGAAACAAATATAGTTGTACATCAGGTGAAATTCTTCATCATTATAGTAAGGGTAAGCATGTGGGTCATATATATTGTAGAACAACTGATCACACAGAACAGTCTTCATGCTTTTATAGTTTTTGTTCAGTGCTGCACACCGGCTCAAGGTTACCTTGGAGCACTTTGGTACAGGAGATGTGGAAGGCAGATCTGTAGGGATTTGTGGGGTTCTGCACGCCAGCTCAAGGTTCCCTCAGAGCACTGTGGTACAGGAGATGTGGAAGGCAGATATGTAGGGAATTGTTGAGTGCTGCAGGCCAGCTCAAGGTTGCCTTGGAGCACTGTGGTATAGCAGAAGTGGAAGACAGATCGGTAGGGAATTGTTCAGTGCTGCACACCGGCTCAAGGTTACCTTGGAGCACTTTGGTACAGGAGATGTGGAAGGCAGATCGGTAGGGAATTGTTGAGTGCTGCACGCCAGCTCAAGGTTCCCTCAGAGCACTGTGGTACAGGAGATGTGGAAGGCAGATATGTAGGGAATTGTTGAGTGCTGCACGCCAGCTCAAGGTTGCCTGGGAGCACTGTGGTGCAGCAGATGTGGAAGGCAGATCGGTAGGGAATTGTTGAGTGCTGCACGCCAGCTCAAGGTTGCCTTGGAGCACTGTGGTATAGCAGAATTGGAAGACAGATCGGTAGGGAATTGTTGAGTGCTGCACGCCAACTCAAGATTGCCTTGGAGCACTGTGGTGCAGCAGATGTGGAAGGCAGATCGGTGGGGAATTGTTGAGTGCTGCACTCCGGCTCAAGATTCCCTCAGAGCACTGTGGTACAGAGATGTGGAAGGCAGATCGGTAGGGAATTGTTGAGTGCTGCACGTCGGCTCAAGGTTGCCTTGGAGCACTGTAGTACAGCAAATGTGGAAGGCAGATCGGTAGGGAATTGTTGAGTGTTGCAGGCCGGCTCGAGGTTGCCTTGGAGCACTGTGGTACAGCAAATGTGGAAAGCAGATCGGTAGTGAATTGTTGAGTGCTGCACACTGATTTAAAGCTGCCTCAGGGTAGTGAAGGAAGACAGAAGGGCAGAGGATGCACAAATACAATAAGAGTAGGTTTGGCATGCGTTTCCAGAGGTACTTCTCTTTTGGTGTTGCAACCATGTAGAATGATGGTAATATTGACTTAATTACCCTTGTTTAGAATGAAAAGGATACATAATGTGATGATAATAATAATGTGTGTGCTTTTTATTACTGGTGCTGTGATGTATTAAGAGATGTCACTATTTCCAACTGCCCAGCCATGGTTTTCAAACTTGCAAAGTACAGGATAATCTCATGTTGGAGTCAAGGACCTAAATTGCGTGTTATCCATTGTTAGCTTTTGTCCAGCCAAAAAACTGGACTTGAGACTGATGAGCAATTACGGGCATGGCACCAGCCAGTATGCATGGTGAAACAGGTGAGTTTTCATGCCTCTATGGGAACTTGAGGAAGTCATTTCTATGTCATAGGTTTGATGGTGGGCCATTCCAGAGGGCCAATGCGTGTATGTGATAAAGGGGAAGTACTTCAGAAAATGCAGCTCAGAGCCATATTTAGAAACCGAAAGAAAAGCTTAACTTTCTTATGTCCATTTGCTTTTCCTGTTATCGCTCTACAGTGCTACGGGGCAAAAATGAGCTCCGTAATAACACCTATTAGGATGTATGTGATTTTTTTTAATTTATTTCTCCTACTGGAGATTTCACTCAATCCATTTCCCAGAAAAAACACTTCTTTTTTTTTAAAGGCAGGGGGAGAACCCCAGCAGCCCTCCAACCCTTCCCCACCCTAACGTATACCCTTATCCCCACACCCCACCTAATATGCCTTACACATATACCATTTCCCCTATCATTTTTTGGGAAATGGATTTGGTGAAATCACATTAGGGGAAATGGCATTTGAATAAATCTACGGTAACGCACCTATCATATTATGTTGAGCCCTTGTTGTGCCGGCGCATCATGAACATGGCAGGGGTGTGTGATATACATCCCATTAACATAACATATCATTTTGAAAAGTGTTTCACGGAAAAAACAAATTGGGTGAGCAGCGCTTCATTGGGGTCTGACTTTCTCTATGACTATCATGAATCAAATATCAAATGGAGGATCTTGAAATGCAAGCTCATAAAAAGGGAGAGGACCAAAAAACAGTGGAGCTGTCTAACACCATGGCTCAATGTGTCAGCCATGTTTGTTAGAATCATGAAATCAAATTCAATACACCAAGAGACTGCGAGGTAAAATGATCCCACATGAGTAGACTTACTGGCCTTCAGTTGAGGCTTAGTGGATTTAAGAATACTGCAAGGGCTAATTAGCATTTCTGCATGTACTATTGCTGGAAATCCACTTAACTGTGGAAAATACAAATATGAAGGACTTTGTCAGGATGTCTGTCAAAAACAAGTAGTCCACCGGTGTGTGTCAAAATCCTAATTCCCTTCCTTAAACTCTAAATTAATTAAACTAAGCAACATGGTTATCTTCTTGGGGTAGAAGCTCATGCTTCTGTATGATAGAGCAAAGTTCACTTTCGTCTGATGAGAAAAGGAAAAGTTCTTCAAAAGGGTCAAAATGAAAAGTCTCAAGGTTTTTTTGGCTCGGCACTCCATCAATCACATGGAAAAGAAAGTCTCATAACTCCTCAGTGTTAGGGGTGGGAAGTCTCCCTCTCCCCCTAACCTTCCTCAGGTGTCTGAATGCTTTTCACACTGCCAGGAAGAATGACTTTGAGCTCCTGGCCTCTTCAGTGAAGTTCACAAAGCCAGGGGGAATGGCTCCCTTACCCTGCTCTTTTCCCCCGGCTGCTCACAATGCTAAGGCAAGGCCTCCCTTCCCTTGGCTTCTCACACAATGTTCACAAACAGCAGCATGGGGCGATTCCCTTTACCTGGTCTTTCTCTGACTCTTCATAAGGCCAAGAGAATGACTCCCTTCTCTTGGCTTCTCTCAGAATGTTCATCAATACCAGGGGGAATGACTTGATTCCCGTGGCCTTTCTCAGGAGTTTCACAAAGCCTAGAGAATGACTCCCTTGTCTTGGCTTCTATCTCAATTTTCATCACTACCAGAGGTAATGACTCCCTTCCCTTGGCCTTTCTCAGAGTGTCAAGCACGACTCACAGACTTGTGTTGGGCAGATCTGGTGTATTCCCCTGCCAGGTACAGCCACAAGGAAGATGTGCCTGCAGGAAGTCTATTTCCCTTATTCATGCTTCTCCTATACCTGGTTCACTATCCTGATAGGTACAGGCCCTTTTGTTCCCCTTCTTCTTTGTCCTTCTCTTTGGAGATCAGACCCTCTTACTAGTCTCCCAAAAGATTCTTGTTTTCTCTCTTGGGTTCCCAGACCCCCTTAATATTTCTCCACAAACTCTTAAACAGTTTTTCTTATGGGTATGGGTCCCAGACTCGCCTTTCTCACTTGGTTTTGCTGATAGACTTGGTTCACTCCACTTCCAAGTACTATTTTGTGACTCATAAGTATAACAGAGTTCCTTCCCCTCTATCATGGTCTCAGACCCTATATTCTCAGCTTCTCTCTTTCCCCTCTGAGCTTTCCATCACCATCTCATGCCCTCTTCTCATACCCCACACCTTCCAAGCAACCTGAAGACCTTATTTCGTGGTCTGCACAGGTTTAAGATCCTCCTCAGTGCCTGCGATTAACTGCAGAGCTTCCCTGACTCTCTTGGCCCTTCTTTGGTTTGACTGCTCTGCAGTGATATTTCTCCTCCGGGTAGCGCGGCTCTTCCTTCCCTTCTTCCTGGGTGGTGCTGCCTCTTGTGATTCCTCCAGGGAGTGCATGATGACATTATGAGTCCTTCCTCAGTTGTTATACTTGTACAATGTCCATATAGACTAGGATGCTTACTGTGCTTTTGCGGGATGATCCACATGGCTCTGCATTTCTTCTTCATCACAGTAGAACTATCATCAATCCTTATTGGTTTTGCTGGACTCTTCTTCGTCACAGTTTACCAATAGCTTCAGTCAAGTGGTCCCTACTCTTCCTTCTACTCAGTGGTTCTCATAAAGGCTGGAATATCTACTTTACACAGGTGCATGGACATGTGAGGGACTAATGTACTGTGCCTAGAGAATGAGGATGAGGGAGGTTGTGATACATTTAGTATATACCGCATTCCCCCCGAAGTGTTGTCCCTAGACATTTTACCCTGCCTTATAAAATATGTCCGCTAGCACTTAAGAAGTCATTTCCTTCTAAGAGGAGTAGACCTAGAGCCCTTAATACTCACAACCTCCAAGAAGATGACTTTTGAAGGGAGTCATAAGTCTGTAAAATAAAGAAACAGCTATTGGTAAAGGCAACTGGTGAGTAAGATATTACAGTTTTGAAGAAACACAGTAATGTTGAAAGATTATGAGTCCTCTTTCAACCCCACCACTTTAGAGGAAGCTTAGGGTGGGGTTCTTGGTCAGAACTCCAGCAATCATGACAATGCAAGGGAGTGGTAGGTTGAGGACTTAGCACCTGTACATTCCTATGGCAGAAGGGTGGTGGAAACTGGTAGGCAAGCGTGCCCCCTTACTCTGATTACATTAGAAGCCACCCCTGGGATTACTAGATTCGCTAGGTCCACATACCTTGATCTTTGGTTCTGTTGCATGAGGTCCAAGGGCTGAGGGATGCAGTGGTTATTTTTGGGTTCAGGATTGGGCCCAGCTAGGGAGAGATTATGTGCTCTGACGAGATGGTTCCTGATACTTTGCAGCTGGAGGACACACACACCCCGACATTCAGACCAACACCAGTCCCACAGTAATAGGGCATAATTGAAGCAGGCAGCAGTATAAAAATGCCAGAGTTAGGTGGCATCAGGCGACTCACATGCTGAAAACAAAAAAACTGCTCTGAAAATGCCCTTCTTCATGATGGAGAGCAGCAGTTGCAGGGGGACTGTTCTTAGGCTACAAGCTGATGATCTGCAAAGTTCCAAGACGGAACTCAGAACAGGGACTAATGTACTGAGGATAACCTCAGTAGAGCTAGTTTTCCACAGAATGGCTCCAGGGTACTTCTGAATGCTTCACAGAACAGGAAAGTCTTGTGGGGGTCCGGACTGGTTGGTTCCACCAGCCCAACGGTTGATGCTCTGACAAGGATCTTCACAAGATTGTTCCAGGGAGATAGCGGATCACCCTGTGTTAGCTGCAGATGTAGCTGGACATTTTCAATGGTCACATTTGGTTCTTCAGTGGGCATCAACTCTTCATATGGTCTTGGCGCAAGACAACAATCTAAAGAATGGCTGCAGGACTCCATATTTTATCCCCAATTCGAGCCAGGGTTGCACCAACCCACCAACGATTAGGATCTAGACCATTCAAACTGGCAAGGGCTGCCCAACCATTGACCACCTCTTGCTCATATCTACCCAGCAACAGTCATACCCGTGGCCTAAGTGCAGATTGGGGCTAGAGACTCCAAGGCGCACCCATCCGGCCAGATGTTCCACCAATGCTTTGTCCAGAAACTAGAGGCTTTGCCCGAGAAAGGATTCACCTTACATGGTATCTCCTGACTTCAGAGGGCAGTGAGAAGGCCAAAGGACAGGATGGCCAAAGGGCCGGGCAAAAAGCATGTGGCATGAGTATATGGAATCAAATGGCATCATGTGGTAAAATGCCATCGTGCATGTGACTCGATGGGATTGCAATGGATGGTGTTAATTGACATGGTTATTGTAACCTTTGTATAGGAGGAAACAACCATTTGCATTTTATATTTTTTGTTTTTATTGTCTGTATATATTGATGAACTTTGTATTGTTTTTATATATTTTTTCTCCGAAATAAATGTAATTGCCTGATTGATTGATTGCTTATAAATGTAATTGCCTGATTGATTGATTGCTTATAAATGTAATTGCCTGATTGATTGCTTGCTTATATGTTAACCCTGTATGTTTGAAGGGGATCCTTTAGATATGGAATTTTGAAGCAGTTATCACAGTATTCGATACAAGATGATGGCACTATTTTGACTGCCAAGTACGAATGGCATTTGAGGCAACTGGCTTAAAGAAAGTAGACCTGTTGCCTCCCAAAAATACCAAACTGCTCATACTGTAATAGATTTCTGGGAGTTTTGTTCACAAACACTATTTACATACGGAAGTGCCCGGCTTGTCACCAGAATGACAATTTCGCGCCTTGAAACACTTGTGTGTAGGCGCGTTATAATTGCCATATCATATCATATCATAGATCGCAAGCATTGTTGAGCTTAAAGCCAGCTAAACAAACAGTAAATAAGGGACCGCACAATCAGACGGGGGTGGATTTGAGGCGACATGAGGCCACAATAGAGAGGGCAGAGACTGTACAGACTCGCTAGAGTCTTCCAGACAGGACAGATGTAAGGGAAAGGCAATGCAAAGATGGCAGCAGACACTGAACATTGGGTTACGTGCCACTGAATATTGAAATGCAATTTTAAGTGCCAAGTACAGCTTTTCTTTTGGGCTACCTTCAATGAGTGAACACATGTATGTTTGTCATATTTTGCAGCATTAGGTATTCTTTAAAAATGTGTGTTACCTGTGCATATGCAAGAAGGAACTCTGGCATCGCTGAGGAGAGAACAAACCAGACTAATTTAGCACCTACAATATAATACGCAGTATTTATAAGAATTATAGCTATTTAATGATAAGAGGAATACGTCTTTTCAAGCGTGATACATCTGAACAAATGTATGTTTTGAAGAAGGATGAACACATTGTGCCTCTCTTTTGCAATAAAACTGTTGAAATGTTAGTGACATATATATATACACACAAAGTTTTTTTTCTCCATTTGTTTAAATGCCAACAGTGTTTAAAATATCCATGGAAGCATGCATGTTTGTCTAAAGAGATTCGACTTTAATTATTTCCTTGAAAAAAGGAACTCATTCAAATATCTTTGTGATAGTTCAGTTTGAATGAGGTACTCTTTAAACCCATTGCTTGGAATTCTACACTATTTCTCTGCTAACTATTGCATCCTGGGTGTAATGCCTTTCCTGGTACTCCAGCACAGATGTCATGGATTCCCCACTGGTACAAATAGGTTTTCACCTGCCCGAGGTTAATACTATGGCCTTCATGCCCACTCAGGAGGGCGGACATGGCCGTTAAAAGCCGTCAGCCCGACCTAAGGCAGGCCCGAGCGAAGAGAGGGCTTCATCTCGGGCTCTGGGCTGTTACAGGCCATGTCCACCCTCCTGAGCGTGCATGAAAGCCATTTGCAACCCGGGTTTCATCCAGGGTGCGAATGGCTTTCATTAATTTTCCTCTGCAGATTCGCGCTGCTTGAACAAACGATCTCCTGAGGGAATGTGTTTTTAAAAAGCTGGCTGCCGCCATACGTGAAAGGGATTAAGTCCCTTTTCGATGTCTACGGCAGTTGCTGGGAGATGGGAGGAGTGCCAGAACCGGAGCACAGAGCTCCGGTGCCGCGTGCAAGTGAGGATGGAGGGAGGGGTCTAAAAGGGCATTGGTGGATTTTTGGGGGAGGGCGGGGTGGGTAGGCAACAGGGAGAGGCTTCATGTTGTCTCCGCACAATAACACAAAATAAAATGTTGCCACCCGGGGAAAGGCCTCGGGTGGCAGGGACAGTGGCCGGGGAATGTGTATTCTCTCCAGCTATTTCAACCACCTGGTTGGCGAGCACCCTTCAATGGATGCGAATCTGTGAGAGAGAATGTAAAGAGGGAAATGGGATTGGAAATCATCTTCTGTGGTCTTCCCTAATGTGTCGGAGGAGTTCCTTTCTTACAGTTGTTCGATCCCCTTATCTGTAACAAGAAATTATGTTTTCAAAGTCTCAGACCCAATACCCTCTCCTCTACTCTTCAACCCTCCCAGTTCCTTGATGTACCATAGCTTGGTGACGACAATGAATGGAACATTCCCTTGGCAGTGTCTTCACTAGCTAGGCTGGGAGGCCAGCTATGGAGGCTATGATGGCTGTCTGGGTTTCCACAAGTCCTTCCCTGGGAGTCCCATGACTGAGTGATGATCTGAAAGTTCCACATTTATTCTCTATTGTTAAATGACCTGGATAAGGGCATATGATTTAATATTCCAGGTAAATCTTACAGGAGTATCAGCATTCAAGCTGCTATTCATATGCTAACCTTCTCACATTTTCTTTCAGGGTTGAATGCGGTGGAGGTTCCTCAGCAGTAACAAGATTGGAACAACCACTGTGGTTCCTAAATTTATGCAACATTTTCAACTAAGTTTACTTGGATATCAGCATTTCCGGAAGCTTCAGTTGAATGTAATATATTAGCAACATTTGCTTGTGTACTTATTACCATTTCTAAAAAATTATTTTCTTTTTTTTAAGGTAAGTATAAATTCTATTTTCAGCATAATATTTATTTGTTTTGCTATACAAGCCACTTCTGTACGTGGGGGGAAGTTGATATGCATTAATAATCTACGGTTTTGATCTCTTATTATTGATTAATATCAATGTTGTAGAGTTTTAGAAGAATTGTTTTTTTCTTTTCCTTTTTTAATTTTAACTGTCCCCTTTTTTCAACTTTTTATTAGTTAAAATATCTATATTCCTTTAATGCTATGTACACAGTATTTGAATTGGTTTTTTTGGGAAGTATTTCTCTAGTTTCATTTAAGTCAGGCATACTGTGAGTCTGACTTTTTTCACCTAATGAGGTTAGTCACCGAACCTAATAGTAGGGAAGGCCAGCATACTCTTAGCATTACTTGTTATTTTTGTTGATTCTGGAGACTGTAGCCCCAAACCTTCAGTGGGGGGTGGACCAACGAGTGTTCACAGGAAGGCAGCCAACACTGGTGCAAGGTGTTGGATTAGGGATAGTACACAACCATACTCACTACTCTGGCAGTCCAATATGGAGGACGGACCGGCAGACCCTCTGACAGAGGCAACCTTGCAATGGCACTCTTTCTGGATCCCTCAATGACTGAATGTCCTGAGTCCCCCTGAATCTTCACAGGTACAGCTCTTGATGCTGTCTCTTTGAGACAAAGTTCAGAGGTGGAGATGGCACTTGTTTTGAGTGCAGCGAGTGTTCCTTGCCACCATCTCAAACAGCCGCTTGCTTCTTTCATGCCTCATCTGCAATTTGTTGTACCCCACTACTGGTTTCAAGGAGTAACACGCATGCTTGAGTCTCTTGTTAAGGTTTATGTACATTATTATTCTCTTCTTCAAATTGCATTTTACATATAACAAGATTCACAAGCTCATGCCAACAGCTTTCAGACACATGTAGTGCCAACTGTCATATATGGAACACCCAACCGAGCTTCACTCCAAACATTCTACATGACTTTCTTTTTTGTTGAAATTTTATTTTCAATTTAACTATAACAACAATACATTACAATTACAAAACAATATAAAAATATACCCCCCATAGACACCCAGTAAACATCATGTATTATGCAAAGTCAGATTCAATACAATGCCAGAAATGTTCCCCAAATCTTCACAAATAACCAATTTTTGCCTTGTTTCCTATATACAAATCTTTCCTCATCTGCCAGGTCAAGCATTTCATTCAACCGGTCCTCCTTCTTTAAGGTTTTGAGTTTTGTCAGATTTCGAATTTTGTTCCCACCCTGGCACCTCTAAATGACCACTTCTTTTGGTTTCGAGTGAGCAACTCCAAGGCAGCATCATTTCCCAATATCAATGTTTCAAAATCAAATCGAATTGATTCATTCAAGATCTTCTCCAAAATTCCACCAATTTCTCTCCAGAATCCACGCACCTTCCTGCAATCCCACATCATGTGTTCCAGTGTACCGGTTTCATGAGCACAAGCCCAACATTCCGGATCATCCTTCAAACCTCTCTTCCATGATCAGGTGTCCAATAAACTCTGTTTAATATATTAATTTGCCTCGTTCTTTCAGTCAAACCCAAGGAACAGAATGTGACATTTGCACACATCCTTGTCTATGTCTCTACGGTAATGTCAGAGCCAATCCTTCATCCCCGCTCTTCCCTGAGCAAATCATTGTCTTTATATTTCTTTCATGATCTGTTTATATACCGGGCTAGCTAAGCCACCCTCATCTACCAACAATTCTCTTGTAAGGAAATTCAGATCCAACCTAGCCTGGAAATCGATCTCACCAACAGCATTCTTCAATTTCCTGTAATCCGAAAACCTGAAATTTTCAATATTAAATTCTTGTTGTAACTCTCGTGCACTCATCCATTTCCCCTCCTTGAATAGATCATCAATACAACTCACACCTCCCAAAAACCATTCTGGCCAGAATAACATTTTGTTTTCTAACTTAATAGAAGGATTCATCAATATTGATGCACTAGGATCTTTGTATGCATCCACACCCAACAAACCAGTCAATTTCTTTCAGGAATTTCTCAGACAGACAGTCAACAGATCTTTCACACTTCTCGCTCTTGATTCTGTGGTCAGCAAGGCTCTTGGTGACAGAGGACCATTATAAATTGCCTATGCAATAGCCCATTCATCTGGTATCGGTGCCAAGAATTCAACTATAAATTCACAAATATAGGCAAGATGATAGGCCCTAAAGTTTGGCACTCCTAGTCCATCTTTCTCCAATGGTAATTGTAGTTTCCACAAACGTAATCTAGGTGGTTTTTGTCTGACAAAAAACCTTGAATAAGCCTGTCCAATTCCTTCCAGTACTGAGTATCAATATCTAGAGGGATCATACTCAAGATATAATTTATCCTAGGGGACGATACCATCTTTAATGCATTAACCTTTCCCCATAGTGAAAGATTTAATAAACTCCAACGCTCCATGTCATTTTGAACATTCTTACAGATCTTATTCATGTTCACCGTCACCAAATCACTGATCTTTGGAGTAATCCAGATTCCAAGATACAACATTTTATCTGGGCACCATCTAAACCCTAGACCAGTTATGTATTGTTTATTACAGCAAGGTACCAGGGGCATCACCTCCGACTTTGTCCAGTTCACTTTATAGCCAGAAGTAGTGGGCAACAATGTTAAAAAATCCATTAGGGTCGGCAATGACTGTTCAAAGTCGCGGAGAACCAGAAGAATGTCATCAGCAAACAACCATAATTTCTGTTGCTTCCCCCAACATAACAATCCAATCTAATCATAGCCGCCATGGGCTCAATCGAATTACAAACAACAATGGGGAAAGAAGACACCCTTGTCTTGTCCCTCTTTCCAGTTTGAAAGGATCCGAGCATCTACCGTTGGTGTTGACATCAGCTGTCGGGTCTGAGTATAGTAGTTTAATCCGAAGTCCCAATCCACTCGATCGAATGCTTTCTCTGCATCCAATGAAAAAACAGCAGCATCATCCAACGGATCAGTCGCTTTAGTAATCGTATGAAACAGCCTCCTAATGTTACTTGATGTCTTCCTCCCTTTCACAAAACCCGATTGATTTCCATTGATCAAGTTTGGAAGAAGATTTTCCAGCCTATTAGCCAAGACTTTTGCCAGAATTTTATTATCCGTGTTAATATGATTAATCGGTCTATAACTCGCAGTAAGTGTCTCATCTTTCCCCTTCTTAGGAAAAACAGATATCATTGAATGTCTTGTAGATATCGGTAAGAGACCATTTGACAAAGAAGCCACATACACATCCTTTAGTAATTCAAGGGCCGAGTCAGGCAACAGCTTGTAGAACTCCACTGGAAAGCCATCGGGCCCAGGCGATTTTCCTACATTCAATCTATTAATAGCCCCTTTGATCTCATCCAGTGTTAACTCTGCCTCAAGCAACTGTGAATCATTGTAAGTCTGGAAAGATTCGCCTTCTCAAGAAAGTCGCCACCACCGATGGACATGTCAGGTTCATTCAGGTATAAATTTACATAGCAGTCCCGAAAGATTTTGTTGATCTCATCTGGATGAAAGGTAATTCAACCATTTTTGCCTTGAATTGATTTAATAAAACGTTCCGACTCCCTCTTCTTCAACCTATAGGCTAGCCATCGGTCACATTTCTCCCCTTCTCAAAATACACACATTTCAGACTGTGATATTTCCTTTCCGCCCGCTCTTCAATTATATTCTTCAGTTCCCTCTTCAATTTCAACAATTGGGTAATACCATCCAAGTCACTGGGGTCTGCTATTGTTCTCTTAGACAAATCACCAATTCTCTTCTCAAGTTCTTTTTGTCTAGTAACATGTTTCCTATGTAAACCACACGTTAAATTAACCAAATAGCCACACATGGTACATTTGAAAGCTTCCCATACAATCTCTGGTCTCAAATCACCCTTGTGATTTTCTGATATGAACAAATCTATTTCTGTTCTCAATTGTTGCACTGCCTTTTCCACTTGTAAGACTGCATTATTCATTCTCCAAGTATGTTGCCTTTGGCCATCACAAACCATTTTAATACACATCGTTACAAGTGCATGATGAGTCAGTAGAATGGTGCCTATTTCACTTGCTTTATGGTTCTCTGTCATTTTCCCAGCTGTCAGTAACATATCAAATCTGGAATAAACAGAGTGTGTGCCTGAATAAAAACTGTATTCTCTAGTTAATTGATGTTTCAACCTCCAACAATCCTGCAGGACGTGTTCTTCAAGTAGGTTTTTCAAAGATACATAGTGACGATCAGTCTGCTTATTATTCCCTGATACACTTCTATCCAAATCCTTATTTAAAACAGTGTTAAAATAACCACCTAGAATGATATTACCTGTACCCAAATCTTGTAAAGATTGAGCCACTTTCCTATAAAATGACCCATCATCCACAGATGGGGCATAAATATTACACAGAGCCACAATACATCCCTGGATATTAGCCAGTAATGCCACCATTCTTCCTTATTGGTCTGACAATTCTCTTTAATTGGGAGATTTCTACTGAAGAGGTTAAATCGAGATCAAACCCATGCCCCCTCACCCCAGGTGAATATACAGAAGAACAGCAGGAAGAACAAGGAGCGCACTTATCATTTGAACCAGGCCCCAGCGCACCCATGGGTGACAAATATGCTGAAACACACTCACTTCACCAACAGTGCAACTTCCATGCTACATTAGAATCAATGCTGCAATATCAGAATCTACAAACACAAAAATCCCTGTTTAAAGGCTTGCAAATGCCTATATGAATTAACATGGTCTAAATGCACAGTGTAAAGCCATGTTTCAGGAAAATCACAGCCAAGTTCATTTCTCTCACTGAACACTGGCTGCAGAAGCCTTCAGCAATGCTCCTCGCAAAACCAAGCAGCCAAGGTCGCGCAGTCAGATAACATTGCTTTCTGCAGACAAACATTTTTAATTCTCCAATAATGCGAGTAAGCCACGGCAACCCAGTGTGTTTTTTTTCTTTTCTTTCTGGGAAAGAAAGACATTTTCGCAAAGACTCGCACAACATTTGAAACATAATTGTAACAAGAAAGGCTCAGGCCTAGCAATGAGCACTCAGAACTCAGGTGCGAAATGCTTGCTTCAGCTAAAAGTTATGGGAACAAATTCATAATGGAACAAGCTAGAATTAGGTAATGGTGGGCTGGCACAGCTAAACCAACCCACTGACGCAAAACTCAAATGTCCAATTATCATGCTCTCTATAAGGGCTACATAGGTAACCTATTACTCAGCAGCCAATAGCAGGAGGAGATAAGTTTAAGGGAGCTGATCCAATTCTGTGAGATCAGCCTGCAGTGTGATTACAAAGCTGGCTTGCAAGCCAGCCCCGAGGGAGACGGCGCCTGAACTCTCTATGTGCACGATGTTCTGCGTGTTTTTTTCTTTTTTTGCTGGCCAGAAATAAACGCAGTTTGGAACATGCTGCTGCCTGCTTGGGACTCTGTTGCATTCCTGTGGGCCATATGGGAGGTGTTGGGGTCTCCCATAGCTGGTGAGGGTATGGCTGCTGGACCCCACAGCCCTGGTGGGGGTCCAGCTTCTCCCCAACAAGTTGGTGCCCTCTGTGAGGCTCATTGCTCATTGTAACATGGGTGAATGAGCAATGCCTGCGCTAGCCCTGCGTTGAACTGCACTCCCTGCCGCTGACTCATGGAAGCTGTGGGACCCTCGCCTGCACCTGAAGACCACCGGAAAACGCGTAACCGGCTAAAGGCATTGAGGGCCACTTGGAAATACCCCGCTTGAGGGCAGGTGAGAGCCCTGCAGAAGAAGGGGTCCGGTGAAGCGCCTTGAGGGGGCGTCCAGTAGCAGAGCAAGTGCCAGTGCAGCATAGGAAATGTAAGTCAACCAGCAACATCGGCTTTGAGGGGGGGAAATGTTTCAAGTATTATAATGTATTGTTGATCAGTATGTTGCAGAAATGTTAAGTTCTTTTGTTTGGGTAGAAACTGGGGGGAGGCATTGTAAATTGGGTGGTGGGAGATTGTACATTGTTGCAAAATTCAGCGAATTGGTGGTGATCGGCACGTGAATTGTAGTTGCGACTGGGGCGGTGGCAGTGGTCCCTTCTTGTGTTTTTGAGCCTATTGGGTGGGGTAGTAACTCCCCACATATAGGACAGGAGTGCTGCGCTGGTTGGTCTGGATGGCGATTTCATGTACGGGGGTCTGGATTTCCTATGAATTGACGTTATAGATCAATGAGTAGATGAGGTTCCCTGCTAATTGAGCGTTTTAGTTCAGTGAGTGGATGATGTTTCCCCGCAGGAGGTAGCTAGATTGTTCCCGAGTGCGGAAGATAATTGACTGGTTAAGCTCCCCTGGTGAGGAGCGTGTCACACGCAAGGCGACGCAGCGTGCGCAGTCCAATTATAAGAGTTTTTATTGTGTTTTACCTTGTTCCAGTTGGGACAGGAAGACAGCTGTGGGGATTGTGGGGTTTTATTTTGTGATTTTTGTGGGGTTGGGAGAAATGGGTTATTGTTCTGTGTATGCACATTTGTCTGTTCATTTGCACTGTGTTTTTAGTTTGGTGACGTCACCTTCAGATTGATGCATAGGACACAGAGTTTTGATGGTGAGGAGATAGAGGTGTGGTTTTGGATTTGGAGAATAGGTGACCCAGAGGCGGTGTGTGGAAGACACATGCGCAAGATTGTGGGAGTGTGCCGGAGAAGGCAATGGTTTGGTGAAGATGGGCTGCACGTGGAGTGCACTGGCTAAGGTGTGGAGCCAAGAAGGCTCACAAAAGTTGAAAAATGTTCAATTATCTTCTAACTTTTGCTCCCTGAACAGCGGACTATCGAAATTTTCAAATTGAATAGAGGTAAAATGTATCACACAATACAGAAATGACTCCCCTTCACCTGTTGTGTAGCACACAGCTTCCATGCCGAAATAAGTAAGTAAAACATAGTGTGCAAAGATTCAAAAGTACTGAAGGTAAATTAAAAAAGACCATGGCTGCTCATAGGCGGCTTCTCCAGAAGCGTGCAGCAATCGCTAAGGACACACATACACAGCACTTACACGGGAATAGGTTTAAAAGCACCTGGCTACAGTTGAATGGTGTGCACGAAGGGAAGGGAAGTGGCGAGGCATCAGCAGACGCTGAACCAGCACGAGCAGAGGGAAGAGGGGACTCACCCTTCTGCACCTCCGGGAGTGTAATATTTGATGACACAGATGGTAAGCAAGGAATGAATTGCATCAGAGAACTGAAAACAGCAGAAGGACATTTAAACACCACACACACACACAATCACAATACACTAAAGAGAACAACCAGGAAGGTGCAGAACAACCCACTAGCAGCACCGGAGGGAGCAAGGGAGGGCTGCAGTGCATGGAAGCAGATTTGAAGGCACAGGTACAGAGGAATTAAATTTAAAGGGAAGATAACGGGGGAGGTGCAAGGAGTAACAATAGCAACAGAGAGGGGGAACTGGAAAGGGAAGAAAGGGATTGGAGGAGGAGAGAAGGACTGAACGAGACAGCACAGCCAAACATAATAGAGGATCAGTAAGGGGTGGTGCAGCATGCATGGGGTTATGGAAGGGAGGAAGTATAGCGCGCTAGATATTGACTGTGTACATTGTAGATTGGGGCAAGAGAAGACGGTTAATAAATAAATATAAATAAATAAATAAAAATAAAATAAATAAAACGGCAGAGAAAGGCAGATGAGGACAAGAAGGCACAAAATAAATTATTAAAGTATGCAATGGGAGGGGCAGTTAAAAACAGCCTCGATACACACGCACAAGCATCACAATAGCAGTGTCAAAAACCACCACAATATGCACCACCCATGTGGGGAGGATACATGGGGCAGGACGGGATCATTTCAGCAGACACCACAAGCACCAACGCAGGCACTGTCACCACTACATGTACAGACACAACAAATGACGGCACCACTACACCAGGACTGACAAGAATAACAACCCATGGGCACTGCACAGCAGTAAGCACCCATACAGAACACTGACACAATAGCAACAGTACCGGTTACATGACTGGGAGGGGTCTTCCTGATGGGGAACAAACCTTTCAAAGGACATAGATTGATATTATACCACTAATAGGACAGCCCAAGACAAACTTGATTTGACTCACTCTGCCACACACACTCATGCTCCACCTCCCCGACAGAGCGGGCGAGACGCACGCCGACACACACACTCACGCACACTCAATAATGCAGAGGACAATTGCATAGGGGTGGTGATAGGTATCAAAACATTTTCTTTTCTAGGTGATAGTGGGGCGACTAGGCCATGCATTAGGGAAGAGACATTTGTGACATCATGAGCGATGTGGATATGACCACCTTATTAACAGAGAAATCCATAACTTGTTAAACACCAGGCATACACATGTTGAAAGTAAGGAAGATTGTTTAAGCATAATGGGGGTGCACGGTACAGAGGGGGGTGCATAATGATAGCGCATCACAAGAGAGTACATTTAGCTACATTTTGAGCACACATCTTTCAGCGAGGAGACTGGGCTCATAAATACACGAATAACACAGAACAATTAAATGAGTCACACAAGGTGGAAGAAGGTGCACTTGAGGGGGGAGGCCTACATTTCATTGACGGTTCACCATGGGAGGAGAGAAATAGAGGTAAAGGGTGGATGATCCATGTTCCCAACAGACACCGTTTGGCGACAAAATAACACAGTACAAGTAGTAATGCCACTAGCGCTTTTGAACACAGCACTGTCACAAATGCATTAGCAACACACATAGGGAAAGAGGTCATTGCTGCACGAACTGGAGAATAATGGTTGTATTAAAATTTGAGAGCAGATAATGGGGGGAGAAATATATTGTTTATATGTAACAGTAATTACAGTAGTGGAGTAATAAAATACTAGACTAAATGAGTAATTAACAGAGTAGGTGGGGTTTAAAAGTGGACATGGGGTGGGATAGAGAGAATGGGAGTAAATTGTGAGGGTTGGGTTTGAAAGAAAAGAGGAAATAAATAAATAAATAAATAAATACAAAGAGGGGGGAGGGACAGGTAGCGAATAATTGGTAGCAAATTTCATTAGTACCAGCTTAAAGTGCCTGCAGTTCACTGTGAGACACGCCCTGAGAAGTTGAGAGAGGATCCATAGAAAAAAAGATTTAAAAACCCTGCGATTATCTTAACTAAGTAACATGGTCCACTTAATTTAGAAACACAGCCACCCTATATGACAAATTTACCACCCTGATGTTTCCCTGTTTAGCTTGTCAGTGCCTGATGCCCCAAGGGACAAAGGCACGCACTATAAATAGCTTACAACAAAAGCACAGTAAATATAAAGATCCAAAGGCCCATTTGTACACTAGCACCTAAATTGCGTATATATGATCCAAGTGTGTAATGAGTACCTTCACATAAATTAAGTGCCTACCCATTTTCTGGGTACATTTCAAATAGCGCAACAAGTTACGGTCAGACCGTCAATGAACGCCACCAGGTGGTGACAGGATGGTGCATAAATGTACAATTGGCTCCTCCCACTAGGACACTGAATAGTGCAAGAGTAGTGCAGAGAGGTTAGGTCAAGAAATTGAAGAATATGTAAATGCTCAGGTCTCAAGCACTTCCATTTAATTTCTCGTCAGATATAAAGGACCCAGGGCAGGCCTGAAGACAACGGACAACTAACACCCAATGGCTATGGACTACAGTGGGACATTTTCCGCTCCTGACAGATTTTGCTAGATGTGTGAGGTGTCAAGCCCTACAAAGCGGTGGCCACCCTGGCAACGAGGGAGCAACGATCAACAGGGCCGACGCAAGAGATTTTCATGAACTGCAAAATAGCACGAACACTCCAGAGTTAGGGAAACATGGCCATCCTATGGTCCAACGCACACTAGCAACTAGAATAGGGACCGACACACCCATGTCTAAAGTTTAATTGAGTTTCATATTACATTTTGTGCACCTACAGCTGTAACACTGTTTTGTTCGTCCGCTTTTCCCCGCACATGCAGGTTGTTGCGTATGTATGCTGTTAGAGATGTGTAGGAAATTTCCTTAATGTTATCTTCCATTAGTAACACTGAGGACTACTAATTAAAGCATCACGAAGAATTCCCCACTCAATTGCCCACCCTATCAGGAACATCAGACCCCTTAGAGCACGTTTCCCTGAAGTATATTTCCTTGCTTCCATTGAATAAACAGCCCAAGATTTTCCCTACCCATATTAAGAAATTTTGAAAACACGAAATGTCCAGGGGGAGGTTTCATTTTGCCCTTAGTGATTGTTTAGTTCGCGGAGCTTGAGGTTACTAACAAGTACTAACGCATTAACGCCTTTCTTGCGATTTTCAGGCGGGCAACTTTATCATCTCCTCAGCTGCAAGGACCCAGCAGTGTAAGTGGTTATGGGCAAGCAAATAAGGACTTTTACCTTCACGATGGGACTATTAATGATGAACGAAATAATGGGGGTGGTAGTTTGAAAATTATATGTAATAGTGAGCATTACTGCTGTATCCCCTGCTGACATTCCCTAACCTAAGCAGGAAGAGTTACGGCGTCAGTGGGTGAGGAAAAGCTGCTGCTAAAGTGAGAGGTAAGGGCAGACACAAAGGGAGTAAAACATACACATAACACACATAGCAGAAGTGACCAACAACATGCACACATGTGCAAAATTGGTAGGGACACCAATGGAGAGAGCTGTCCTGACTGCTCTTTAACATATGCCGTGAGAGAATTGATTACAACAGAAATTACTACAGCAGAGCACGACGCCCGTGTATCCAAAGGTGTGAAGAAGATTGCAAGGGAAGACAGCAACATTGAGATTGATTAAAAAATAAGGGGGGTAATCCCCTATGGAAGATGATTACATAAAGCAGCTAATTGGAGAACAACTGTATGTGGAAAGTGACCAGAGAGAGAAGAAACAACGAGCAAATGCACCAGTGAGCAAGCTGCAAGAGAAAAATAATTAAATAAATACATAAATAAATAAATAAATAATAAAAGAAGAAAGAAAAACAAAAGAGAGAAGAAAAAAAAAAAGAGACAAAAATATGATAAGTGCCTAACAGAGTGAGACAAAAGAGCGAAGATGGGCACTTGGGTGGAGAATGAAGAAGGACGTATACTGTTAAGGTACCAGCCTTATGTTACCAGCACAACAGTGACAAGAAGTGGACAATCATGCTGGATGCAAGAAGGTTGAGAGAAGTTGCGAGATGAGAGCAGGAACATCACTGCTTATGGACTACTATTGAGCACATGCATCTAAAGATCAAGAAAAACTACCACCGAATTGGGGAGGAGACTGTTTGTTAGTGCGCATCAGCATGCCCTTGTTGGTGATGTCAAAGGAAGATGTGAAGAATGACACATTCACCAAGATGGAAAACAACGGAAGAAGAGAAACAGAGAGAGGAGATGAAAAATGCATCTGAACAGAGAAAGACAAGAACTGGTTAGTGCTTGCATGGTTATGGATGACATCATGACTGGCTGGTCGATTGAAGGTGGTAACGGAAGCACTACTAGAGAGCGCAGCATCATTGTGCAAGATCAAGATACGTTGCAAGATGTGAGAGAACAGAAGAAGACATCGGAATGCAAATAAGAGATATGGTGAAAGGAAGAGCCGGACTAAGGGAGAAGATAGCGGTGTGCGACATGGTTCCAGCAGTAATAAAGGTGGCCACTCCCTGTGATCAGAGGAAGTACGAAGGGAAGTGAGTGTGGTGGAACACAGAAGGAGAACACTGCTATATGTACTGTTCATCAACAACAATGCGAACAATTATGGATACCTCAAGTAATTGACAAAGATATGCAGACCGGAAGGAAGTGGATGTTGCTTGGTGGTGTGGTCGACAAAGTCTACCAGAGGGGGGACTGAAGAGGGAAAATCGAGATCAAACCCATGCCCCCTCACCCAAGGGGCATAAACAGAAGAACAGCTGGAAGAACAAGGAGCACACTTATCATTTGAACAATTCCCCAGCGCACCCATGGGTGACAAATATGCTGAAACACACCCACTTCACCAACAGTGCAACTTCCATGCTACATTAGAATCAATGCTGCAATATCAGCATCTACAAACACAAAAATCCCTGTTTAAAGGCTTGCAAATGCCTATATGAATTAACATGGTCTAATTGCACAGTGTAAAGCCATGTTTCAGGAAAATTACAGCCAAGTTCATTCCTCTCACTGAACACTGGCTGCAGAAGCCTTCAGCAATGCTCCTCGCAAAAACCACGAGCAGCCAAGGTCGCGCAGTCAGATAACATTGCTTTCTGCAGACAAATATTTTTTAATTCTCCAATAATGCGAGTAAGCCACGGCAACCTAGTGTGTTTTTATTCTTTTCTTTCTGGAAAAGAAAGACATTTTCGCAAAGACTCGCACAACATTTGAAACATAATTGTAACAAGAATGGCTCAGGCCTAGCCAATGAGCACTCAGAGCTCAGGTGCGAAATGCTTGCTTCAGCTAAAAAGTTATGGGAACAAATTCATAATGGAACAAGCTAGAATTAGGTAATGGTGGGCTGGCACAGCTAAACCAACCCACTGACGCAAAACTCAAATGTCCAATTATCATGCTCTCTATAAGGGCTACATAGGTAACCTATTACTCAGCAGCCAATAGCAGGAGGAGATAGGTTTCTGGGAACTGATCCAATTCTGTGAGGTCAGCCTGCAGTGTGATTACAAAGCTGGCTTGCAAGCCAGCCCCGGGGGAGACGGCGCCTGAACTCTCGATGTGCACGATGCTCTGCGTGTTTTTTTCTTTTTTTGCTGCCCAGAAATAAACGCAGTTTGGAACATGCTGCTGCCTGCTTGGGACTCTGTTGCATTCCTGTGGGCCATATGGGAGGTGTTGGGGTCTCCCATAGCTGGTGAGGGTATGGCTGCTGGCCCCCCACAGCCCTTGTGGGGGTAGCTTCTCTCCAACACTACGAATCAAAATTGTTACCCCCCTTGATCTTGTGGAGCCGGAGAAGCCATAGACTCTCCCAACCCAACCCTTCTTCAGGGTTTCAATTTCATCTTTAAGAATATGAGTTTCTTGAATAAAACAAATGTCACTTTTTAGATCTCTTAAATGGGTCATAACCTTCAGCCTTTTTTTAGAATTATTGAATCCATTGACGTTTGATGTAACCACACGCAGGTCACTGGCCATCCTCCTCACCACACCATTAGTGTCTAAATTTTCAACAAAAGAAAGGTACCTCAGCTAAACGTAGTAACCCTAGCGATAATCAGCGATAATCAGCGATAATCAGATGTGAACCTAGCCTTCCATCCTCTGAAATAGAAGCAAGTCAGCAAATACAGATATATTTTACTAACTAAATATAACATCTTAACCAGTCCAGTGTCCTGGATACCTCTCCTATAAACAAATGAAAATTGTATACTAATACTAAATTAGCTGAAAAACCCTTATATTAGGCAAACATCACCCCAACTATATTAAATTCATAACTAATCATCGTCCCTTCCTCCATCTATTAAATAGAATAACTGTCTGAACAACTAAACTAAGCATCACTCAAACCACATCATTATCAATTTCAATCTGGTTAAAATTCCAAATAAACACCATCCTATCGTAATCTCTACTCTGTATGTACCCTTTAAAAATCCACTACAATGTGTAACTCTAAAAGCATTATTCATTCTTGACACATTTATGTATCTTAAATTCAAAGAAAAAAATTTGTTAAACAGACGTTATGGTTCCAAGTAAAACCGAAAAACCCCTGAAATTCGCCAGTTTAGGTAAGCTAAGCAACCATAGCTCGCCCCACCACCATGCAGTGCTAAGACACCCAGGACATCAAAGATAACATCACAAATGTCATTGATGACATTGATGATTGCTCTTCCCTCATTTCCCTTCCCACCTTTCGTTCTCAGATCTCCTGCCAAAGAAAATACATCCACAAACAACAAACGACATATTCCTTTAGGAACCACCTTTCACAGTTAAAAAATAGAACTAAAAAAGAAATGTATAGACTCCATCTACTTTATATTTCTAAGTAAAGTACATAGACTAAATAAGATTTTCCAACATTTCCATTTGCATTTTGTGTTATGCTAATGGGAATATTGTGCCGTTCGTTCTCTGTTCCAGGGACTGGAACGGTAGATACCGGCCCAGCAGCCCAAGTTATCAGCCCAAGCGAAGCGAGGGTGGATAACGAGGTCTCTGGACCATCATCCCCCCATTCCAGCCCCTGAAATGGGGGATGAAGGCCATTAGCACCCTAGGTTCCCAAAGCGGGAAGCGCCTGTGGTGTGCCGGAATAGGAAGGAAAATCCTTTCCCAGGATTGCCACCATGGAAAGGGAAGGTGAGGGTTCCATAAAGGGCCCCTCTTCTCTTTCCATAGCAGCCTGCAGAATGCAAAAATAGAACCCTATGACCATATTACCACAAGCACATTTTTCTTCCCTTTCAAATCTATCCTAATTTTGAATAGTTTTACCACAAAGCCAGTCCCAGGTGGACATGGCCACTTTAATCCTATGTTTTGTCCCTTGTGGTCATGGCCATTAGCCAGATTGTCCAGATCATGACCTTATTCCATGACCCGGACAATCTGGCCACTGCCCATGGCCACAGGCTACCCCTCAGTCACTAAAGGTATACCGCTATTTTTCGTAGCTACATTATGACACTTGTCAAATAATAAAACACTGGCACATTCACAAAATCATGCTTGTAGGTCCTTGCCAATGCTCCTTACGCAAGTTTGCTGGAAATCCACCCATGTTTTATTTTTTCAAAAGTGTCAAATGTATGCACATACAATCGTCGTATAACCTAGCCCCCACTTGACAAAATCCATTCAGACTTTTACGAAAACATCTAAATCTAGATCTATAATCTTTTTGCAAACCTTTGTGTAGATTTGTCAAATGGCACCACATTTATAAGCCTTTACAATATTTTCGGACCCCCACTCTAATGTTGCTCCCTCTCGACAGAATCCCACCAAACTTCGCAAAAACATGTATATCTTGATCTATTATCAGTTTGCCAAATGACGTGTAGATTCGTCAAATGGCACCTCATTTATAAGCCTTTACATTATTTTGGGACCTCCCCTCTAATTTTGCCCCCTCTTCACAAAATCCTACCAACCTTCGGTAAAACATTCATATCCAAATGTATTATCAGTTTCCCAAATTAAGTGAGGATTCGTCAAATGGCACCTCATTTATAAGCCTTTACATTATTTTGGGACCCCCTCTCTAATTTTGCCCCCTCATGACAGAATCCCACCAAACTTTGCATACTCACTCAGAATCAGCCCAGGAAAATACATGCAAAATCCATTAAGTGGCGCCAAAGTTATAAGCCATCCAAGAACTGCATTTCGCCAACCCTGTAATGCTAAGGTGTTTGCAAACTTTCACAGGACTATTCGCGAACATCAGGACTGTTCACAGACTTTCACGGCAAAAAACACCCGTTTTCTTTTTTTGCTTTTTGTAGCCATATCCCATCCTCATCACCCCTCACCTCCCCAGAGATTATTTGATAAATTTGCCAAGTGGAATGCTGTGTTTTTTCATATGTTTTTACGCGATGTCCGCGGACATCGGCCGCTGTCCGTGAATCCAAGATGGCAGGCGTTTCCAAAAATCTGACGCACTTCACGCTCTTCACCATCCAAACAGCGAACACGTTGCATGTCCGCCGACATGACGCAAGCCGATTAGCCAATCAGAACACTGTCCGCGGACCGAACAGGGAAGTGTGTCTGCGGACTGGACATAGATATCACTAAATTTTTGTGACCTACTTTTTGGTCATTTTTTTAAAAACTACTTGGCGGATTTTCACCAAATTCACAAAAGCACGCTTTCGGGACCAAGCCGCTGCTCCTGCTGCAAATTTGGTGAAAATCCATCCAGCGGTTTGGGCTGTTGGTGTGACCAAAGTTTTTCCCCCATTCAGTCTATGGGAAAAAAAGACATTTTTGGACCCCCCCTATAACTTTGCCCCCCCTTGACCAAACCTCTCCAAACGAAATCGGAGTGGGCCATATACTTATTTTGCAAAGTTTTGTGAAGATTCGTCCAGGGAGAGCAAAGTTATAAGCCGCCCAAATAGTGCTCTTCCTATGGGATTAGCAATTTAACCATAACTACACGGCCACTGCCGTGGCCGTGTAATAAGCAGTAATGAAATACATCTTCATTATTCATAACAGTCAATATTTATATAACGGTCAGCATATAAACCCCCTATGTCTCCGGATGTCCATTGAGTATAGCCCAGCAACAATAAACAAAACCTTGGCTGCCCCGTGGATCCGGTCTCCCTGAATTAACACACAGATCCATTTATCACAGCTTTATTTCTTAACCCTCCTAATAAAGCTTGTGACACAATATCATTTGCTTTCATCCCTTCTCTGTAATTAACACACAGATCCATTTATCACAGCCTTATTTTTTAACCCTCCTAATAAAGCTTGTCACACAATATCATTTGCTTACATGTATACATGTACCACAGAATCATGAACAAGAATTAATTTCATCAGCGACCCAATCCACATGCGAATCTCAGAAGTATAGGGGTAAATTAGAAGGGTCTAGGTATAGTACCAGAATATGGGTCTAACACGGTTACACAGAAAGGCCATCCGTCAACAAATACTGCTATGCGACCCCATTTCCCCAGCCATTGTTCATATCAAGCCCCCACCCTGACAACCTAACCGACATGAAAGACAATTAGAAAATTACTGACCACACGTCTCTAAGATATATCATATTAAAAGTAGCAATACCTATCAATGAACATTAACCATTCACTCCATAATTATCTAGGTACCTTCAGGATAATCGTGTAGTATAAAGTGATGGATACATAGGGTACAATATACACAGTCAACCAGAAATAATAAAAAGTCATTCCTTGAACTATGTCTATTATTTACGATATATACTTGTTAGACAATCCGAATCACTAGCTGGAAAAAGACATGTGACATCCTATACAAGTCTATAATCATCTGTGGCAATTAATACATTACATTAGAGGCCCCAAAGAAAACAGGTGGAAGTTGCAGGAATAGGTAAATCAGGAGCGACAGAGAAAATTAAGGAAACTTGTAAAAAACAAGTCAAACGAGCTGGTTATAAAAATGTGTTGAAATCAGCTTCCTATTGAGAAATTGTCAGGTATTGAGAAATTATCAGGTCTTTATCTCATGCTCTCTCAGCTAATAGTCTTCCTTCAGTCTGTGCATTTATTCCTGCAGTTCCAGGCACCCCACTGAGGATGAAGGCCCCATCGTGGAGCGTTATAAAATCATAGTTCTTCCCCAGAGCCTATGAGTGTTGCTGCCCCCCCCCAATCCCCCGGCAATATTGCTTGTCACTGTTCATTCCCTCATGTGTTGGTAAATCCGGTATACTCCAGATTGCGCCTCATATTTGCAGTCCAACACCTTCCAGAGGCAGCATGGTTAGGGTTCCATACACTGGACACATTTGCATAGACACATTAAAATTAAATTCCTATACCTTGCCTTCCATTTTCTTCCCTTATTTCAACTATCCCGATGTTTAGCTTCTTGAATGCACGTTACTTTTCGTTCAAGATATGATGCCAATTTATCTTCTTTTTAGATTTTCAGATCTCCAAAAAGTGGTTCCACGGTATGTATTGTTCAGTTTATCTCTTGATCCCATCCGATAATATGGCTGTCAATGTTATTTATATGCTCAATGGATGTTGATTGTCCCTGCAGTGGAAGTTTATCATCATTGCCCTTTCATCTTATCTGTGATTTGGATCAGCAGTCTTTACCGGGTGGATACACACCCACACGACCTGATAGACCCGTCTACTTTTGTAAGGTTGAGAATGGCAGGTATCACGGGACTGACTGCCCACCTTCACACGGGTTGAATGCCCCTACCTCATTGTTGTAGCCGGGAACGGCGGTTCGTACAGGGTGGGCAGCCCACCTTCATATGGGAAGAATGCTCTTTCCTCTCACTCGTTTTGCTGCCAGGATCAGCAAGCATTACTGGACAGACTGCCCTTCGTCACTTGGGTGGATTACTCTTACCATTATGTCAATCTCGAGTCATTACTGGGCGCACTGTCTTCTTTTGTATGGGCCGACTGCCATTCCTTCCTTTCTGTGACCGGGTTCGGAAGTCATCTCGGGGTAAACCAGCCCCGCACTCTGTATCCTTCATTGCCATCCCCTCCCCAATTCTGTTCCTGGACCCTGGTGGGACCTCATCCTTACTTATCCCTGTGCCCAAGTCCTCCTCTCCTCTGTGTGTTATGTTTCTCATCTTGAACTCGTCTTGAATGGATGTGTTGGGTGTAGAGACAACGAAAAATGAACGTACATACCAAAGACATTGCAACATAAGGCTAGACATCTTAACTCCATGCACGGTGTTGCGATAGTCAGAATTACGAGTGTCTCAGAGATTCCTGATGTATAGCACAGCTGGCCTGGCTAACGGGTTTGGTATGTTGAAACCAAACTGGGCGCACGTATTACATGTACATGCAAATAGAGCTTTTCATTAGTTCTCGCTCCTTCGGCAGTAAAACCTCGTTTTCGGCAGGCATATAAACAAAATATAATTGCACTCACTGATATTACGAACTTGCTGCATTGCCGCATTGTCGCATTGCTAGTGGACATCGTCGGGAACAAGTATTTCTTATCTTGGTAGAATTGTAGCAGAGAGCCTCGGTCGGGAGATTCTACTTCCTGAAGCACGTGGAGGGCACATATCAGGCACGTTGGAGGGTGCTTTTTTCCAATCCCTCAGCGTTGTACACGGAGCTTCGAATTCAACAATATGAAGCTGAGTATATTTTTGAAAGAGAGATAATTCGAATCTTTTCAACGATGTCATTGAGTCTGCGTCATTTTAACCATTAAAAGTCTATGAGGAGTAATTTAATAAATAATCATTTAAATCGATGTGGTGATGTTTGAAGCACACTAAATACATAAAAATAAAAAATACTTAATGCACTTATCCTTCAATGCTCCAGCCATGTCATGCACTCTTTAGGGTCAGATGTGCTCCTTTCTCCCTCCGGTAGAGCGAGGGTCACCAGATTTGCCCTATTAAGGAAAGCTTTAATGCCCAATAGCCTTGATAAGTCCTTGGCCTCTTTGAATGATTTTCTGATTATCAAAGTTTCTCTTGGGTACTCAGGATACACAAATATTTGGCTACCTTTAAAATAGGTGTTTTCTTTCTTTCTTGTGGCTCCTAGGATGATCGCCTTTGTCCTGGAATTCATTAGTGTGATTAAAATATGTCTAGCTTTTGGGACAGATTTTCTCCCCACTCTGTAGATATTCTCTATATCTCCTGGGACTATTTGTTCACAGTCCTAGCAGAACTTCATTATTTCCAGTACCAGAAGCAATAAATATTCACTTGCATTTTCTTCAACTCCTACAAGTCTCAGATTTGTGTTCCTAATCTTCAAATCCAGTTCTAGGCTTTTTTCTCTTCCTTTTTGAACTTCATCCCTCAAGGTGTTATAAGCTCTAAAGCTTCCGGTAATTTCTGAAGACATAGAGGCTGAACCATTTTCCAGGATGGTAATTCTACTGTCCCAATTTGGAGACCTTTTTTGGATAGATCATCCAATGAGGATATAACATCTCCCACATCCTGGACCACCTTTCCCAAGTCTTGAGCCAATTTAAGAAGTAAAGAGTAGATATCTTGAGTGCTAGGAACTTCATCCATCCCAGAAGTAGGCTTTGGCTTCTTAGGGATAGGGTTTTCAGCCACCTCAATCTTTTTCTTAGTGTTCATAATCCAATATAATCAATAGCTGGAGAGGGCCAGGAGCTACAAGATTATGCTGCTGCCTCTGCTGCCTGCATTCCGGAAGCTTCAGGTTCTAACAATTGTCTTTTATCTGTTTGGGATGAAGTTTACTCTGTGGAGACAAAGATTCCTGAAGATCTGCACTGAAATATGTGAACTGCTATTTGCGGGAGCCAGGAACCTGTTAAGCATTTGAGGAATCCAAAATACTAAGCGACACATGCTTGCTTATGCAGGATTTAAATACCCTGTAGAGCAAGATGTCTGCCAGCACATTGCAGTTCCCGTCAGAACCTTGGGTATGATAATCCACTTGCTACCAGTTGGCACTGCCTACAAACCTGCTCTATTTTCGTCCAGTGCCTTGCCTGGTGCTACCGTAACAGATTAGAGAGTTCTTGCAACTGGGTATGAAATATTGGAGTGTCTTTGCACACAGGCTACTTAGGGATTGGCTAAGATTGAGCATAGGCCAACACAGTGAGGTGCCTTGGCTGAGGGAATGAGTTTGGGTGCCAACAGGTGAATTATTTGTTCCTGAGATAGACATGTATGCACTCAATAGGATGGTTTTACATAGATTACAAGACAAAGGGCCCCATAGTTCCTTATAGATGAGACCTATTCTCTTAAAGTGTGATCTTTTCTTGATAGCGAGCTAGTGTAGTGATATCAGCACTGGCATTATAGGGTCATACCATTTTAGGCTGAAGATGAGTTGGGCAGCAGGATTCTGTCCCCTTTCTATCTTTAGTAGCGTTTTTTTGGGAGCACTTTGTGGAGGCGATTTAAATCATCTAGGTACGTTGAAACAACCATGTTGTCTCAGGTTTGTAAGGGATGCCTCTTAGTAGGTGGAGTGGGCAGACTGATTGCTGGAGTTGCCTGCAACTGAAGCTTTGTTCTTCTCAAAGCGGCCTTTTCATATCTCTTCCTTTAACAAACCAATCAGAGCCTTTCTCAACCATGAAAAAGACATAGGGATTCTTTCCTCCCCATCACGTCTTGAAAAACACCAATGATACGCTCTTTTTACTGAATACACTGTTATCAAGCGGGAATTGTGGGAAGGATATGCTGATAAACAATGTGCAACATGTTGATGACTGGCTGAAGTGCTTCTTGATACCTGTAGTCAATAGCACTTGGAAATATATGACGTTGCCAAGGTACCTCATCACGGAACGCGATTTAAATCATCTAGGTACGTTGAAACAACCATGTTGTCTCAGGTTTGTAAGGGATGCCTCTTAGTAGGTGGAGTGGGCAGACTGATTGCTGGAGTTGCCTGCAACTGAAGCTTTGTTCTTCTCAAAGCGGCCTTTTCATATCTCTTCCTTTAACAAACCAATCAGAGCCTTTCTCAACCATGAAAAAGACATAGGGATTCTTTCCTCCCCATCACGTCTTGAAAAACACCAATGATACGCTCTTTTTACTGAATACACTGTTATCAAGCGGGAATTGTGGGAAGGATATGCTGATAAACAATGTGCAACATGTTGATGACTGGCTGAAGTGCTTCTTGATACCTGTAGTCAATAGCACTTGGAAATATATGACGTTGCCAAGGTACCTCATCACGGAACGCAAGCCCGAGCATCTCAGGCACACCCTGCCAATTAACTAAGCATGGCCACAGGCTATATCCAGTGTAGTGTGCAATGTACGCTGGCCATGGGGTTTTGCTTTTCCCAGACACCTCAAGCACAACTGTTCACCCACACACATGAGCTGTGGCCGTACTCAGGGGACACAGTGCCGTCAGCCCCTAAATGAGACCAAGAGTAACCACTGTGAGCCTAGTGGATATCGCATCCTTGTCATGGCCTTTGACTTTTCCTGAGCATCACACACTCATCTGAATTGCCCACCACAAACACACTCTCAGGGGCCAATGACATGCCAACACATGGTCTAGATGACCTGAAATAATGCCTCCTCTCGGCTCACCTCCAGGGGATACCAGTGGATCTCCATAGTCCTCAGGAAGCATTCAGCCCCAAGGTCATGTGTTTCTGCACGCCTGCAACCTCATGCGGACAAGGCAGCTCACCTCTGCCACTCTGGGTCAACGCCCTCACTGCTAATAGGCTTAGTGTTTCTTTCTGTTCAACAGGTCGTGGGGTCGCAGTTGTGGGACTGAGCTAGCAGTCTGGGAGACTGCAATGAAGAGCTGAAGTGGCACAAGTCTGTGACTCAGGGTGCAAGTGCATGATTTCACCTGAGAGAGTTTCCGATGGCAACACACTCCCTTCATTCAGAGGTATCTGTAGGGGAGGAGTGGTCCAAAAGACCCCCCTTGCCTACATCCCCTCCCCAGGTGAGGGCCATGGCTCATTGGGCGTCCCCTCAGACCACCCGGGCCCAGGTGGTGGAGGGTTCACCTGCTGAAGACATTGCCCACACGTATTGAATTTAGCTAGGCCCAGAAACCATTTTGTCTATCAAAGATGGTGTGAGCTCAGCGCACTGTAGCGCGGCCCCCACCCTCGGAGAGTTTCAAATATCCCTGTCGCCGCAGCACCCTGGCAGATCTGCTGTGAGCCCGTTCCCACGAACAAGACGGACATGAGCTAGCATAAGATACTAACACTGTAACATTTCACCGTCCACAGTGTATCACTGCTCCCAGCATGACCCGGTCAGCGAGGCCTGGGTGATGGGGAGAACTGTAGAATGGTCATCCGATGAAAGCAGAAAAATACCCAAATACGAATGTCAAAAACTACTTGTAATACGTGTATTCTCTCCATAAAACTACTTCTACTACAAAAACCTGTAAAATTGTGTAATTATTGTAGAAACGCATGTTTACATGACACCAGCAATGAAGGACCTACACCCCTGCAGGGGTGTGCAAATGATAAAAAGCATTCCGGGGGATTATTCTCTATATGTATCATTGAAAAACGTACACCCCGCGGTCCCGCGCCATAACTGAACTAATGCTGCTAGAGTGCAGGGGAGGACGAATGCAACTATACATAGGGCTCGTGTGAAAAGACGCGGGCAAATGCGCCAGTCATGTGTATATATCTACAGCCCTTATATGCCATTACCGCCACGCACAATGGCGGGTCTTGTTCTCTATGCTCCACCAACCACACTACTACCTCACGTAATGCAAATATATATGCATATTACTAAATGCTGTAGTTGTTAAAACATAATGTACTAGTAAGGTGCTCAGACTGGCTATATTCGAGAGACATGTAGTGAGTTGAAATGTATGTTTTCAAGTGATCCAAATGAGTATTATAAGAATGTTCAAATGTTTATGATGTTCTCACCGAAAGTCGGCAACACACGAGAAAAATACCTTTGTGAATATGTGCAAGGCCATTTTACCCCCCCCACCCTGCAAAGTCTGCCAAATAAGAGAGCTGAGGCCTGCGCCACGCTGCTCCACCTCCCCCAACTAGGCTGGAGCCGCTTCAAAGATTTGTAGTCCCCGCTGCAGCACCCAAGGCCACGGCCTGCCACCTGCATTATTTACAGCCCAGCAGTAAACCTCCGCTTGAATACACAAATCCAAAGGCGCCCCCTCGTAAACCCCACAACCCCCCGGATCACCTCAGACTTATGGCCCGGTGCAACGAAGACACCCAATACTGTGGCAACACACAACAGCCCATTCATAATAACTTCTAACGAGACAGAAAGACATGTACCGCCCGTCCCATGCCCGGAGACTTAGCCCCACGACCTATGGTACCGGTCAAAACAGGACACTGGTAACCATGCACGGATAAATCACCATCAAACCCCTCACAAGGTGCATTCCTCCTGTGTTGCATTAACCTGTAGAATAACCTATTGATAGATTTACTAAAGAAGATAACATTGCAATGACTGAATGACTGCGGTGTGCATGGCATAGGGCAAATAAGTCAGGAAAAGACATTCATCTCTGACACTGGCCACAATGGCACAACAACACCGCCCGGATGAACTCAGCTGACCTGCCAGGCCCAGCCCAACCACGAGGCTGACCAGTGACGTCCTCCAGCCAAGGCAACCGCATCGCAGCAGCACCTATAGCTAGTCATCGCCACCCAATCCCATTGAACTTGTGCCCCTTATAGTATGTAGGTACTGATGACGTTTTTTGTAAATATATACGCCTGTCTTTGCTATTGTCAGACAGAGCGCTCTCGGAGTTTGCAGAGTTCTTTGCATGCCCTATTCTGATTGATAAACTCCCATTTAAGCTCACCCGCACTCTGTCTTGGCTTTATTCCCGACTTGGGAGAGTCCGTCATTGTCTCTCATTGCGGGGAGGATCGTGCTGGTTGGGGACGCTTGCCTTCAGTGGTTACCCCGAAAGCGTGATTATTATTATTATTATTTTCCCGACCTATCATTACCGTCCCCTTTTGGCACGAGAATCTCCGGTCGAAAAGGGATACGCACAATGCGCCGGCTCCGGGAGGTTGCCCGCCAACGGCGACCGGTACACTAAGAAGTGCGCACCCAATAGAGAGAGGGTACGGGATCCTGGTTGAAAAATCCCCTTTGAGTACCGCTCGCCGGAGCCGGGGCTGACTGTTGAGCGGACGGCAACACTGCCTGGACGGACCCAGTTTCGGAGACTATCGGTTCAAGACGGGCACGCGAGTATTGAGTGCAAGCGATCGTAAAAGGAGTGGAGGAAGAAATCTAGGACAGAGAACGAAGAGGGGTAGAAAAGGGGGTACGCAGATCTACTAAGGATCATCTTAAACTTTCTTTGCTTTTTCTTTGCATATGGCCATTAGGATTAAGAGGTGAATAAGAGATAAAAGTGACGGGAACCTAGCTCCGAAAGGGGGTGGAAGGCGGCGCCGCATAGTGCTATCTTGACTAGTACTGGGAATATATGAAGAAGTGGATAATAAGATAAAAGTGTCTGGCAAAGGGGGACACGGAGAATATATTAGTGACTGCTATTTTTTTCTATTCTTTTCTTTAGGGTTGGGGGAAAATAAAAGTGAGATCAGTACAAAACGTTAGGGAGAAAGTAAGAGACAGAGAGTTCTACTAGAAGAGGGAAGAGCAGACCAATATATATATATATTGCCATCCATATATCTGAATAAGACGGACAGGGACAGCCGGCTAGGGAGGAAAGGGAGGGCAGCTTGAATTGTGAATAGAGTGTTACAGAGAGGTGTGTGCACCTCGTATGCGTCAGAAGACAATTTGGTGCTGTGGGTGTGTAAAATGGCTATAAATGTATAGTAATTGAATGGTCATGGTAAGTGTGGCCGGATAAAGCTTCTTGAAGACAAAAACGACAAGGTGAAGTGAGTGTGTACCTTTTTGATTTCCGGGTTAATATTGTCGAAATCACTGATGGTTTGCTCTTGTATGTGCCCCCCAAAGAGAATAGAGACTGTGTACAGCCAGTTTTGTATTGTGCAGGCAGGTGGAAGAGCACAAAGGAGCCCATTATTGAATGTGAAGTAGAAGACGAAAACCCATATTGGTAATAAGTTTACATTGTAATTGTGGACACACAGAGACACACAAGTACTAGGAAAACACAAAGATGGGGGCCGAA
The DNA here is from genome assembly GCA_002915635.3 of Ambystoma mexicanum. Lineage (NCBI taxonomy): Eukaryota > Metazoa > Chordata > Amphibia > Caudata > Ambystomatidae > Ambystoma > Ambystoma mexicanum. The sequence goes on along the minus strand of CM030321.1, from coordinate 851,530,805 downwards.
ACACCCTTATCACATATTTGTAAGAACCTACCAGGGTACGCGGAGCGAATTAAGAAATATCATGACCAATGGATAACCTAGCTGAAGGGAGAGGGGTTACCCCAGATATGGCCCGAGGGGGGGTCATTTGATAAAAGTGTTCTGGATATGGTGGCCACATGCATTTGTTTGAAATACAAGGGGAAGCAGTTGCATAATAGGAGGGAAATATTAGATCTCTGGAGGTTATTTGAAGAGATACCACCGCCTAAAGCACCAGCATTAAATCCTGACCTACCATCCACCACTGACAATCCACTGATGATACAGAAAGATGCTAAAGAATCGTCAAATGTAGAGCCACCAATAGAGGTAATAAGCTTGTACCCGATATTAAACAAGCCTGTGCCCGCAGAAGGGTACAGTGACCCCACTTATGTGCCTCCCCCGACAACTACTACACCCCACCGGCCAACGGCACCCCCGCCATATGAAAGTACAAGGGAGCGAGCCCAGGCAAGTACACAAAAGGTGGACATAGAAAAGCTAACAGATGATTTACAATCAAGACTCTCAATAGCGAAAGATGAGCTCTCAAGGATAAAAGACACATGTGAACAAACAGCACTTAATGCAGCAAGATTAGGGCGCACGTCTAGAGCGCCGAGTGAGAATAGAACACTTGAAGACGGGTGGAAAAAAGGTGAGATACTGTTCAGAATTGAGGAAGAACCGACACGAATAATCGAAGTAGGGACACGAGAGGGAGGTATTGATAATGAAGAAAGGCCTATAGGGGACAGAGAGGAACTACTATGTGATATAAGGGACGATTTAGAAGAAAGCGACAGGTTGAGCATGGCAATGGGAGGGGGAAGTGAAGGGGTGGATGGTACATGTTCAATGAGAACACTGGATGATGAGTGGACGGGGCAATTAAGGAACAGGGTGGGGAAAATGGCATCATTGGGAACATCAGGAGTGAAGACTGGAACAGAGACCACAATGAAAGGAAAGTTACAGCTCCCGCTGATACATAGGGGAGGAGGGAGACCGAATTACATCCCATGGGCTCAGATGGACAAGGCCAATTTATTGAAGTTAATGCCCCCGTTATCGGGAGGGGCAAGTAAGTGGATATACGCCTTTGAGAAACACACTGCCAGGGTACCCCTAGCAATAGGAGATGTGAAGAGCTTGCTTGTATCAGCAGTGGGGGATCAGGCTGATAGAGTATGGGTCAAGGCCGGTTTCCCGGGAGTAACATTAGACTGCGACCGCCATGACGGGGCCTCCTTTAACACAGTGCGTGCAAGGGTGTGGGATGCCTTGCGAGAAACGTTTCCAGATACGCCAGACTTACAGTCAGTAATGCAGTGTACAATGAATGACGGGGAGGATGCTATGGATTACATTTTTCGGGTCCAAGAGATGTGGAGAGCAGAAACGGGCACGCCCTGGTATCAATCGACATCTTTATTTTACTTCATTATAAAAAGAGGGCTCCCAAAAGAGGTGCAAAAGGCGCTTGACAAGATAGCAGGCATTGAAGCGAAAGGATGGCCTGAGATTCAAAGCATAATAGTGCACCACTGTAAGAGGATAAAAGAAAGGGAGAAGGAGGTGGCACAGAAAAGATTGGCAGACGAAGCGAAACTAGTGCAGACAAAGTTGGTGAAGGTCGCAGCAGCAGTAGCCGCGCTCCCACACAGCAGGGAGGGAGATGAGGAGGAGGAGGGGCTGGTAGCAATACAAGGAAGGATGGCAACTAATTGGGCTGGAGCAGGACAGCGGCAGTGGAACGAGCAGGAGCAAGGCGGAGGTCCGCAGTGGCAAGAGTGGACCCCTCGAGGGGGACGAGGTGGGTACAGGGGCCGAAGAGGAGGTGGACCGGGGTACGGGGGAATGGGAGGAAATGGATGGCAGGGAGCTAGAGGTGCGCAAGGGAGTTGTTGGAACTGCGGAAGATGGGGGCATTACTCTAGGGAGTGCAGAGGCAGACCCAACAACGGGTTCCAAGAGGTAGAACATTATGGCCATCCCCACCCGGGGAGCCCATATGGTCTTCCAATGGGACAACAACAACAGAGAAACCCAGGTCAAGGAAATAATGAGCAACAACAGGGACATCAGTATAGAACACAGAACCACCCACAAAACAATGACAATATGCAGTACACGCCAGGCAACCCTTTTGCGACAGCAGCAAACGGGGCCCCCGCACCAGCACCCTATAGCGGCGTATCAGTAGTTTCAGGGAGTGTCTTCAATCAAGGGGGGGCGATGAGACACCCCGCATAGGACAGCCCACAGAGAACACTTGCGTGTCCAGTTCTATCTACCACCTACGATGCATCAGAGGAACCATTGGTAGGGGCGCAGATAGGAGACAAGCAGTTCATATTCATGGTTGATTCGGGAGCGGAGAAATCATGCATTAGAGAGGGCCGGTTCCCGTTATCTAACCGGAAGTTAGAGACGCAGGGGTTCTCTGGGGCTGTAATTGCAGTTCCTTACACAGAGCATTGGATGTAACAGTGGGGGGTAAGACTGTAAAGACACCCTTACTGTATTATGAACACTCACCAATAAATTTATTAGGGAGGGATCTCCTGAGTAAACTCAACATGACCATATCATTCACTGAGAGAGGTATAGTGTGTTCAACACCCGGAATATGCCCATTGCGTGCAATGTTGGTAGTACAAGCCCACACAACCACACAAGAAGTACGAGGGTTGCCGGAAAATGAGGAAATGTTTATTGAAGGGCTAAAGACATTGGCCCTCATAATTCCAGAGCTGAGAAGAATGGACTGGAGGATTCCAGCAGAGTTCCTCTTCCGCCCCATAGTGTGCCCCGACACAGCACCAGGATCAGTGGTATCATTAGACTTGCACGCTGTACAGGTATCAGCGAAAAGGATTGCTGTGATTGGATTAGATATGGAAGGATGTGAGTGGCGTACAGTGCTGTGTACGAATGCCAACATCGCCCTAAGAGACTTAACAGATGAGGATCTCTTTTCAGATGCAGAAGGGGATGGTGAAATAGTAATGGAAATAGTGATGCCCTGTGACATTTTGATTCAAGCTAGGGAAATCCCTGTTCAACTGATGGCAGTGGTAGGAGCACCGCCGTCATTCTTTGATGATGACATGAGGCTCGTACCAAATAATTTGTGGACAACAGGCCCCCATGATGTAGGGCTGTTGCATGGAGTACAACCTGTGATAATTAAATTAAAGCAAGGAGCAATTTTACCCCGAGTGAAACAGTATCCATTGTCCCGTGAAGCTGAAGAAGGGATAAAAGAGACAATAAATGCACTACTAGCACAAGGGATCATAGTGCCTTCAAACTCACCATGTAACACATGCATTTACCCGATCAAAAAAGCAAAGGGAGGGTCCTGGAGGATGATACAGGATTTACGCCCCTTGAATGATGTAATTCAGAAAGAGTTCCCTTTGGTCCCGAACCCTGAATCAATACTATGCAGTATCCCAAAAACGGCATCACACTTCACGGTGGTCGACTTGAAGAACGCATTTTTCTCCATTCCCCTGGCTGAAGAGAGTAGATACCTGACAGCGTTCACACTAGGGGGAAAGAGATATGAACATTGCAGATTACCGCAGGGATACTGTGAGATCCCAAGCATATTGCATGAAGACTTGGGAAACCTTTCAGTTGAGAGCACAATCATTCAGTACGTAGACGATTTACTAGTGTGTGCACAAGACAAGGAAACATGCAGAAAGGATTCAACAACACTCCTGACTCTATTGGCCAACAAGGGGTACAGGGTAGACAAGGGAAAGCTACTGTACTGCATGACAGAGGTCTTATACTTGGGACAGCTAATATCAAAAGATGGAAAACGAATAATCCCCGATAGGGTAGAAGCGATAAGATCAGTAGGAGAACCCACAACAGTGAAAGACATGCAGAAGTTCTTGGGAATGTGCAACTATTGCCGAGCATGGATATTAGATTATGCAGCATACACGAGACCCCTACTACAAGCACTCAAGGAAGCACAACAGGAGAACAAAAAAATAGAATGGTCAGAAGAAATGAGTGCGTCATTTAAATCATTAAAAGAGTTAATTTCAAGCGCTGCAGTACTTGCAAATCCTGATTATGGACGCGAGTTTTACCTGTTCTCACACTGCAAGGGAACACTCATGACAGCTGTACTGACACAGAAGACGTCCCTAGGACACAAGCCTTTGGCTTACTATAGTGGTACTTTAGATGCCGTAATGCAAGGCCATTTCGCGTGCGAGCAATCACTCGCTGCAGCCGCGTTCGCGATTGAGAAAAGTGCCACAATAGTAATGGGTTGCCCTGTGACATTGTTTGTGGAACATTCATTATTTGCAATACTTGAGAGGTCAAAAAGCACACTGACAACACAGCGGGCAACAGCCTATGAGATCATATTGTCTAGCGCCAATATCCATGTGGTGAGATGTAAGACAGTGAACCCGCAACATTCATTACAGAAGCGTGACACTAGAGGACATGCAGGAGCACGATTGTGCAACTTACACAGGAGAAAGAGGGGAGGACACAGTGGTGTGTGAGAACGCTCTGAGCGAGGGGGAAGTGTACTTCGTGGATGGGTCTGCATCGATTGATGTGGACACGGGAGAAAAACATGTTGGATGGCAGTGGTGAGGTTAGAAGACGGTGAGTATGAAACACTAGTACAGTACCGCCTCCCATCACATTACTCTCCGCACAAGCAGCAGAACTGATTGCGCTCATAGAAGCACTACATGCAGCAAAGGGTTGCGCAGTGACAATATATACAGACTCAGCTTACATGAGACGACAGTACATGGAGGTCTAGCAAGATGGGGCGGAGGGGATTTCGACGGGCAGACGGAACACCAGTACAGCATGCAGAATTGTTGAAAGAGTTAATTGAGGCCCTACAAAACCCTACTGCGGTAGCAATAGTATGCCAAGCAAACATCCAACACAGACGTTGTGTCTTTGGAAACGCGCAGCGACGTGCGCCAAGGTTCCTATTTTCAGAAATATGAAGCAGGTGAGTACATGCTGCAGCACAAGACAAACGAAGAGCCCCCAGAAGGGTACAACATGATGCCTATATCACAAATACTAGAATTACAGGAAGGAGCTAGTGCAGAGGAAAAATTGATGTGGACAAAACGAGGGTGCAGCAAGTCGGGAACAGACTTGCTGTGGCGGCAAAACAACTCAGGGAAAGTGGTAATGCCAATCAAGTTATTGGAAATTGCGTTTCAACAACTACACTTCCCTGCACACAATACCAAACAGCACATCGCAGCAGAGATACAGGGTTCGTGCCCTGTCTCCAGGAGCACGTATCTCGATTGCATGGAATGCACAACATGTCCAGATATACAATTCAGGAATGACATTACGCACGCTCCGGGGAACAATTCCAAAACCCATTGGCCATTCAGAGAACTGCATATAGATTACGCAGACATGGGGGAAAGGTGTAATGGCGCCCGGTACATGATCGTGGTTGTGTGCCCATTCTCATGAGTGGGTAGAAGCAGGCCCATGTGCACGACCTGATGCCAAAAGCGCTGCAAAATTCCTAGTGAGGGAAGTGTTCCCACGCTGGGGAATTTGTGACGTGATTCGCTCGGATAACGGCACTCACTTTGTAAATGAGCTTTTCAAGGAAGTTACTACATTATTGGGAATAAAGCATAAATTGTGCTCGATTTATCATCCTCAAAGTAATGGCGTAGTGGAAAAGATGAACGGACTGTTAAAAGGCAGGTTATCAAAACTATGCTTTTCATTAAAAAAGAACTGGATTTACTGTTTGCCCCTTGCGCTATTTGAGCTGAGAAATCAGCCAAGCAAAGACCACCATTTGTCCCTGCACGAGATCGTGACTGGGAGACGAATGTATACAGCACACTCCCCACTGCGCGAACACTCAAATGCACACAGGAGCGCCGCGATATTGGGAGAAGAGTTCACTGATTATTTGAAGAAATTAACAAGGGCAGCTCGCGCAATATCAAAGCAGCTCTCTCCACCCTTCACGAGAGAGGAGGGAAACATAACAGGGTCTGTCACGGAGCCTGAGCAACAGCTACAGCTGATGCCGGGCGAATTCATTTATGTCAGGAGTTTTGTGCGTCGATGGAATGCACCACGGTTCCATGGCCCATACGAGGTAGTGCTCTGCACGCCCACGGCAGTGAAAGTAAAGGGCCTGAAATATTGGGTGCACTTGACAGATGTACGAAAAGCATATAGTAACGTGCAGGAGGAGGTGGATGAGGAGGCACAGACAACAGCAAACAATACAACTGAGCAGGATGTCTGAATATGAACTTGTGTATGTGTGACAGTAATGGACCTGAATGGGAAAATGGCTGATAAGTATACTTGCATTTTTTTTAAGATGTTACTGGAAAAAAAAAAAAAAAACGTTTTTTTCTTTTTATCTTGTGAACTTATATGTAATTAATGAAGTGATCAAATTATGACGTGTTTACACCCTTGTCTGTGAATACCCTTCCCTGCAACCCTACCCGCTTCCATTCCCCGTCAATATATAACTGGCACTGGTAGTGCCCACAAAATGTTTACATTCATGCACTTAATGCACTTTTATATCTCGAACAGGAACTACCATGGCATCTAACGGGCAGCCTGCAACGGATACATTTACTAGAGTTAGAGAGTGGTTAACTGAGAAATGCAGATATTCGTATGAATGTGGACTATCAGTGTGTATTACATTGTTTTTTACACTAATGTTTGGCCTGGTTACATACTGGTTAATAGCGTTCATCTCTATCGAGATAAACGAGGGGGGAGGGACTAAGAGCACTACTGTAAGTAATGCAACCATGAGTGTAAAAACTAAGGAAGGTGACTTCTTGGTATGGGACGGGACTAAACTTGTATGGAGTTATTATACAACACCATCCAATGCTGTCATGATAAAAAACGAAGAGCTACAGGACGAAATGCAACATAACACAGTGTCCCCGCCAAAGATATCTAATTACAATGCTCACAGTCTAAACGACCGAAACCCCTCCGCCATATCCTGGTTGTATAACACCACTACCAGCCAACCTGCCCCCATAGCTATAGACACATTGTCAAATAATAGAATGGAAGAAAATGGAAGAATGAAAGCAACACATGAAATATTATATGATGATTGGGTGAAGGGGGGCGGGAAGGAGAAAGGGGGGTCTACTGTGTCTATCACCCATGAAGCCGGGAAGTACATTAGGAAAAGAAATAACAGAAGAAAAAGGGGAGCGGAAAGGAGGAAGTATGATGAGTACTATGGGTTAGGATTAGATAGAATGGAAGACCCACGACACCCCCACCAGACGAATAAATGGTATGCGGATATGAGTGCAACAGCTAAACAAACAACAAACGAGAGCTGCTATGTCTGCTCCCTCATTCCCCATGCTTCAGGCACACCCAAGGTATTGTTGCCCAAAGAGTTGCCTATTGTAGATGCCCAGTGTCTCCTTCATCTCACGTTATGCAGGATTAAGAACACCTTCAGGCACATGAAGTTACTTTTAGAATGCTGCAGAACGAGAAAACTTGCTATCCAAAGAAGGCAGGGGTGGTATGTCTGGAGGAACCATTTTTTGTAATACAAGGGACACTTTTTTCGGACAACAAGTGGAAGGATGAAGAAGTAATGTGTAAAGCTGAAGCACTGAGAGGTGTGGCACCAGAGAAATTGCAATGGAATAGAAGAAACATGCACACCAGTATGGAAGGAACACATTTCAAAACTAACTTGGGTAACCGCCATTGAAAAACCCTTCAAACTACAGAACGAAATAGACTATGAACTATGTTTTAAAGGAGAGGGGAAACCTCCATGGGGACAAACAAGAACTGTAACAAGACCCTCACCATCCAGATCTGAGAAAGGGACAGCGGCCCTGATGGACACGTACTGGGTATGCGGCAACCAGGCATACCTGCACCTTCCCCCGTCATGGAGTGGCAGCTGCTCAATGGCCACTCTGCACTCAGCCCTAATGGTAATACCAGAAAGCCACATCGATGGGAGCAAAAAGACACAGGAACGCATACAACAGAGTGCAGCCCAGCCGACTGCGGAGTCACAAATGTATGTCCTGTCTTCCGGGAGCAAGGGAGAGGTGCTGACCCGTAACAGACGAGCATCAAACTACATATCAAAGGCATCATCAGAACTGTTGGCTCAGATCCCAGACAGATATCGATTATTCAGCTCAGCAGAAACATTCTTTGCCTCACTCATCTCAAGTGTCCAAGCAAGAGCAAACGCAAAATGGCTCCAGATAACACGCTGGGAATTGATTCAGCTGGCAAATGACACTGAAGAAGGGTTCAACGTAATAAAAGTGGAACTAAGGGCTTTACGGCTGATGACAATGCAAAACAGGTATGTCTTGGACCTGTTGACGGCGATGGATGGAGGTGTTTGCCGAAAAAATTGGAAGTGCCTGCTGCACTTTCGTACCTTCCGAAGACGCAGAAAACGGCTCCCTGTCCCATGTGATCGAAGCAGTACACAACCTAGGAGAAAAAATGAAAATGGAAGGTGGAGCAGAAGACAGTACGTGGTTCATAACATCTTCTCCTGGGTCCCCTCATGGCTTGGAACGACTGTGAAATTTTTGATGCCAGCTGTGGTGTTCCTCCTTTTAATTTTTTGCATGTGCCAGGTGGGTCTTCGATGTTGTGCTAACGCAGTACCTAATGGTGCAATGATGATGGTGACAATGGGCAACACCCGTGGGACAATGCAAACTATGCAGAAGTGCAGGTACAAACCGGAACTGATGATACACCAAGGTATCAACTAGTGCCTAGGTATCATGACAAGGATATCGTAGACAAATTATGGCACACCACCATCAGAGAGCCCCGTATACTAGAATGGTATCAGGAGGTGTGGGTAGACTTGGAAGGAGAGAGCGGATGTATATACCTAACCTGTACCCCAGATGAATATGCTAGGAGGGGTGAGAGCTTAAGGGGGGTGTGCAGAGCCTGGATGCCGATAAAAGGCACACCAGCATGGGATGAGGCAATTATGGACGAAGAAGAGTGTAGGAGATTGAATGAGTTAAAGAATTCGTTACTTAAGTAACGAAAGGGGGAAATGTAGGGGAGGAGTGGTCCAAAAGACCCCCCTTGCCTACATCCCTCCCAGGTGAGGGCCATGGCTCATTGGGCGTCCCCTCAGACCACCCGGGCCCAGGTGGTGGAGGGTTCACCTGCTGAAGACATTGCCCACACGTATTGAATTTAGCTAGGCCCAGAAACCATTTTGTCTATCAAAGATGGTGTGAGCTCAGCGCACTGTAGCGCGGCCCCACCCTCGGAGAGTTTCAATTATCCTGTCGCCGCAGCACCCTGGCAGATCCGCTGTGAGCCCGTTCCCACGAACAAGACGGACATGAGCTAGCATAAGATACTAACACTGTAACATTTCACCGTCCACAGTGTATCACTGCTCCAGCATGACCCGGTCAGCGAGGCCTGGGTGATGGGAGAACTGTAGAATGGTCATCCGATGAAAGCAGAAAAATACCCAAATACGAATGTCAAAAACTACTTGTAATACTGTGTATCCTTTCCATAAAACTACTTCTACTAAAGAAACCTGTAAAATTGTGTAATTATTGTAAGAAACGCATGTTTACATGACACCAGCAATGAAGGACCCACACCCCTGCAGGGGTGTGCAAATGATAAAAGCATTCCGGGGGATTATTCTCTATATGTATCATTTAAAAACCGTACACCCCGCGGTCCCGCGCCATAACTGAACTAATGCTGCTAGAGTGCAGGGGAGGACGAATGCAACTATACATAGGGCTCGTGTGAAAAGACGCGGGCAAATGCGCCAGTCATGTGTATATATCTACAGCCCTTATATGCCATTACCGCCACGCACAATGGCGGGTCTTGTTCTCTATGCTCCACCAACCACACTACTACCTCACGTAATGCAAATATATATGCATATTACTAAATGCTGTAGTTGTTAAAACACAATGTACTAGTAAGGTGCTTAGACTGGCTATATTTGAGAGAAATGTAGTGAGTTGAAATGTACGTTTTCAAGTGATCCAAATGAGTATTATAAGAATGTTCAAATGTTTATGATGTTCTCACCGAAAGTCGGCAACACACGAGAAAAATACCTTTGTGAATATGTGCAAGGTCATTTCCCCCCCCCACCCTGCAAAGTCTGCCAAATAAGAGAGCTGAGGCCTGCGCCACGCTGCTCCACCTCCCCCAACTAGGCTGGAGCCGCTTCAAAGATTTGTAGTCCCCGCTGCAGCACCCAAAGCCACGGCCTGCCACCTGCATTATTTACAGCCCTGCAGTAAACCTCCGCTTGAATACACAAATCCAAAGGCGCCCCCTCGTAAACCCCACAACCCCCCGGATCACCTCAGACTTATGGCCCGGTGCAACGAAGACACCCAATACTGTGGCAACACACAACAGCCCATTCATAATAACTTCTAACGAGACAGAAAGACATGTACCGCCCGTCCCATGCCCGGAGACTTAGCCCCACGACCTATGGTACCGGTCAAACAGGACACTGGTAACCATGCACGGATAAATCACCATCAAACCCCTCACAAGGTGCATTCCTCCTGTGTTGCATTAACCTGTAGAATAACCTATTGATAGATTTACTAAAGAAGATAACATTGCAATGACTGAATGACTGCGGTGTGCATGGCATAGGGCAAATAAGTCAGGAAAAGACATTCATCTCTGACACTGGCCACAATGGCACAACAACACCACCCGGATGAACTCAGCTGACCTGCCAGGCCCAGCCCAACCCACGAGGCTGACCAGTGACGTCCTCCAGCCAAGGCCAACCGCATCGCAGCAGCACCTATAGCTAGTCATCGCCACCCAATCCCATTGAACTTGTGCCCCTTATAGTATGTAGGTACTGATGACGTACTGATGACGTTTTTTGTAAATATATATTGTAAATATATACGCCTGTCTTTGCTATTGTCAGACAGAGCGCTCTCGGAGTTTGCAGAGTTCTTTGCATGCCCTATTCTGATTGATAAACTCCCATTTAAGCTCACCCGCACTCTGTCTTGGCTTTATTCCCGACTTGGGAGAGTCTGTCATTGTCTCTCATTGCGGGGAGGATCGTGCTGGTTGGGGACGCTTGCCTTCATATCTCACTCACCAACTGCCACACTTCTCAGGGAAACCGTTTTTCATTTGTTTATTTAATTTTACATTTGTATAACGCCTAAACCCTGAGGCACCAGGGCGCTGGTGTGGACCAGTTACATGATACAAAAAACTTCAACATAGGAGTGTAAATGTACCCGACACACCAATTTGTAATATGTCATGAATGATAATGCTAGAGGTGGGAACGCTGCCTCGAGCCATTTCCCATACATACTGAAACAAACCACTTTATAACTTTGAATTCTGATTGTTGTGGGTTTGGGTGGAGGGATACTGCTGTGACAGGAATCAATAATTGTGGCTGTATTCAGAAACAGTTACTCTGTCGCATTGTGTGCGGGCTTGGAAGTGCACCCACTGCTCTCTTGAGTGAATTAGGTCAATGAAATGCCACCACACCAATTGTGCCAGTTAAGGACGTTTTATTGGTTGGAGCAATCTTCTCGTCTCGTGGTCCTAAAAGGACAACACACACATTAAACTGACCAGCTTCCATTGACCTAATCTTTAGTCCACATTTTGTTTGACATAGTGAACCAAGCCTTTCAACAATAGCAGTCACAGATCTTCGGAGAAAACCGCACAGGAGTTGTTACAGGCTCTGGTGTTTTAATATAACCCCATACATTCATACGTAATCCTGACACAAGTTTAAATTGCTTTATTTAGTACCAAATATGACATTCAATACTGCACCAAGGCAGCTCTCATGCTGCAAAAGTTTTGCACAGGCTCCACAAGGCTAACTGGTGACCACGTGTTTACATTGGGGTTACAAAGGCACAGTTGAGCCACACTCTGGTTATTAGAACATGGAAGTCATTATCAATCGAATCTGAGCCAATCAGAATACTTGGGGTCCAGTCAATAACTACTGGTGTTGATTGCATTCCAAACATTCTGCCTTCAGAAAGAGACATAAAAACCACAAAACAACATTTTTCTACATTCAAGAATGAACTATTGAATTTTGGAGCAAGAAGTCGTTTAATACAGTATCTGTAAGTATATTCTTTCACTACACTCTGAGCATGACAGGTAACAATCACCTGTAATGCACCAAAGTGAAAGTTAAAACATGGGAAAATGCTTTACCTTACGCATAACAAAGCATTTACGTTTACAACCGACAAATGTTTATTTCAAAAGGGTTGCATTTTAACCAGTGGTACAATTAAAATACTCAGCTTAAAAAACAACCTTGCTATTTAAATACTACAGAATAAAAACATATTTAATTTACTAACCCATTTTGGCCACTTATTTCTCTGTTAAACTATCATTTTTAATTCACTGCCACAACTCCCAAAACTATATTGCTTTTACCCCTCTGTGCTAATAGAAGTAGAGAGCTCAGCAGGGGTCTTTAATTGTGGCGGATCTGTGTGATTTTACCGTTGCGGAATGGTCCACGATGGAAATGTCCGCATGTGAAATGTACGCAACTCAGAAACTTTCGTACATTTCCCATGCCGACTTCCATTGAAAATCACACAGATTAAAACACACACCCTAACACACACCTGCACTCACACCCCCAATACACCCCAGCCACCCCCACACCCTACTTACCTTTCCTGTGATTGGAAACCAGCGCTGCAGGGTCCTTTTCTTTTCTTTTCTTTTTTTAAAATTTTGCTTGGGTGAGCTGCGCTGTGTAGTATAGTGAGCGGGGTGTTGCGGGTGAGCTGCAGGGGTGTCCCCCTCAACACACCGCTCACTATACTATACAGTATAGTGAGCAGGGTTTTGTGGGGGGCACCCCCGCAGCCTCTGGCTTTTTTTTTTTTTTTGCTTGAGTGAGCTGCAGGGGTGTACCCTGCAACACCCCGCTCACTATACTGTATACTAAAGTGAGCGGGCGTTGCATGGGATGCCCCCTCAGCCCCAACTATTTTTATTTTATTTACCGACCCACCTAAACACATACCACAAAAAGTTCAAACTTTTGGTTGTTCGAACTTTTGGTGGTATGTGTTTTAGGTCTTTTTGTAAGGTCAGTAAATTATATTCGGTAATTGCTTCCTATTCCATGATAATGACCTCTCCCTAAGTGGATAGTAACACCATAGTAAGTGGTGCTCTTTAAACATGCAGTTGAGGGTGTCAGGGCGTATCCTTTGACTTGACCTAGATTTCAACTGTGTGCTCAGAGGACATGGGTGAGGAATTGGGCACAAGGTCTGCCAATAGAATGCAAGCCCAAATGGAAAACATTCCCATTTCTGAACACTTTGGGAACCAACATCTAGGAATCCACAGCAGACAAACCATGATTTGGTTTTACCATGAAACGAAAGACACATAAGGAACACCTCAATTCCTTTGGTTGGGCGCTGTATGGTAAAGGACCGCAGAGTCTTCCTACCTTTGGATGGTCAGTACATGTTCTGGATTAATCTTTAGAAAGGAGCTTACCACTAAATGCTGCTATTCCAATGAGGCGAACATTCGAGAAACAGCAAATGCCAATGGTCCCTGTTCGTCAGGTATTCACATAAATAGTTGAGTCTGGCCTACACATGTCAGGAATTAAAAGATGGATCACAATGCATATCTTGACATGGAGAGGAAATTAAACACTCGGGGAGATTTAATTGCTTTCGATGTGAGGGTGGCAAGATAGGAGTGGCTGAGCCTATCTATCCTGTATGAGTCATTAAATCGGAAGATCCGTCTTCATGGAGAGCAAACGTTGTCCATAGTTAACACAGTGTTTTCCCCCGAACACTAAGCTGTTCTTAATCTAATCACCAATTAGCATCTGTCACAGCCATTTTCGCTGGCAGCTGATGTACATGGAGGTTCTGGCAGGTAGCAGGTCCCGCTAAAACTGTGCTGCTAATAACTGTGCTATTTGAAGCAGAACTAACGCCCACATTTGAAACATACAATTCTTCCTTTATACAGATCTACTCTTCTGGACCCATAGGACAAGGTATATGTATCAATAACTTGCCCAGGGCAAGGAGCACAGCAGTTTATCACGTTAATGGGTCTTGTAACACGCACTGTCGCCACTTGCGTGGTCTCTTGGCGCTCAGGCAGATCTGCAATCAAAGGAGGATTGCGGGGTTTGTTAATGGGGTTGAGAGGCAGAAGAGCAGGAGAGCGTTGATGTGCTTTTGGCAGCTTCAGTTCGGAGAAACCCGTCACCGAGCTTGGTGCGTTTTCTGTTGGTTTTGGTCATGTGATGTTGAGGTGTGACTGTGTATGGTTTGTTTTCTTGTTGAGTGTTGTGAAGTGCATGTGGTCTGTGATGCGGGGGAGGTATGGTTGTGTTAATTGAGAGTTCGAGGATGCGCATTCAGAAAGGTGAGTTTTTAGTATGGTTAGTTAAGGGCAATACTTTTCCGACATCCGATATTCCGTCTAAATGTGATACATTTCCCACCCCAACCATTCATTCCAGTGAGATGCATTGACCTCCCCCATCAGTTTGTCCCGGTGATAGACATCCCCAGTGCCCCAGCATTCAATCATTGTGCAGCACGGTTTCTGCCCCCCGACCAAACCCTCTTAGTGCCAGGCATTTCTTAGTGGACTGCGTATACATCTCAGGGGCGTGACATGTATACGCAGTCCATCTAGGTGTGATACATCTTACGCGCCTAACCTCCGTTCATCCAATGGAGACACTCTTCGCACCCTCACAACTCCATACACATGCGACACACTCCAATTCGGTATGATACATTCCCTGTCCCCAACAGTTTAGCACAGTGCAAAGCAATTCCCACCCCACGCAGTTCATCTCAATCAACCCATCAGGATACAATCTAAATACTTAAATTAACTCTTTAATTTATTTGGGGTTTTATAATTCACCACAGATATTCACAACAATTCAGATTGCATAAGAAAGCAGGGGCTTGAGGGCCAAAGGGGGCAGGAAAGGGGAACAGGAAAGATTCCGAATTAAACGTCAAAGTTAAGGTGGTCAAGAGCAGGAGCCTTAATCACACTGCATTCCGACCTCCATATTAAGACAAAATCTATCGTTACAGGCAATACATAATAACAGCCCAGTTTAAGACATCCAAGGTGTGGTGGACACGACGGTTGGGCTAATTGCGAGATAGATGTCAGGGGGTTGATTACATTAATTATTTACTAAGGCTGCTCTGGACTGTCTATTTCAATCTATAACACAATACTTGTTCCCTTTGGTGATGGTCACCATCCCTTGGATGTGAGTATATATCCTGTGCAGCACAATTCTCAAAACTAAGGACAGATATCGACTAATTGGAACCTTGTGTGCATACAATGCTAATCTTTCCAGAAAGCACGTTCGCATGGGCAGCCAGCTCTGATGGAAGGACAGCATTGTCAATTAAAAATAAAATAACCCACACAATTGAGCAGCTTTGGTTAAAGCAGCTTTTAATTGTTCTCAGGGTTCAAATAACATTGTGGGCCCTGCATCACAGGCCTTCAGGGTGGGAGTCTCAAACAGTATGGCCTGCTACAGCTTGGGTGGAGGACAAGAGAGTGGGCGGGGTCTGGATAGAAGTAGAACAAAGAGAGAGATAACAATAGAGAGAGAATAAAAAAGTAACATGAAAGTTAAAATGCATGAAGGACAAAGGTAACTAATGAAGGGAAAATACAGGGAATAGGAACACGAGGGGAGAAGGGAAATAGGAAAAAAACAGTGGGCAGTAAGGGAGGCAACAGCGATATGAACAGGAAGGGCGAAATAGCACATCGAAGGGGAGGAATGTCAAAGGGTGATACTGAAAAAGGAACATGGAACCTTGGATGAATTGGTGGATGGATAGGTTTAGTTGATAGAGGGGGAATATAGTGTGGATGGATAGAAGAAGCATGAATGAATGGATGGATGGATGCTTGAGGAAAGGGAGAATGGATGGTTGGGTAAAGGGAACATGTATATATAGGGAGAATGAAAGGATGCATGATGGGAGAATGAATGGATGTATACAAGGAAAATAGAAGGATGTTAAAAGAGAGAGAGAGAGCGAGTGATAGAGAGAGAGAGAGAGAGAGAGAGAGAGAGAGGACAGCTGGCTATGTTAATGGAAGCGCAAGAGGATTGAATGGATGGAACAGGGAGGGGATGGATGGACGTTTGCGTGGCAAGAAGGGAAAGGAAAGGAGTTTGAATCCATGGAATATAAAGGATGGTGAATGAATGTGCGGCACAGGAGATGGGATGGATGATAAGGAGCTGGAATGAACCACTGGATGCAAGGGAAGGAAATGGGATATGTGAATGGGGGTATCCAATGGAAAGCAGAAGCAATGGATTGATATATGGAAGGGGCATAGGGTGTGATGGGGGAGGAGATGCGAAAGAGACACTATCCGGCGCTGGTTCGCATCTGGGTCCACAGTTCAGCCCCCACATTCCTCCCCACCCATGGCTGTGTGATAAGGTAACTGGAAACCTTTGGAGGTACACTTGGAATTTTTCACGTACACACTGAAACCTCTACCGCAGGCATGATGATAATCCAGGTCACCTCTGACCCGGCTCTGAACTGCAACCCGGAACACATTCCAGACATTGATCGAAACTGGTCAGTGCCCTCCTCATTTGTTATTCGTGGAAGGCAACCATCACTCCAAACTCAAATACAATAAGACGAATGCATGGGATGCCCAACCTTTCTCACGTGCTCGTTCATCAGGACTGCTGTCAGGCGAGGAAGTGTAACCTGCCTACAGTGGACCGCTGAATGCAGCTCACCTGCTGGTGGGCCCCTGGATGCAATTGTACATGCTAACAAAATGGAATGTTGAAGTAAAGAGTAATAACAGGCGCAATCATCTTTACTCTTTCATTTTACTCTCCTTGTAAAATGTGTAAATAATACCTGCAAAGTATGTCTCGCATATGGCACACACAACGATTTGCCATGAAATCCGCCTGCTCTTAGCGGCGGCTACATGGAGGCAGCTTGTGTAGGAACCCATTAGTTGAACCCCAGCATGAAAATACATGCTGGTTTTACAACATGTAGTGTTTAAATGAAGAGAAGGAATGCGTGGTAGAAAGATAGTTTCCTCTGTGTGCCCCTTCTCTGACTTCAAATTAAAAAAGTGCCAAAAAGCAAAAGTGAGGCATACATGGCATGAAACGTGCTTTTACAGCTAACTTTTGCACTTTCAGGACTCTAAAAGTGAGCCCATTGTTTGATTCCATTTTTGTTGTGTAATTGTCTGTCCATGTTTGCCTCTCTGATTGGTTAGCAGAGGCGTTGCTAGGACACGGTTAGGGGGGGCTACAGCCTCGGCCCTTCTGGTTGTAACCCCGGATAGAATCTCAGGGGCTACAGCCAAAATGCTGGCTATCCTGGAGTCCCGATAATCCTGACATAAGCGTAGCCCCAGGTCTTTTCCAGACCTAGCAACACCCCTGGTGGTTAGATTGCTTTAAAATGAGAAGACAACCTATTGGTCAGAAACCGAATATCAAGAAACTGTTCGGATGGAGTGAATATCTTTTTTTCAGCTAGAATTTGGCGGAATACTTATTTGAAGCCAAAGTTTGGTACAGCCCCCTGTAGAACTCCTTGTTCCCCACAGATGACCATGACCTCAGGTGAAGTTCCAGTAACTTCTTTATTAGTTCCAGTACATTATGATAGTCATATAATGTCAGGTACATCTGGGTTCAGGGCAACATACACCTGCATCCTCCCAGGTAGGCTTACATCTCCCAACTGGCCACATAGAACCCCAGTCACACATAAACATTATAGCCCTTAACACTCCATTGTCAATCAATACACTGACCAAAGGTTCCATTAGGATGCAGGATAATACCAAATCCCTACACCCCCCTTTTTCATACATGCTCACAGCAGGTCCCGGTATAGTCCCCTGCGCCTTGGCTGGGCCACTGCTGGCAGAGTTTCCCTGGGCCCCTTGCCCGTTCCATTTATCTTGCTTTTTCTGTCTTTGGACCAGTCTTCAATCCATGCTATTGTCCTTTCAGGGGGCATGCCTCTACACTGGTTGAGTGCAGGGTCGACTGAAGCATACAATTCACTTGTTCACCAAATAAAACGTGTGCCACAGTTGCAAACAGCGATTCATTTCTTTTGTGACAGACTGTTTGAGCAGTAACCAAGTGGATTTTATTGGGATAAAATGTGATAGAAATTGTGCTTTTAAAAGAATATTTATTCAAAATCAATGTTCGAATCTACTAGCCGCATGATAAAGTAACTCATCAAACTGGCCCACATTGGCCAAAAACGTGACCCACTTAAACAAGAAAACTGTCCCACACCAGCATTTTTCGGCTCGAGCATTGCCCTATTGCCCTATACGCCAGTCCGAACTGAGTGTGCAGCAGGTGAAAGACTTTTGGTCTGGCTTCGACACCTACTTTCCAAAAATACACTTACTTTCTGTTCACAGCGTCTCACTGGGTGCCAATAGTAATGGTTTTTGTCTAGGGAGTAAGAGCATTGAACTTGGGTAGTCTGCAGTTACTCGAATGTCGGGAGTTCTACAGCCCTTAACAAGCTCTGGGTATTCACAGTCCTTCACAGATTCATTGAGTGCTTTTAATAGGCGGCAACTGCATAGATAAGTAAACAACTTGCTCAGCTGCTTTCTATTCTTGATTTGTAACCTCCCAGCCCCCCCTGGATAGCGACATACCCATATTAAAGACACAGTGTAGAACTTTAGCACATGATGTGCTTCGGGCACTATATAAATAATAATAATAATAATAATAATAATAATAATAATAATAATAATAATAATAATAATAATAGAAACTATAAAACATCTTCCCATTTTGAAACTTTTTTTTAACTGATGGTCACAAATTAAGCAAACATTGTCAAGTCCAGAACTTTCAACATTAGTATGTCCACATCCTTTTACTGCGGGTAAAATAGCTCAGTGTATTGAGCACATGCTGCTGTGAACTCGGTGTGATCGGCAGGTCATAAGTTTCATTCCCGGCAAGGCCAAATCAGCCTTTTATCCTTCCAAGGTTAATAAATGAGTACTAACTTTGGTTGAGTGATAATTGTATGCAAATATTCTATGTACGCTGCTTTGGCAAAAGCTCTATATGTTATGTAATGGACATTTGTATAGCGTCTTTCACCCTTGGTATGGTCTCAACGCTGTTAAGCGGCTTCACTTCAACACTACAGCTAAGTCAATGCCTAGTCTGGGATGCTGAGGGAAACCCTTATTGATATATTTTTGGGTCCAGTTCATGTACCCTGGATGACAACCCTTATATAACACACCTCTCTTAGAATCCCCCTGAGCCCACTGAACCAAGAAGTAGGTCTGTTTGGCAAATTTAAAAGGTTTATTTGAGAGATATAACAATATATATCTATCACACTTTTATAATAAATTAATATTGGATATCACACTTAAAATATGACAGTGATCAACAATGGATAATGTTCTACTGGTAAACTGATTTGGTTACTTAGAAGTAGTATAGAGGAGGAGGTAGCTGAATGCTTTATGGTTCCAAGGAAATGCAAGGTGGAATAAATGCAGTACAGAAAATAAACTGATATGGTTTCACAAGAGATATGTTCACTTTTCCCCTGGTGGCAATTCACCCCCCCCCTATATGCAATGCAAGGAGATGGAAGTAACACACACAGTCTTCAGGAATACAATCAAATACAATACGGAATTCAGTTACCCCCCAGCAAGCTTAGACAACAGGTATGCTTTTTAAAACACGGG
The DNA here is from genome assembly GCA_002915635.3 of Ambystoma mexicanum. Classification (NCBI taxonomy): domain Eukaryota; kingdom Metazoa; phylum Chordata; class Amphibia; order Caudata; family Ambystomatidae; genus Ambystoma; species Ambystoma mexicanum. The sequence goes on along the minus strand of CM030321.1, from coordinate 851,510,864 downwards.
CAAGAGTGCTTTGTAATTTGGTGGCAAGGAAGTGAAAAATGCTAAAATTGCTTTTAATTCCCTATAGGAGGTTCAGGGTGAGTGGTAGACACTTTAAATCAGTTCAGGGCAGCCCTAACAATGGTTCAGGGATGGTTATTAGGTTGCAAACAAATTTTAGCAGTTCAGGCAAAAGCAGCTATCTTTTTACAGATGACGAAATCAGGCCAAATCGCAAATCGCGGTAAATTTTGCAAGTGCATAAATCGCGATTGCGGTAAAAGTATAGGGAGTAGGAAGTCGGTTCTAGGTTCGTTGGAAAGCCTAGAATCACAGCTTTAAAATGAAAGGTGACAGTTGTGCAGCTTTAGAATGACAGATGACAGCTTTCTAGGAGGCAGTTCTAATTAAGTTAAAATAGTTTGGATTAGATTATTTTAACTAAGAGATTGGGTTCTGCACAGTTCTGGCGGATACTCACTCTTAATTTTGAAATGAATGGGCCTCGTCACGGATCTGGTCAACACGTCCAGCGGCGGTTCTCTCTGCTCGGCGGGTCAATCAGGCACCGGTTCTGCTCACAGTAATCTGGATCTCTGGTTCTGCTCACAGCGGTCTGGGTCTGGTCTGTGGTTCCGGCAAAAGTTCTTGGCAAAGAATTCAAACAGCTCGCCCGGATGTTGAATAGTTTGGTTAGGTTTGCTGGATTCTGAAGGCCTGCTGAGAATACTTTTGCTTGCAGTGGGCCTTCTAGGTTCAAAATTCTGTATTCTATGGGTCCCTGGTTCTGGGCTCTGTCTGGATGGGGTGTCGGCCGTCAAAATGCTCTGCAGGAATGGAAAATGAATGTCTCTACCTGTCCCAGCAGTCTCTTTTTATGTGTTTTGGAAGTGGGTGTGTGCATGGCATAACTGAGCCTGCCCCTCTCTACTTGTCATTGGCCCAGTTCTCCCCTCTCCCTTGATTGGGGAGCTGGGTTGTGTGTCATCTTTATGGCTTACAGAAAGACACTCCCCTTGTCAATGTGCACACAAATCTATTTCTGATCCAAATAAATATTTCCCAGATACATAATTTGTTGAAATTACATGTACACATTATATATTCCTTCAGGTAGTCTCTGTCCCGACTCTGGCTTTTCTAGGAGCTTGCATTCAAAAATGGCAACTTATTTTCGATTTTAGTGGGTTTTGCAACATTGGTTTTTCATCAAAAACTATACAAAGGTACACCCACCTTCGCCAAATATCCCAGTAAATTTCCAGGTCTCTAGCTTAAATACAGTGTCTACAATATTCATAATTAGCGGGGTTTTGCCCCAGAACATGGTACAAATTGGAGTTTGGACTCAAATCGTGAGGGCATTTTCCATACTAAGACTCTCAAAGTTGTACATTCCTGTCATTTGGTTACAATAAGTTATCACTGTTTCTATAAAATATATATTTGTTGCAATTCAACTCCCCAAAGTGTTTGGGTCCGCCTCCAGAAGACTGGGTGGGTCAGTGATCACATGTCTCTCCTTGCTGGCAGAGGGCTGTTGACAGGAAACACTCAAAATTAACATACCCCATTCAACTGAAAGGGGCTATTGTCTCTATCCTCCAGGCTGAAGGGGAAACCCCCTCCCTCTCACTCAGAAGGGCCATGTGATATCCTGCCTCCTGTTGTGAGTCTCTGGGGTGTTAAGAGTTCTCAGCCTCTTGGCCTCTGGGAACAGCAGGTGGTTAAGATTTTTTTAATCAACCCACACGCTTTGAAGTCCAGTTGACTCAGGTCCCTTTGTCAGCCAGTTCTCCTGTCAGAGTTTAGACCGCTAGCGCCGCCTTGGGGAATTTGTCAGTACTGCATCCATTTAGGAGTTGTCTTGAATTTGACAGGAGATTTTTGCTATTGTTCTGATAGGCATCCTGACATTAGAGTGGTTATGTGGAACCCACCCACAAGAAGGTTGAATCTTTAGAGTGGTCTTGTGCCAACTGCGCAGTTCTTCTGGAATCTGGGATGGAATGATGGGTGGCGGCAGCTCATCCCCACATCTACCCAGTCTATTGATTCAGCATGGGTCAAAACCCTTCACAAACCCCCCCGCCCGACTGCGCTTTGATTCGAGTCGAGGGGAAGTCAGGTGCAAAGGATGTTTTGAGCCCTGTGCTGGTATGTCCCCATTATGTTCTTCCAATTCTGTAGATGGCACCGTTCAGCATCTTTTCCTCCACCCAGTTGGATCGATCGGTTCTCCTCGCCAGTCCTGATGGGAATATTGGGCGGTACCCTGGGCCCCTCGGGTCTCTGCTCCTGGTCCCCGGTCTTCCTCCTTGGCCAGTCCCCAGGTTTTCTTTCTCCTAGGATGACAAAGGAAAGCGGCAATACCTATTAATAGACATTTCTCCACCACTGTTAATGGTGTGGCGAACATATACATTTTATAAATCAGAAGATATGAACATATACATTTTCTTTTTTAAATTAGGAGACAAGAACATATATATATATATACAAGAATCACAGAATTTTATATGCTATATGTGGAATATTGTAGGATTGGAACTGAATTACTCTGGAGCGGCCCCCTCTGGGATTCCAATGGATTCCTCCAGTTTGTTGCAGAGTGTGCCTGGGATGGCAACACTTCAGCTGATTAATATGGACCCACTTATCTTCCCCTTCCGCCAAATTACCTTTGGGGATGCGGATCTTATACGCTACATGGGAGATCTTGTCTATAATTTCAAACGGTCCCTTCCATGTAGGCAAAAATTTTCGCTGTTTGGCCTGGTTCCCTTGGAAATTGTATAGATAGACCCGGTCTCCCACAGTATATTCCTTCCTGGTGGTCTTCAGGTCGTAGTGGGTTTTCATGCTATCTGCTGATCTTTCTAGATTCCACTGAGCATAGGCAAAAGCCTGCTGAAGGTTTTTCCTTAAATTTTCTACATACTCATGAGTTGTGGAGGCATTTATCAGTGTCTGCTCTTGGTTCCTGTAGAGCAGATGCTGGGGAAGCACCATCTTGCGCTCGGTCATCAACTCAAATGGTGACATTTTAGTTGCAGATGAAGGGGTAGATCTGATGGCCATTAGGACCAGAGGTAATCGGATAACCCAACTTGGCCCAGAATCTGCCACAAACTTTTTTAATATGCTCACAATGGTTCGGTTGTATCTCTCCAGTGCTCCAGAAGAAGCTGGCCTGTAAGCAATGTGCAGCTTCCTTTTAACCCCCAGTATCTCCCACATCTTTGTCATTACTTCACTGGTGAAGTGGCCACCTCTGTCTGACTCAATCCTTTGAGGTAGACCAAAACGGGAAAAGATGTGGTTAATCATCAGGGCAGCTGCTGTTTCTGCCTTGCAGTTTGGGGCTGGGAGACATTCCACCCACTTGGTAAACAAGCATGTAACGGTCAACATGTACTTGTTTCCTCTAGACGAGCGAATTACAGGGCCTACAAAGCCGATTTGCAAATCTGACCATGGCAGTGTCATCCCCCTCTTTTGGAGAGGCACACGGTGTGTGAGGGATGATGGCTGAAATTGAGCACACACAAGACACCCCTTCAAGTATTGGTCGAGGTCCTGCCCCATGTGTGGCCAGTATGCAACCTCACTTAAGATTTCCAGTGTTGTGTGAAACCCCCTATGACCGGCGGTGGCCGCATCATGGGCATGACTTAACATCAGGCTTCAGAATGAGGTAGGGCCCACCACCCACTGATCATGGCCAGCTTGGGATTTCCTTACCAACAAACCGTCTTGGATTTGGAACCTTTTTGGACATTTCATCAACACTCTTAGGTCCTCTTTCCCAATGTAATCGGTATCCGTCAGGGGAAAGTTCTCAGGGTCCTCAATGTGTTGGTAAAACTTACCAATTATTGGATCCCCCTTCTGAGCTGTAATCAAATCAGCATCAGGGTCTCCTTACTCCATTGTGCAGTTGAAAGATCATTGTCAGCATTTGTCTGGACCTAGTGATAGCAGTGACCTGGATTTCCCCAACAGGACTCTATTTCGATTAGATCCCTTGGATGGCCCCGGTTTTGGCCAGCTGATCAGCTAAGTCATTTCCAGTTTTGTCTGGTCCCTCTACTTTGGAATGACCCTTGATCTTTTTCCAGTAGATGGTCATCCCATTCGAGGTGACCAGATCATCAATGTTTTGGATTAACTTCCCATGTTTCAGGGGTTTGTTATTAGCACATAACATGCCTCTGGTTTTCCAATTAACCAGGTGCTCCACGAACCCGTTCCGTACATAATCCGAATCTGTGATTATGACCAGTTCAAGGAGTTGATGTTGGACAGCAGTGAGGATGGCCTGATGCACAGCCATCAACTCCGCCACCTGACTACTTCGGGGACCAATTTTGTATCCAGCGGAGGGTTCTGGAGACTCATTCACCCATGCATTCCCTACGCCGGCCACAAGTTCTTTCTCCCCGTTGTTGTCAACATGGTACGAGCATCCATCCACATAGACAGTGGGCATTCCCTCACACTTGTCTTCTTCAAAGACTTTGTGTGGGGAATTGAGGTATGCTTCCATGTTGTCCTTGATTTTTAGACTTTCGTCCTCGAGATAGTTTTCTCTGGCACAATCATGCAAGTCAGCCAGACCTTGCGCGAGGGGACTCTTCTTGTTTTGGCCATATCTGACCTCCACAGGAAAGCCTTGCATTGACAGAATCCAGGAAGTAATTCGGGAATTACTCACTTTTTCAGCCCGGATTCTGTCACTTTGGAGATATTGTAGAGGCTGGTCGGAGTCTCCACTATGATGTGTTCCCCCTGGATAAACGGGCGGTAATTCTTCAATGCCCACACCGTTGCCAGGATTGCCTTCTCACAATCATTGAATTTTTCCTCCACAGAGGATACAGTTTTGCTCGCATAGGAGATTACTTTATTGACCTTGTCATGCTTTTTGTATAATACTGCCGTCAAGCACGTATTAGAGAAAACTGTCTCCAGGAAGAACTCCTTGTTTCTGACAGGGTAAGCTAGGCAAGGCGCTTGTGAGAGGCTTCTCTTGAGTTGTCTTACTGCCTCGGATTGTTCTGGACCCCATTCCCACTTGACCCCCCCCTTCAAGAGATGAATCAGGGGTCTAGTGATCTCTGCGTAGCCTTCAATGAACTTTCTGCTGTAATTAGTCAGTCCAAGGAGACTCCTTAGTTCCCGCAGAGTTGTGAGGTCTTTCAGTTTCTGAAGTGCTTCCACTTTCTTTTCCTGGGGACAGAGACCCTGAGGATTAATCTCATGCCCCAAGAAATTAACACGGGTTCTACACCACTGTGCTTTCTTAAAGGAAAGTTTTGTTCCGGCAGCCCTCAACTGCGTCAGAACATAACGGATCTCCGCTATGTGTTCCTCCACAGATGAACTTTTGATGAGGACATCATCTACATAAGCAAGGTTACCTCTCGCACCCAGGTCGGGCATGGCCTTATGTAAGAAAATGTTGAATTCATTGCCGGAGTTGAGGTATCCGAAGGGAGTCTGGGCCCAGGTGTACTGCTGGCCCCCAAAGGTAAAAGCCAGTTTGTATTGGTCCTCCCTACTGACAGGCACGGTCCAGTATCCATTGGTCAGGTCTATTGCAGTGAATACTTGTGACCCCTGAATCTGGGCCAGCCCTTGGTCAATGTAGGGCAGAGGCCATCGGGAAGTAAGGACACGTTTGTTGAGCTCCCTAAGGTCGGTGCAGAATCTCCACTGGCCGTTTGGCTTCAATATTCCCAGCACCGGATTATTGAAGGTGCTGTGAACTGGACGGATTATTCCCCGGGACTCAAGGTTCTTAATTATTTCAGTAAGGGACTCCATGGATGCGAGAGGCAAGCGATATTGCTTCACAAACACTGGAGTCATTCCAGGGTCCGTGGGAATTGTTGTTGTGTGGATGTCGGTGCGACCACAGTCATATGAGTCTACCGCAAAGAGATCTTGGAAATCCAAGAAAACTTGTTTCAACTTTTGCTTCTGTTCCAGAGTCACACAGGCATCAGCTAGGTTGACTCTTTCTTCCACCATCTGCCTGAAGCCTGGAAAGACTTCTGGTTTGGCTATCTCAGCGGCCTCCTCCAGCTGGGTGGAGAAGTCCCTGGTCAGAGTGCTTATTTGGACTGGAGGCTTCAGGTGGGAAAGGCAGCCCTCATGGACCTGGAAAATCACCTCATCCCTCCTGAAGTCACAAGTCACATCTTCCTTACCATAAGGGCAAGAGGTGTACACCAGGAAGTTCCCCCCATGCCGGGTGAAAATCCTGTCTAGTGTTGTATTGTCCTCACTGTCACTGTCAAAACAGTCTTGGGGATCGGTCCTATCAGTTCATTCCCTAAGTCAATTGAGAAATGTCGGTCATCAACCGCCATCCAATAATGGTGCCTGCGGCTAGAATAATACTCTTTAAGTCGCTGTTATCCACCTCTATTGGAATGGTGTCATGTTCTATTTTGACTAATGGTGTTGGGTTTACCCCCAACCCTTGCTGTTGGAGAGAAGCCTTTAGATGTATATAAGCATCAGAGTTTTTCAATTTTTGTCCTCTTTTAACTTTCACTTCCAGGGAGAATTGTCGGTCCTTTCTGGGATGGTGACTTCCTCTTTAATCTGAATTTCAACTGCATAAGGTAGCAATTGAGCTGACCTAAATGCTTTTTCTGGATCATCAAAGCCCATGGGATTATCCGCTAATCGGGACCAAGCTTTGAAGTTTATTAGGTCCAAACTAATGGCAAAGTGATTGAGAATGTCACTGCCTAAGTAAAAGGCGGCAGTGACGTCTCGCATGACCCAACAATTATGGACTAATCTCTTGTTGCCAATGGAGATTTTGAGCATACACCTGCTTGGCAGGAGATGTTTTGATTTGGGTGCTTCCAGGTCCATTTCCCATTTGTCTATCAGTTTGAATGTGGGAATGGCTGGATCTTTTGGGAGTTGGCGGAACATGGCTTCGCTGATGAAGCTCTTGCCATTGTTCACACACACTCGGCGAGAACAGAGTCCTTCCCATCATTTAACTGAACAGGGATGAACAACTGCTCTCCAATTTGCTGAATATCAGCCAGGCTCTGAGCCGATTTCACCTCTTTCTGGACTATAGGAGTGGGAGTGTTTGATTTTGGATTGGTAAAGAATTTCAGAGTATTTCCTTCCAGTGTGGAATACCACCTTAAACTGGAAGGAAGGTTGATGTTCAGAAATAGAGAGGACCCCCATCACCAGTCTGTTGTCCTACTGCTATTACTGTCACGTCTGAATTTGGTTGTTCTGGAAGCGAAATTCTACTTGGTCAGATTTTTGTTCAACCATGTGGCAGGTGCCGTTTAAACTAACATGGTTGACACTCCGTTTTAATTTTATTGGTCGGCTAGTCTGGGTCCAGAGGACCTTGTTTACGCAATCTATTAGGGGTGACAACCTTCTCAGGAAGTCATTCCCTAGTAAACAAGGGGTGCCCTCTGGAGTCACTACTATGACCGGGTGTTTCACCTTGTGTCGCCCAATTTTGATGTCCAAATCTGCAGTCCCCTCGACAGGAATTTCCTTCCCGTCAAAGTTCTGCAGTTGTACAGGAAGAGAGGTGAGAGGAATACGGTAATTCTCCCCCCTTCCTGCATTTAGTTCATCAAAGGCCCTTTTGGACAGAAGGGTAGCTTGGGATCCAGTGTCCACCAGTGCCAAAATTGTACCCTGCCCCTGTACTTGTACCGGGGCATAATATCTTCCCTCCTTCTCAAGGGGGCACAGATAATGCACATTGTTGGACAAGTGGTGGGCTAACTTTCTGGTTTTGGACATTGCTAGCGAAGAGATTTGGGCAGAATTCTGTGGAGAGCCTTGGGAATCTGAAAGAAAAAGTTGGCAACTGGAGATCAGAGCCATTGTGGGTTCCCCTGGTTCCAGTTCTGGGCCACCCCCCCCTTTTTGGAGGCAGTTACCAGGATGGGTTTGAACCAGGGGTTTTCGGTATTGTGGGTTCTGGGATGAGATGATGGGCGGCGGTAGCTCAGTCTCCATATCTCCCCAGTCTGGATTAGAATCCCTTGGGACCCATTTTTCTTTGGAAGGAGTTCCCCCATCTCTAAAGGAGAAGATCCTTTTCCCAGGATCCTCTGAGGATCCCTCTCCCTCAAATTGGAAGATCTGTACCTACTCCACAAACTGGACCTGTTTGGGTACTTTGTTTCTCCTACCCCCCCTCTGCTCCTTTGGAGGCAGACTTTCAGGGGCAGGAGATTTCGTTTACGGTTCCTGGTTTTCCAGGGGCTGTTTACAAGTTGGGAAGGAAGCTTCCTCCAAGGCTTTACACCCCCCTTCCCCTTGTGCCTCCTCCCTGGGAACCGGTGGGTTATCGGGGTGCTGCCCCCGTCATTGTTCTGGAGCACCAGGTCCAGAGTTTGGGGCATTCTGCGGTGGTATGCTCATTTGAGGGTTCTGTTGAGCCCTCAGTATGTGACCCAGATCTCGTGCCATATTTTGGACCTGGAGCTCAAGTTGTGAAACCCGCTCAGGCTGATACGGGGCTCTATTTTCTCCCCTGGGATGATCCCGGGAAGGGTAGCTATCCCTTCTCTGGAAATACCCGGATTGGGAAGATTTGGGTACCCCTCCACCCTTGGCCTCCCCTCTCCCGGATTAGGTTGTCTGGGCTCAGGGAATTGGGGAAAGAAGGATGGGTGATTTTGGGGCTGGATATTTGGTGGATACCTGGGGAAAAAGTTCTGCCCAGGATTTGGTGAATTTCTGCCCTCTGGGGGATGTTAGGAGGGAGGTTCCCTGGGTCAGGTGCTTGGCTGGATCCCCCCCAACTTGGGCTGGAGGAGTCCACATATAACCCAGGATGGGTCGGTTTCCCTTGTAGCGGGGACTTACATAATCAGGGGAGTGAGGGACCCCATTTGTGGGACTACCTCCTCGACTCCCTGTCTGTGACTGGCCCGAGGGCCTTCTGGGCTTGGCATTATTAGCTGCAGGTAGGTTTTTAGGCCCCCCCATCTCCAAATCCAAAACGGGGGTGACCTTTACCTCTGCCACCTTGGCAGCAGCAGGGGTGCTGTTGGTTTTGGGGTTTTTCTGCGCATTATTTTTATTTTCGATGGGCTTCTGCACCTCATAGATCCGGGTAGCCTGTTCCACGACCCAGTCTAAAGATCTTTTCTCATGAAAATCTCTCACAAGCTGGGTCATTATGTATTTGGGTAAGCCATGGAAAAACGTATTGATAAATTCTCTGCTATCCGTGCGCACCCTTCTGGTGGTCTGCGCAAAAGCACGCTTTAATTCTTGCACAAACTCTTGTGGGGCCTGATCCTCCCCACATTGCAAATTGTAGGCTGCCTTGCGAGCCTCTTGAGGATTTCTGTGCACAGAAAAATGTTTCAAGATGGCTGCCCTGTATGTGGACCACTTTGAATGGTTTTGATCCTCCAGCCCTGCAAAGAAACTGGAGTATTCTGGTGAGAAGGTCCATTTGACGTACTGGATGCAGCTACTGCTGTCCTTCAAATGGAAAGTCTCCATCATTTGTTCATAGAGCTCCAAGTGTTCCCAAACAGAATACTTGGCGTTCTTGTAATAAGGCGTGATGACACTCCTATTTGCCTTTATTTGTTTCAATGGGTCCTTAAGCAAGGCCCGTTTTGCCTTATTGGCCTTTTTGGTTCGGGTAACCCTGATCCATTCATCCTCTGACTCAGAAGCACTGCTCCCAGAGGTGCCCGTCTGATCTTCCAGGTTTTCCCGGATTCTGCGAGCCTGGGAATGGCTGGCAGAATGTGGGGACCTGGTCTCCTGTGTCCTGTAATGCTCAGAGGAGTCTTCAGATCCCTCCTTGCTGCCAGGATTTGATGGGTACCCTCCCCACTGACCTAACTGGGCAGAGGTTTTCAGGATGCCCTTAATGGGCCTACTCTCCTGGGGTTCCCCACTAAATTGCACTGTGCTTGGGTGCCCATACCCGGATGCTCGCCCATCCATTCCTGGGAGGTACTGGCCTATGAGCCCCATACTTCTAGCTGGATAGTAATCTGCCATCCCTGTGGCCCTGGGCTCATGTGCGCGAGGAGGGGACATGGGGGTGGCGGCGTCCAGGGACTGGGAGAGATGAAGGCCTCTGGTACTAGGGCTCCTGAGGTTATGCTCAGGAGTTTCTCTTTCCCAGCGAACCTCATCTCTATCCGCCCCTGCTTCCTGTTGCAATGCAAGAGCCTGCGCTTTCAGTTCCTCAGTTAAGGCCTTACTATACTCTATCAGTCTCTCCTGCATCACTGCCTGTTGCTGGAGCCTATCATTGTGCTGGCAGAGAGCCTCATTCTCTCTCTGTGCCTCCTGATTGGTCATGGAGTACTGGGCCAGTCTTTGCTGGCTGCAGGAGGGTTACCTCCTGAGCAGTGTCCCTATTGGCCTGCTCCTTTCTTGCCAGAGCATCCACCACCCTCCTGGTGTGCTCTAACAAGTTCTGGTGTTCTTTTTGGAGGTCACCCAGTCCCTGGAGGGCCAGGTGATTTTCTTCCATTTTCCTTTTTAAGTGGCAGACTTCCTGGCCTAAGGTAATTCTTTCCTGACTAAGAGCCTGCATCTGTGCCGCCAGGTTGTCCCTTTGCCTTTGGAAGGCACCAGCTTTCTGGCGCTCCTGGTCAAACTCTGCCTGGTTATCCAGGTCTTTCAAAATTAGTTTATTGCTCTCTGCCTTCTCCCTATCTAGGTGGCTTTGCAGGGTGACTACCTGCTCAGCACGTGCCCTATTGAAGTCTAACTGTTGCTCCAGCTTTTTCTGGCTCTGCAGTAGGGAGTCCAAACCTTCTTGGTACTCCTTCTGCAAGGCCAGAAATCTGGTATCCTGGTCAGCCTTTTCCTGTTGCAGCACATCCATATCCTCCTTTATTTCAGTGATGTACTGTCTGCTGTCCTTTTCTGACTCCTGGCTCCTGAGCAGCCTCTGCTCAGAAGAGACCAGGTCAGATTGGGCCTTCTCTAACGCGATCTGTTGCCTATTTGCCAGATCTTGGCCTTCAGCACATTTGTTCTGCATGGGTCCCATATATAGATACAAATATGCCGCTATCCTAACAATCTTATTGTGTTCATCTTTGGCTTTAGGGGCCATATATAATTCACTCAGGGCAACATGTAATGGACCCTGATCTCTTCATATATCTGACCCTGTTTCAGTGACCTTTTGCGCGATTGCCTGCAACCAGACCGTTTGGTCCTAATGAGTCCACTCACCTCTCACAAATAGCTTATGTAAGAAGTGCTCTCTAGCTATCTTCATATCTACCAAGGTCATCATTCTGGAATTTGAGTTCCTTCCTGACTTACAGAAGTTTGTATTTCATTTTTGCAAAACAGAGCGTTTCCAGAGAGCCTTCCTTTGAGGAGTGCTTTACAGCGTAACACAGCTTGGTGATCCGACCGGATGTATGTCAGCTGTCAGTTAGCACACTGTATTAATCTGCACAAGTGATAGATCTAACCCAGAATCTCCGGCTACTAGCCCCCACTCTGTTAAGCGGCTTCACTTCAACACTACAGCTAAGTCAATGCCTAGTCTGGGATGCTGAGGGAAACCCTTATTGATATATGTTTAGGTCCAGTTCATGTACTCTGGATGACAACCCTTATATAACACCCCTCTCCCCTGAGCCCACTGAGCCAAGAAGTAGGTCTGTTTTGCAAATTTAAAAGGTTTATTTGAGAAATATAACAATATATATCTATCACACTTTTATAATTAATTAATATTGGATATCACACTTAAAATACGACTGTGATCAACAATGGATAATGTTCTACTGGTAAACTGATTTGGTTACTTAGAAGTAGTATAGAGGATGAGGTAGCTGAATGCTTTATGGTTCCAAGGAAATGCAAGGTGGAATAAATGCAGTACAGAAAATAAACTGATATGGTTTCACAAGAGATATGTTCACTTTTCCACTGGTGGCAATTCAACCCCCCCCCCCTATATGCAATGCAAGGAGATGGAAGTAACACTCACAGTCTTCAGGAATACAATCAATACAATACGGTACAATCAAATACAATACGGAATTTAGTTCCCCCCCCCCCAGCAAGCTTAGACAACAGGTATGCTTTTTAAAACACGGGCAAGAGTGCTTTGTAATGTGGTGGCAAGGAAGTGAAAAATGCTAAAATTGCTTTTAATTCCCTATAGGAGGTTCAGGGTGAGTGGTAGACACTTTAAATCAGTTCAGGTCAGCCCTAACAATGGTTCAGGGATGGTTATTAGGTTGCAAACGAATTTTAGCAGTTCAGGCAAAAGCGGCTATCTTTTTACAGATGACGAAATCAGGCCAAATCGCAAATCGCGGTAAATTTTGTGAGTGCGTAAATCTAGGTTCGTTGGGAAGCCTAGAATCACAGCTTTAAAATGAAAGTTAAACCTCGTTCCTAGGACAAACGGTTCCGGAGATACAGACGATTTTGTGAAGGTAGTTTTTCAGAAATGAATCACAGTTTCAGAATGACAGTTGACAGCTTTCAGCTTTAAAATGACAGGTGACAGTTGTACAGCTTTAGAATGACAGATATGACAGCTTTCTAGGAGGCAGTTCTAATTAAGTTAAAATAGTTTGGATTAGATTATTTTAACTAAGAGATTGGGTTCTGCACAGTTCTGGCGGATACTCACTCTTAATTTTGAAATGAATGGGCCTCGTCACGGATCTGGTCAACACGTCCAGCGGCGGTTCTCTCTGCTCGGCGGGTCAATCAGGCACCGGTTCTGCTCACAGCGATCCGGATCTGGTTCTGCTCACAGCGGTCTGGGTCTGGTCTGCGGTTCCGGCAAAAGTTATTGGCAAAGAATTCAACCAGCTCGCCCGACTGTTGAATAGTTTGGTTAGGTTTGCTGGATTCTGAAGGCCTGCTGAGAATACTTTTGCTTGCAGTGGGCCTTCTAGGTTCAAAATTCTGTAGTCTATGGGTCCCTGGTTCTGGTCTCTGTCTGGATGGGATGTCGGCCATCAAAATGCTCCGCAGAAATGGAAAATGAATGTCTCTACCTGTCCCAGCAGTCTCTTTTTATGTGTTTTGGAAGTGGGTGTGTGTGTGGCATAACTGAGCCTGCCCCTCTCTACTTGTCATTGGCCCACTTCTCCCCTCTCCCTTGATTGGGGAGCTGGGTTGTGTGTCATCTTTATGGCTTACAGAAAGACACTCCGCTTGTCAATGTGCACACAAATCTATTTCTGATCCAAATACATATTTCCCAGATAGACAATTTGTTGAAATTACATGTACACATTATATATTCCTTCAGGTAGTCTATGTCCCGAATCTGGCGTTTCTAGGAGCTTGCATTCAAAAATGGCAACTTATTTTCGATTTAAGTGGGTTTTGCAACATTGGTTTTTCATCAAAAATTATACAAAGGTACACCCACCTTCTCCAAATATCCCAGTAAATTTCCAGGTCTCTAGCTTAAATACAGTGTCTACAATATTCATAATTAGCGGGGTTTTGCCCCAGAACATGGTACAAATTCGAGTTTGGACTCAAATCGTGAGGGCATTTTCCATACTAAGACTCTCAAAGTTGTACATTCCTGTCATTTGGTTACAATAAGTTATCACTGTTTCTATAAAATATATATTTGTTGCAATTTAACTCCCCAAAGTGTTTGGGTCTGCCTCCAGAAGTCGGGGTGGGTCAGTGATCACATGTCTCTCCTTGCTGGCAGAGGGCTGTTGACAGGAAACACTCAAAATTATCATACCCCATTCAACTGAAAGGGGCTATTGTCTCTCTCCTCCAGGCTGAAGGGGAAACCCCCTCCCTCTCACTCAGAAGGGCCATGTGATATCCTGCCTCCTGTTGTGAGTCTCTGGGGTGTTAAGAGTTCTCAGCCTCTTGGCCTCTGGGAACAGCAGGTGGCTAAGATTTTTTTAATCAACCCACAGGCTTTGAAGTCCAGTTGACCCTTTGTCAGCCAGTTCTCCTGGACTCCTGTCAGAGTTTAGACCGCTAGCGCTGCCTTGGGGAATTTGTCAGTACTGCATCCATTTAGGAGTTGTCTTGAATTTGACAGGAGATTTTTGCTATTGTTCTGATAGGCATCCTGACATTAGAGTGGTTATGTGGAACCCCCCCACAAGAAGGTTGAATCTTTAGAGTGGTCTTGTGCCAACTGCGCAGTTCTCCTGGACTCTGGGATGGAATGATGGGCGGCGGCAGCTCATCCCCACATCTACCCAGTCTATTGATTCAGCATGGGTCAAAACCCTTCACAACGCACTGTAGGTTGTACGCCCTTGGGGACCAAAGTCGAAGTATGGGAAATTCATCAGTGGGTCATAAATTGTGGGTGTGCATTTTAGCCAATACAAAGGTAGGTAGGGTTGGCCAAGACCCTGCAAGTCACCCATGCTGAGCATGCATGTGGGTGGGTGCTGAGAGGAATTCCGGAGAGTATGCACAAGAGATAGTATGTGTAAATAACACATTATTTTCAGTATTATAGGCAGTCTCTCAGGTCCCTGACAGAGGACCAGGGAGGAAGCCATGTAGGTGAAGCAGCATAGCTGATGTTGAGTACCGCCTCCCGCACTGCTTGCTCACACCCACACATTCCGTTCCACAGCTCATTGTCAAGGTTTTTCATCAACGGCCAAAAAGCTCGCCAAACATTTCCTTCCAGAAGAACCTGCCCATTTGCCAGGAATTGCCTTTCAATGCTGGAGCATTGCTGATTGAGAAATGCTGTCAACAACTTTCAGGGCTCATTGATCAGGATTGACATCAATTTCTCAAAAGAGAAGTCATCATCTTCCTAGGTACTACCTCCAGTGCTAAGGAATAGCATGAAATGCCTAGCAGAGTGCCCCTTTGTGAAGGACTGCCATGGCATGCCCAGGTGCCAGACCCATTGCCATTAGCTACCCAAGTATTGAAAGGAACAACATTAAATGCACTTGTAAACATTGCCAAAGGTTAGCAATACCTGGACAGGTACTTGCCCCATAGCCATTGGTAGGGAGCATTTGCAAGGGTGCAACATTGCCTGCTTACTAACTCCATGACCAGCTTAATCAAAATTGCTGGTGCATAAGGGGAACATGTACCCCACTGCCTCCAGGACCCTTGTCCTTTAAAGTGGCTTGCGTTGGAGGCAAATAGAAAAGGATGCACCCATCTCATGCACAGCAGTATTACACCGTGAAAAGTTACTTGCAGAAGAGAATGCAGCAAGGAAGGAAGGGGTGGAAAGTATTCAGAAGATTGTGGCTTGGGCTTCTCCACTCAGCAGTTGGAAAGCATGAGATGGAGTGAGTAGGCTGTTCTGGGGGTTGCTGCGTGTAATCATTAATAAACACGTCATGAAGCACATTCCCTGGTCTGTCTCTAAACATTAGCCTGGCACCCGGAAGTGTGCAGTGTTGATGCTGTCTTCTGGCCCCGCCCACAAGGCAGGGAAGTGGCCAGGGCTGTGGGAGCACATTGACGTTGCACCATTCGTTGCATTCGTTCCTTGTTGTGACAACATTCCCACTATTTTAACAGCATGAGCAGAGTGATGGAAGTAGCAGGGAAAAAAGAGGAAAAGCCATGAGAGAGGTGGTAAGTGCCCCTGCTGTTCCCACACCCAGGGCCATTGGGGGAGTAGGCACCTGGGCAAATGCAAGCTGGCTGTGCAAAACCTTCAGGTTTTGGTATTGCAGAGGGAGTTTGGTGCAGGGGACAGGTGCTCCATATCTGGGTTCTCTGTGAGGCTCCTACTCTAACAGCTATTGTTTCTCTTGCTGTCTATATGTTTATGAAACAAAAGTCGTGTAATAAAAGATTGCGCGTGATGTCATGACTTTCCATAACCACATGGAAAGAAAATGCAATGAACAAACATGTCTCAATGGAATGCAGCGTTAAGACGGATTAGCAGTCACATGCTTGTGCTGCAGGGGCATCCATGCAGTCTGCTGCATCGATGCACACACAATAACACGAATGCCTTTTCCAGTGCATGCACCATCCCTCTCTCAATACCAGTGGCTTTTCATCCCTCTCAGTGGGTCCTGCAGCCAAAAGCAAAAACGCTCTATATTTTTGAATATAGGGGAAATGCGAAATTCAGAAATCGGATCAAAAGAAGCTGACATTATTTTACAACTAATTCATTAATCACAAGTAATAGCTAACTTTTTAAAAAATAGACAAACACCACAGCAGCAAGCATTTACATTCTAACTACTTAAGGGACAGGCAGTGGCAGAACGATACATGATCTGCCCTGAGCGGGAGCACTTGAGCAACTCCAAGTGGAAGCCTTCGCAGGAAGCTATTGATTTGGTCAAGCAGGAGTCAATATTGTTAAGGTTATCTAAGGACATTGTGATTTTTTGAAATGTAAACTACTGAGAAAGGGTTTGGGAGACAATGGCCCTCATTATGAGTGTGGAGCAAAGGCAACAACGGCGCCGGTAGTGCTACCGGCGCCGTTGTTACCTCTCCACCACACTACGAGTTCTGCTCGTGGGTGCCAGACTGCACGCCTGGTTTTACCAGGAGTGCATACCGGCACCCGCGAACAGAACTCATGATTGGTTAACGGTTGATTATTAACGGTGCCGGTGCAACCATGCTCCCGACCCCCATTCTGCCCTATGGGGCAGAAGGGGTATCAGGAGGCCGGCCATAACGGCACCCGCGAATGGTCAATTACCGGGTCCGCCAAACCCGGTTATTGCCCATTTGCGGGTGCCGGAAAAAAAACAACTCCGGCGGCTACTGCCAGAGTTGTAGTGAGGGCCAATGTACTGAAAAGCCATCAGCATGGTTGAGGGTGGTAGTGGGCTTGGTGGGGTAAAGGATTGTGACCGTATGACCCTCCAGCCCCCATGAATTTGTATATTGGCTCGTCATCAATCAGTAAATATAGTCAATAAGGATGTAAACGACAAAGGCCCTTGGACAATCAGTCTAGGATACTGACCGGTGGGTGCAATAACTACTTGAGTTTGAAGATCATTCACAACTGAGGCCTCATTGAGAGTGAATGCCTGCTGTTTTGAAAACAGCACCTTAAATGAGTTTGGATCGAAAGGGATATTTACTGTATGGCACTAATTTGGATTGTTTACCCCATGTAGAAAGGTTTATGAACCACAGACAGGCGGCTGGTGGATTTTTAAATTGGCAGGGCATTAATGTTTCTGACAAATATGAGGGAGCTTCTGAGCGTGGCGAGGTATCCCAAACCAACCCAGGACGGTTTCGGAGCATTCTCTCCCTGATTTTTTTTCAATAATGGGTTCAAATTGTGCATTTTACAGCAAATGTTTTGAAAAAATTGGGTAAAAAGTCACACAGTTGACAATAAGTTTTATAGAGTAACTCATGAAATGATCCAAAAGATGCAAGTCACAAACAGAGCTCAGAATCATTTTCTAACACATTTTCATGATGCCTTTTCCCACAATATATGCCAGTATAGATAACATTGTCCAGCATTCCCATATCAGAACATTCTCATTTTCGCTTTGTGCATAGTGCCAATAATGATTCATGCTGGCTCTTCCAATATGCCAGTATCCCCATGTAAGATCATACTCCTTCTGGCTTTACAAGTAAAAATGCCATAAGACAATAAGAATCCAACCTCCACTGCTATCCCCCGATAAGAGGAGGAACAAATGATTAGCCTGCCTACCTATATTTTCTATGATCTTATTATCGTGAAGGTCCATTATTTAAGAACTGCCTCACTGTTGTTGGAGGGCATGATGAGGAGAGTGACCATTATTAAAGCCTTTACTTTGCTTGATAGTGAAATGTGACAATAAGAAAACATGTCAAGATCGGTGGCACCAACACAAGCCAGTATAGCCCTGTAAGAACACTCATCAACAGACTTTAATGCCGCATCAGAAAATATATATAGACAAATATATATAGAAAATATATATATTGCCTTCCTCTTGATGCCCAGTAACAAATGTCATGCAACAGTAAGAATACATGTCTACAGTGGAAGCACTAAAGCAAACCATTGTAGCCATGTGATAACATTTATCATGTTTGCTTTACTCTTGTAGCCATTAAAACATAGCATCCCACAGTCCATAAATACGCCCAGTTGGCCTGCCAATGTAGGCCAGTCTTGCCACATAATAACATTCATCCTGGTGCTTCACCTTTGATGCCCAGTGACCAATGCTATGTTACAATACAGAGATATATTCAGACTGGCCCACCAATGTAGGTCAGACTTGCCACATAATAACACTCAACATGTTTGCTTTACTCTTGATTGCCATTTAAATATGCCATGTCACAATTACAAATATATACAGATTAGCCCAGGAATGTGTGCCAGGATGTCCACGTAATAAACTTTTTGTGTTTTCTTTAGCTTTGATTGGCAGTAAAAAACGGCATTCCCTGGCTGCACAAGTAATCCCCCCATGCACAATTAAAGGCACGCTTCTGAGCACGCACACCCTCATACCCTCAATCATGTCTCTCATTCATATACATATTCATACATTCATGAATTTCTTGCACTCATGCACATATACACCAGACACTCTCTCATTTACTCTTGCACACTTCCATAAAAAAATAGCAGCAGTCACACATGCATACATGAAAACATACATACATTTATTTTGTAACCTGAAGCCCCGGTCTAGAGAATCTCTTTCACAATGGCCTTCCAGCTCCCACGCTGCATCATGAACCTGGAAGCAGAGAGAGCTTACTGATTCTTGAGGGCATACCCATTGGGCATGAGCGCTCTTGAACTGGTACTGTCAAAGGGAAACTATGGGCCTCATTACAAGTGAAGCGGTAAGGGGTTAACGGCGCCGGTAAAGGTGCTTGCGCCGTTAACCTCATACCGCCTCATTACGAGGTCCCCTCGCGGGACCCGCTCTGGACATATGGTCAGACGAGACGTCCTTTGTGGGTCCCGCAAGGGGACTAGCATGCTAGCAACGGGCCTGTCATGAACAGGCCCGTTGTTAGCATTCTCCCCATTCCCATTGAGCCCTGTGGGGGCTCAAATGGGAATGGGGATGGTCTGGGTCTGGGTTCCCTGAATGGGGACATACCAGGCTCTCCAAAGTCGGAATGGCCTGGTATTTCCCCATTCAGGGACCACAGACCCGGACCTGAGTTTGGAGGCAGCCATGCCCGCCTGCAAACTTGTAATGAGGCCCTATGTCTACCTTTGACAGTTAAAGTCAGTCGAGGAGTGATTGGGAGTGGTTTTTGTTTCTCACTGGGCTGACTTATGCTTGTCCATAATGGGTGGCATGACAATGCTTCATTGCGCTCTATGGACGAGCTGCCCATGCATACCTGTCTCCATTAATATGCAGGAACAGCTGAGCATAGGTTGGGAGCCTGAACCACCCAAGTTGAGTTCAAGGATTTTCCCCCTGAGAAAGTTTTAAAAATAATCGACTAAAATTGTTCATTTTATAGCACAATTTCTGTTTAAAAAAGGTTAAACACCACACAGTTACAATTGGTTTTGTAGGGTAACACATGCAAATAAATCCCAAAGATGCCAAACTATCAATAGTGCACAAGAGCTTTTCCATGGTGCTATTGACCACAATATACATGCCACTATTCCTATATAAGAAAATACTGCTGCCCGTTTTGCCAGTAAAAC
Source organism: Ambystoma mexicanum (assembly GCA_002915635.3). Lineage (NCBI taxonomy): Eukaryota > Metazoa > Chordata > Amphibia > Caudata > Ambystomatidae > Ambystoma > Ambystoma mexicanum. The sequence goes on along the minus strand of CM030321.1, from coordinate 851,491,237 downwards.
ATGCCAGGCCACTGTAAGAAAACATATACAGACTGGCTGCACCAATTGACGTATTCATGGAATCTAGGACACTTGCAAGGTTTCTGTAATTTGGGCCCAGGGAGGCTTCAAACCTTGATGCATGTAAATATGCCATGCCAAAGTAAACAAACAACTCCACACTGTCGGCCCCATTGTATTCTAGTATGGCAAATGTCCTAGATCACTTATCTTACAGGTGACAGAGACCAAACACACCCATCTACCATATAAACTGCTGTCAGGGACTAAAGAACACAGATGCTCACTGGCCAAAAGTTATGTTTCGTTGTTTGCCCTTCTTGTTCAGACTAAATAGTTTCATGAATACATCTAAACAAAACTAAATGCAAGTTGCACATTTTCACCAATGCATGATATTAAACATGAATAGGCTCATACTGGAAGAACTACCAGTGGGCTGTAGGTCATCAAATGAAAACAAATCCATAATTACTACACATGCAAAATTGTTCATCCAAAAGCTAATGTAGCTGTCAACAGTTAACAACTTGTATTGAGAAAATCTGTTTCATTTGTGATAATTCGAGATCAGTTCTTGAAGAATCTACCACATTGCTTTTCTCTAATGTGTTTACTTTCAACAGTTTTGCAGACCACAGGCTAGTAAAAAATATTAATTAGCCGATGTATGTAACAAACAAACAGCCTGTCATAATCAAGCCTTAACAACACAAACCTGTGGGATACATTTCATTGTTGTAGTCAATTGCATACGTTTGAGACTGGTCTCAAATCTCAGCTTCACCACTTAACTAAAATGTGCAAATTATGTTATCTCACTATGCATTCTCTGCTAAAATGATTTGACTCTAAAGGGGATTCAGTTACACTTTGTGCAACTCAAAAAGCCTTGCTCATGGTATTCATTGTTCCATGTGTGAGTATTTATGACAGTGACCATTCATAGGTTATGTTAAGAGATTAACTCTCAGCCATTCCGGGAAATAAATATACTTTTGTGCAAGGAAAAACATCTGGACATCTGGCTCGGAGTAAATTTGTTTAATCACTACTTCTTACGGCTGAAAAAGGAAACGTCTCAACTTTGTACTACATACATCATTGGTTTTATACAATGGCAACACATTACGCAATGGTTTTATGCTAATATGAACCCTATATTTTCAATAGGTTTGATTGGCCATTTTACTTAAAAGTCAAACATCACTTGATTTTCTTTGGACATAAACACTTCCTGAACACATTACTTTTATGCTAATTAACAAGACTGGGTAGTTTCCCATTTCTGAATCATCTGACATCTGCTGCAACCTTTAAACTGGACAGAAACAAGTTTGCAAATGATGCATTTACTTTCCAGACTTTTAGTACATTCTGTCCAAGATCATCTCACCTTTTTTATCTGCTCTGACTGTGTGCCAGTTTCACCGTATGAGTCACACCATTGAAAACAACATATTCTGTCATTAATTCTGCTATATCATTGTACTGTGGCTTCTACCCAGACACTTCCTTGAGTTGCACATGACACCCTTTCTGTGCTTCCAGCACTTTTAAACTTTCATGGGATTCTGAGGCCTACAGACATATGTAATGCAATGGCTATCTTTTGCTGACCTATATTCTACAATCTATATTCTGTGTTAATGCTGTGCGCGATGTAAGCATTCCTTTATGGTTTATGTTGCCCTAAATAGGTATGTCCAGTATAATCTATTCCTAATGTACTTGCCTATTATAAGGGCATCCTGGCTGCCTTCATGTATAATGTTCCTAACTTTTATTATGTTGGACAGTGAGGAGGGGTATGGGCGCTAAATACCATATTTGCCTGTTTGTCGCCAGAGGGCGACAGAGGTGGCTCCTCTACATTCCCCCCTCTGGTCTACATATTCAACCACTATTCAACCACACACCTATTGTTTACCATTCCCTGCATGAAATATACCTATGCATTCCTATCTTAGTAGCCCCACTCAAATCAATGCTCTATTTCAACATGGGAGTTATCGTGAAGTACACTTCTAAAGAACTAATAGTGTCTCCAATTATATTGTATTCTCCTAATCTATTGTATATGTATTCTTTTTTGTCAAAGGTGTGGCATATTTTACCCTCTTTTATTATTTGTGTATTTGTATGTATCCCCAGAAAGTTACATTGTTTACTTCCATCTTGTTCCCACCCCTGTTACCCAATTAAACGTTAATTTGCATGCAAAGTGAGTGACTCTGCCAATACAAGGATCGGGAGACATCGTTAAATGACATTTATGTCTTTTCTTCTGAGATGACCCACCAGCTCATTCATTTTTTATGAATATTTGTTCTCCTCTTTTCCTCTTTTTTCCCTGTAGTTAGTAGGTTATTATTCTGCTCTTACCCATAACATTTTATCTGTCTCTATCACATTTGCCAGGTGCCTGGAGTTCATTTGCTGGTCATCATCTTGCATGACTTCTGAATGAAGCGTGTATCAGTGGATGCATTTGCCTCTACTTTCTCTGCTCCTCCTTCTCCTGTGGCTAATTCACACTCTGAAACAGCCCTCTCTAACCTGCATCTTTCTATCTTCAACACTATGGACATTCTTGCCCCTGTCATGAGAATCCATCTGAAGTGCAACTCTTGGTATGACTCTGACCTTGCCGCCCTGAAATGCAAGCGCAGGGTGCAGGGGCTGAGAGGAAGGGGAGGGCTTTGGCACATCCTCTGCCAAACTGTCCTGCCACTTGCTCCAAAGACAATCCAGACTCTCTGTCCTGTCCTAGAAGAGAGTACACATCCAAGCTCATGTCTCTGCGGGTCTAACAACATGGCCTAACTGTTTAAAATTTGCCAGAAACTGGCCAATCTTTGTGCAGTCTCCATCTCTCCTATTCCCTCCCTAGCCCTCTGTACAGCTCTGGCATCTCACTTCACCACTAAAACTCAGGACATCCTGTCCTCGCTCTCCTCTTCCTCGCCCTCTCTTGGACCTCCTCTGGCTTCCTCTCCCTCTCCTTCTCCTTTCTCTTCTTTCTCTCTGACAATATTAGAGGATGTTTCTAGACAAGTCCGATCAATGAAAGTGTCATCCAAACAGGTGCTCCTCTACTCCTCCAGAACCTTCAAAGAACCACATTGGCACCCTCGCTCCAGCCTTGGCTGATTTCTGCAATCACTCTTTCACCACTGGATCTTTCCCTTGTCTCCTCAAGCACTCCCTTTACAAATCTCAGTGTTTAAAAAATAGGGCAAACTTTGCCCTAGTGCTAATAACACGAAACTTTGCAATTGCACTGGTGCACATTTCTGTAATTTGGCGAACTGTAATGTAGCCTAACAGGAATGGTGGGTGTATCCGTGTTTGGCTCACACATTGCAATCCTAGGAGGCTCAAGTTGTTTCCAACATAGGCTTCGTTGATAGCAGGTGCATATATTTGGTCTGTTTAATCAAAGCTAAGATTGCAGCTCCCAGAATGCATTGTTTGTATTAAATAAAAGGACATTATTTAAAAACTGGTGCACCAGTGACGTGTCAATCATCAACGTTTTCCTGATTGTTGCATCTGAAGCGTTGCAGCTCACTGTCTGTCATTTTCTAATTTATTAATGATTTTTGTCCCTTTGCATTTTTTTTAAAAAGCACTATTAATTTAGTTTAGAATAAGAAAAAAGAAAAACAAAACTCGGCATGAAATAACCAGAGATCATTAAACGTTTACATCTGGAAAATGTATTCCAAGTCTTTTCGTCCAACGCTGAAAGCTCAATGAGCTGAGCACAGCAGCACCCTGCAAATCTTGCAGTTTTTGCAGGATGTTCCGAGCTCATCTACCTCAGAGTATCCAGGCTACCTCGATTCACGAGCATCACAAAAGCAGAGCTCCAGGTACACTGCAGGCAATTGTGTAGTTACACCACTCTTGTGAGACGTGGCCGAATCGCCTGCAAGGAAATAAGCCAGTCACCTGAACTAAACAAGATACAGAATGCCCGGAAGAGGGTTAGGGTGGGCGGAAGAGATAAAAAGATCCAGGAGGCAGGATGGTATGCCTTCTTTTGGCACGGCTCTGTCGGCACTGGCTATATTTGCTCAGCACCTTAGGTGCAGGTCCCATTTTAACCTGGCCTGTGTGCCAGGCAAGGGAGGCGCAGGGACCTAGCCGCACCTGAATATATGTTTTTCCTAAATATATTGTCAATGAAAGCACTAACAACGGCAGTGCTTTGGGGATCAGTTTATTTAAGGAAAACACCACGCGATCAGAATCACCAGTTGGCGTCTCTCATCAATTTATCCATAATAATCCAATATCTGTCGGCGCGCTATTTAATAATCAAAATATTCTAAAATCTGTGACTTTATGATCGTGCATACTTTCATTGGAAAAAGTCCTTTCACTGGCTAGTTGAATAATCCGACAAATCAAAAAATGTACACACTACTATCCTTCACTGGTTTATCAAAACTCTTTATTTTTCACATGAGCAGAAGGGAAGGGTGAATTCACTCCTTCACTTCTAAATGCTGTTTAGTGTGTTCTCTATAATTCCTGATGGCAACATGCTAATTCAGTCGAATCAAGACCATTAGATGCTGTGGTTATGACACACCTCATCCTCTATTCATGGAGTTATCCATTTTCCTAATTTTTGATTACTTTTCATAGTCATGAAAAATGCACAATGTGTGTCAAATCATAATAGGAGATTCTCACGATCACATCACACTTGGTCCCACATGTTTACGTGTTGTGGACACAGGTGTATATACATTTACATTTTTGTAAATGTACAATCAATAATAAAACGTAGTTGCGTTTTTAAATTTGAGATGAGAAGTGAGCATCTGACCAGCTCTGTATTTCCACATGAGTTCCTTCCCTCCGCGATCAAGGTGCCACACAACAAACTATTTAATACCAGTTCTTTGATCAGCCTTTTTTCAGACACATATCATGCCCCTTGAAACCTCCCCCCCCATGCCACCAATGAGCCAAGACCCAAGCCGGTGTACAGAAAATATACTTATATTTATTTGAATTACATGATAAGAAAATTGCACTATTTTACTTTATACAAATTTCAATGCAAGGAATATTTAACACTGCTCAATTAACAAAATCACTTTACATTTCATTTACATACTTATCATCGTCTCCTCCTTCCTCTCTTGACTTGCTTCACCCTTTGTCTCCTTTTCATCCTACCCGCAAACCTTCCCAACCATTACTCTCCCCTCATCTTTGCTCTAGGTGCCATTTCCTCAATCACCTTGAAAAACGTCGGCTTAAGAACAAATCGACGACTTATCACTCATCTTATTTTTCTTACCATGCACTCAATGACGACTGTCTATTGTCTGCTAAATGTCTCTACTTTTCTGATCTTTTGCACACCCAGCCATTCTCAAATTCTTGATCAGCTTCTGTCTCCTCCTACTCTTAAATATTCTGCTAATTCCACTTTGTCTGCCTCTGACTTTGCCCAATGTTTCTCCTCTAATGCATCCTCTCTTCATAACGACATTGAAGCTTTTATTTAATCTGAAGGTATGACTCCCTCTAACTCTGCTTCCCTCAACTCTATTGCTAGATTTCAACTATCTCTAATACTGATGTTTCTCTCCTATTAGCTAAAGCTCACCCGACAGCCTCTCTTACTGACCCAATCCCTCTTGCAAGTTCACTAAAAATGTCAATCATTCAAAAATTGGAGAAAGACTGCGGGATGTTAAATTCTTATCAGACTCTAAATCCTCCCATTTGTTGTACTGTGGTCAGTGCCGATGTGAACTCTGATACATGGGGCAAATCTCCAAAGTGGTTCATGTGTGCATCATCGGACAAAGATCTAGAATATGGTGTAGGAATATGTCGGCTCTTCTGGGCTCTCACTTTAGTGAATTTCAACATACAGCAGCAATTGTTAGACATGTCCAGAACACTCAACACACACTTATGATGAAGGAAGCATAATGGATTCATTGCTTTGACTCCCATCAAAAAGGCCTCAATAAAGCCTTACTTCATGTCTGGTAAAATATCTGACTGCTAGTGGAAAAGCCTGTGTAACTGGCTAATGTTTGTGAAGGAAGACATTTTCATAGTGTACATGCATTATGTGGTGTATTTTGACATCATTTAAGTTAATAGAAAAAAAATGGTATAAGATCTTGCACCTTTTAGGTGGAGGAGTTCTAACCTCAAGCAAAATCTGATAGAAAACGTTGAAATAACAACATAGTAATATAAGGCCAATTGTATCTGCTCGACATATCCTGGATTACACTTATGGGTTTTGGACTCAAATATATAACGTTGAGGAATGTCAGAGTAATACACTTCATGTGCAGCATGATTTGAAGTAGACATGAGATCATAAAATAAAGTACATTGAAGTCAAATAAAGTTTAACACATATATGAAGATTATTATTGATATAACACATATGAAGAAATATTACAATGTATAATTACATAATCCATAAGTACATTAAACAAAAGTAATAATTTTTTAGAGAAATAGTGCTTAATCAAATGAATTTCTGTTTACATTTTTTTAAAGTATATATTTTCTTAGTGTCTGCAATTTGAAGTTCGCTGTTACAGTGTTATCCCTGTCTGGGGCCTTTTCTGCAGCTAATTGTATGTTATGATTGTTGTGATAAACATGTTGTATGCCTGGAAGATTAACTTGAAGTCTTATTGCTGTATTTGTAAGGCAGCAGGTCCCCCTAGCAGTGATAACACAAAATAGACATTATGTTCGCCTGGAAGATGAACTTGAAGTCTTATTGTTGAATATGTAAGGCAGCACCTCCCTCTAGTGATCATAACAAGCAAACCGGGATAAACATACATCTGGCCTTTTATCATATAGTATGATTTGAGACTCTAATTGTATGACTGTTGTATGCACGTACAGGATACAGATGTGCATATATACTCTACACAATGAGTCTGACTCATGGCAAACCTCTTGGCTACTTTGATTAAACCAGGTCCTTCGTTAGTCAGTAATTCTGGGTCTAGAACTTTTAGATCTGGTAATTTCTGACTGACTACCTGACTTTGACATGTATAACCAATGACATATACAAGACTAGCTTCTGCGCCCTGATGAAATGTAGGTAGGTCTTGGCTAATCCATATTTCTAGTCACTAGTTGAACTTCCTCATTTTACATGATGCCTTGAATTGGTAGGCCATTATTGTGTCCTGGACTAGATCCATATTTCTAGTCTTTATTTGAATTTCCTAGCTTTCACGTGGTGTTTTAAATTTGTAGGTAAACCTTGTGCCCTTGGCTGATCCATATTTCTATCTACAAGTTGAATTTACTCATTTTATATGGTGCTTTGAATTTTCCCATACTTTTTTCTGATGGGGCATGTACACCATTCCAACATTGCGCATTACTTGCTTACATAGAGAATACTGATTTATGTGTGGATGTGTATTCACAATTACGCCTGTTGATCACATGAACCTTTTAAGCCCTGTCGACCAGGGCTGAGCTGGTCCACATTCTTTTGTGCTGAAATGCCATACAAGAGACAGTTAAGAGGAGAGAATGTATAAAGGTAAGCTTTGCTAGACTTCTAACGAGATTGCTATACAATTATTAATTTCGAACATGCTCTTCTCTTTGACCATCATTTAGATAATATACTATGCGGTTGTCTTTTCAACATCAGGTGCAGCTACTGACACATTCAACTGACAATAGTGATGGGTTGACTTGAACCGTGCAGTGCCCCTGTTACTTCCTGTGGGGGCGTTTAACTGGTAGCTTTCCATACATGGATGGGCTTGTAGGTGACTCTTTCTCGTGTACTGGGGTATTTATGATGTGGTGGCATATCCATGCACCTAGAATGGTCCTTGCATGTCCACCCACAGGTGTTTGTGTCTTCCTTTTTAGATGCAGCTACATCTCTGTTGAATTAGTGCAGCTGGCACACCGGCTTTTGAATGACTAATGAGTTTCAACCCGATTAACCTATTTTTGGGTAGGTATCAAAGCATACGGGAATTGTCGATCCTAAGTTTTATCTTTTTTGATAACTATGCTGAATGGTGATTTTTGAAAATCCAACTCAATAGGTATGACCTACATGTTCGGTCTTGGCACTTCCCCTAAGGCTACACAAATTAAAGCAAGTCAAGGGTGAGTGTTGGGCTTTGGATGGGCTTTGCAGAATCTGAATTTGTCTTTGCTTATGCACTTTTCAGTGATTCACATGGGACGCTATGATGTGGTGTTTGGTATAGGCATTCCAAACACAGAGTGGTTGTAATGGCTTGGGTTTACTAGTATACTAACTTGGTTTAGTTCAACCTGTGTTTTTAACATACATTTGTGGTTTCTTTGATCTCAGGGGCATATCGTCTGATCCTGAAGAAGGCAGAGTTAAGTGTGGAATCCGCCGAAACGTATAGCCTTTGAAGTTAGCAGTGGATACCCCTGCAAGATACTAAAGTTGTACATTATTGTACTGCAATATAGTAGACCCTTGATTATTGATCTCAGTTTTAACTTAGTTGAACTAGGTATGGTAATTTCAATTGTTTCCCATTTATGGTCATCTTAATAGTCTTCCATGAGTTAGACAGTGAGGCTTTTGTGGGAACCCCATATGTGATCATTTCATTGTTTTTACAAATTTTTCTTCTGTTTCTATGTTTGTTTTTCCTTGCTGTGAAAAACTGTTTATATCACATGTTTGTAATTTTTGGTATGCTTTTATTATGTGCTTAGATCTTAATTCTGTATAAATAAATGCTGGAATATCCAACAGACAAAGGTGTGAGCGTGTGCATTCCCAAATGAGTAATATATGTTTGTTTGTTTTATTATTTGTAATGCGCGAGCATACCCGAGGGTATCAGGGCACAGCCTTTACAAGAAAATGCGAAGCTTGGTAACAATAGTCATAGATTATACAGAGAGACAAGATGGTCCACCAATAATATATACAAATCAACAATGAGTTACATAGATATAATATACATATAGACAAATGAGCACCCGAGGTTACAATGTGTGCGAGTGGCACGACAGTGGGACAGCCTGCTGCTTGAGCTAACTTTACCGCTTATGTTTTCAGCCAAGAAATTACCTTGGAGCGGAAGTTCTGGTAAGGCAGGTTCTCTCTGAGATTTGGCGGTAAGGAGTTCCAAAGCTTGGCTACTTTCACTGGGAAACTATTGCCTCCTATGGTGGCACGTTTAAAGTGAGGGACAGAGAGGCAGTCTTTGTAGGCAGTTCTGGTGGGTCTCAGGGAAGGTTGTTTGTGGAATCTGTTCATCAGGTAGTTAGGGGCAGCGTTATTAAGGGATTTGTGAGTGAGCGATGCGGTTTTTAACAGAATTTTGTCATTGATGGAGAGCCAATTGTTCTGTTCACTAAATCCTGAGATGTGCTCTCTTTTGGAGATGCCTAAAGCCGCTCTGAGGACATTATTCTGGAGAATTTGTAGCTTGCTGGTGGTAGCCTTAGAGGATCCCAGTTATAGGGCGTTGCAATAGTCTAGGCGGGACAGTATAAGGGCTCTGGCGAGGGTAAGGCAGCTGGTGTCAGACAGATTTTGTTTAGCTGTGCGGATTAGTTTACACGTATATGCCGTGGGGGAAGCCAGGGAGCTCACCTGTCTTCTGAGGGAGAAATTGGAATCCAGGTAAAAGCCTAAAGTTTTGACCTCTTGTCCAACCTTGATGTTGTTACCATCGATCATAAAGGAGTTGTAGGCAGGGCCAAGTTTCTTTAAGCTGGATGTGGTGCCTAGGATGATAAGCTCTGTTTTATCATCATTCAGGCATAGTCCATGTGTGGCCATCCAGACCTGGATGATGATGTACACCCTATTTAACAAGGCCAAATCCTTTCCATAATCTCCAGAAAGCGGAAGGAGGATCTGGGTATCATCTGCATAGTTAGGGTAGGTGATACCGAGATGATCCAGATCATAGAAAAGGGGCTTGGTAAATATGTTGTGTAATGTGGGGGAGACACATGAGCCTTGTGGAATGCCACAAGTGATGGGTATGGGGTCTGCCGCCACAGTGGGTGAGAAGACCCTCATGGTTCTGCCGTTGAGAAAAGAGGTAATCCAAGTGATGGCCTCGGCCGAGAAGTGGGCTGATGTGTGGAGGTGTGCATAGGAGAGAGTGATCGACCAGGTCGAAAGCTGCAGACAGATCTAAGAGGAGGAGTAGGGCAACTTGGCCATTGTCTCTGAGCGTATCGATCTGAGCTTTCAAGTCGATGAGAGTGGTTTCAGTTCCATGTTAAGGGCGGAACCCTGATTGTCTTGAGCCTAATAAGTGGTGTTCTTCCAAGTGCTTCTGTATTTGTACATAAGCAACCTTGTCCAGGATTTTTAGTAGGAAGGGCACGGTCATTATGGGTCTGTAATTTGTGGGCGTGGTTGGGTCGAGTGTGGGTTTTTTTAATCGTGGAAGTACCCAGGAGTGTTTCAGATTGGTGGGGATGGAACCAGATGCGAAGGAGGCATTAATCAGCTTTGTGATGAATGGGGAGAGGTCGCGAGCGGCATCTTTGATGAGTTGTGCTGGGCACAGGTCTCCCTGACAGTTGGAGGGTTTCAGGGACAGAATGATTTTTTCCACTTCGAGGATCGTGACTTTAGCGAAGGTAAAGCGAGGGAGATCTATGAGCGTAGGTGTATCTGGAGTTTTTGAGGGAAGAGTGTCATTGAGGGACGTTTTTTTACGGGAGATTTTACTTTGGAGGGTCGCAATTTTGTTGGGTAGGGCGCTTTGGATTTCTGCGCACCAGTTTTTGTCTTTAGTACAGGTGTCAGGAGGTACTATGGGGCTTTCAACTTCTTTAAGGATGGAAAATAGTTCCTTCATGTTTGATTTTGCTTGGGATATGCGAGAGTCAAAAGAGGTTTGTTTGGCCAGGTAAATTTATTTTTTGTATAGTGTGGCTAGTTTGGAGAGTTTGAGTTTATTCGTGTCTGAGGGGGATTTTTTCCAAACGGCCTCACAGTTCCTTTTTTGCTGCCTTAAATTCTTAAGGAATGGAGTGTACCATTTGTTTAGGTGTGTGCTCGGTTTGCTTGGCCTCAGTTTAAGGGGGGCAATTAGGTCCAATGAAGTGGCCATGACCTTATTATATTCATCAACCAAGGTCTCTGGGTCCAGGTTATCAGGGAGTGAGTTGAGTGTAGGGAGTAGGTTAGGGATGAGTCTTTCGACTGTCTATTTCGATATGATCTTTACTGTTGCGTTTGATTTAATATAACAGGATTGATTTATTCATCCTGCTCTGCATCTCCAAGAAATTATTCTCATCCATACATATCATAATTCATTCATTCCCAGAGGGAGGACCTTTTTTTCGGTTTTTGTATTACGCCCTCACCACCAGAGCCACCCCCGCCATCAGCGTCACCACCTCACCACCTCTGCAGCAATAGCATCACTGTCAATTCAGAAGGACAATGCATTGGCCACTATCACATAGCACCAGCAAGGTAGATGTCAACGGTGGCCTGGCATCGAGCCAAGCGGCTCCGGGCTCTATGACTTCCTAGGCGCCAGTGGGTAAATCAGACAATATTAGCAGGCAGATTCAGGGTGGGCCTGCAGCCTGTTTTACCCAGTGGTGCTTGCAGTGGTTTTCCAGATGCATCCATCATGTCATCATACCAATGATGACGTTGATGGTAATGACGATGATGGTATTGACCTTGCACCCATATACCTTCACCTCTGAAGAGGCGCATCAATTCACTGCCTGCAGATCATGCAGGACACTTTAGGATATAAGAGGACAGTGAGATGGATGTTGGGGTAGAGAGAGAATCTGGGAGTTCAGGAATTTGGGGCAGGTGTTCAGTTAGCGAGTGTGAGGTGGGTAAGAGTGTCTTCTGAGCTGTTGGGGTACAGCGGAAGAGAAGTGTATGGGGGCGTGCAGATCTTATAGGTGTTAGATTAGGGAGGGACGGGGCTGATTTGTATGGGGGTAGATTCATAAAGGTTTGCATTAATTTTATACATTTATTGAAAACGAAAAGTGCATCACCAAGAAGCACTGTTGAAAAGCCATACTGATGGGTGAGCAGCCCCATTGCAAGAGGACAGTGACTGGCAGGCAAGATCTCTCAGGAGCCCGACCAGGAATAGATCTTTTTGGTCCATCACAAAACAATTCAAGTTGCATTCGACTAACCGAGACTATCATTCAACGCTGGTACAATCCATTAGTTTCCGAAGCCACACAGACTACTTCATCAGATGGTAGTCACAGAGTGCAATCATTGACAAACCACAAGCTGGATATTTCTTTCTCATGGAAAAAAGGCGATTCTTACCTTAAGAGCCTTTAAATGCAGGAAGAGTATTTCTGGAATGCAGTCGCTGGTCTGCCGTCTTATGACAGAGCAAAGCATTTGTGACCAGGAAAGGCATATAACGGCCTTCATTGAAGACAATTCACAATTCTTGCAGTGTTGAGAATGTAATGTTACGAAGGCACACTTTAACTCACAGAACATTCTCACACGTGCCAGGTCCACACGATTAGTCAGAATGAACCTTCAAATGCAATCAGCTGGTTCAAAACATTCAAAATAGTGCAGCACAATCTCGCAATGGTGTTAATAGGCATGCGTATAATTTCACCAGTGCAATTTGATCCAAATCATGTTGCCTGCATCTCCAATAAAAAATATCCTGCAGTGATAAAACTTGCCAATTAAGCTTAGGAATGGCACTTTGCACCACTTTACAAACCAAACGCGTTGCGTCTGAATAAACACTTCTGATGGTCACCCTTCATGTTAGAGGTCTGCAACCTGAGGCTCTCCAGATGATTTGGACTCTGCCTCACATGTTTCCTCTGCACGGGTTTTGCTGCCTGGGGCTGATGGGAGTTGTAGTCGGAAATATCAGTAGAGGCTTATGTTGCAGACCGCTGCATGGAGTGTCTGGTTCATACAGAGATGTAACTCCAATTCACTCTGCTTGCTTGCATGCACTGTGATACCGACTACTAACCAAAACCAGTGTGGACATGGTGCAGCGTCAAATGTTCTCGCGTTGTACCTCATGTTCACTCAACGGTGCCAACCATATGAGGTTAGACACCTGAAATTGGCAGTGTTGATTACGTATACTCCCACTTAATATTATATGATATGATAGGTTATTTATAACGTGCTTAATACCCAGAGGTTTCTAAGCGTGGACCTGGGGATCGAACCTGTTGATCTGTGTCGTCTTGCTTCCAAGACGAGCACGTTGCTGCTGAGCTATCCTCCCGAGACATATGCGTTTTGAACGGCAGTGTCCAACAGCTATTGGGGAAAGATGGTACAGGCAGGTCATCCACATATCCTGATTATAGTCTTCCTTTGTCAATGTGTTTCTTTTTTATAATGCAGGCTTTCATTTTATTCCAAGCTTTATTTAGCTATTTTCAATATATGAACATAATATCAGAGGTATCTTACAACAAGAAAACCATGGCCCTTGCATCTGCATCAATCATTTCTGTGGGGTTGTTACAACAGATGCACGCAGGAGAGTTGGCAGATGTTACATATCCTATCATAGCATGGCCAGCTTTCAAGTCTTATGTGTGCTTGATCTAGTGGAAATGTACGTCTGGTCTGGGACTATATGCTTAACTGACGTAAAGCTGGCATGGCATTGTTAGAACGGCCATACCCATTTATTTTTTCTTTATTTAAAATGTAATTACATATGGTAGGGTAATTACATTTACAGTGTTTTGCAACTCTAATTTATAATCATGGCATAAGTCATTAACTCCCCTATTTTTGAAATTGGCAACGCAATCAACTGAAATACATATATCTTTATAACATCGTCTAACATCACATCAAGGTAGATTCAAATTGGGTCGGTAATAACTACAACGAGGAAAGATTCATATAACATAAAAAAGCAGGCTTTATTTGTCTGCCTTTTGTTAGCTCCCAGTAGTCATTTTGACCATGCCCTTTAACCATATTCTTAATGCATATTCCCAGATTACCTTCTCTCTCTCTTTCCCCTTCTATATACATATTTACATATTCACTGAATATGACCACCCGACCGCACCTCCCCCAGCTCTGCCAACCTTTTTCAGGGACATTCGCACAATGACACGAGTGTCAGCTGCTGCCTTCGCATCCACCTTCAGCCCCCCTCTACCCTGTTTATAGACTCTTCCTCTGACTCCACTCTTGGCAACCTCCATCATGCCATCACTACACTCTCGACATTCTTGCCCCAGTCAAGAGGATCCATCTGAAACATGCCACCAAGCATAACAACCTGGTATGACTCTGAACTGGCAGCCCTGAAACGCAAGTGTAGAGCTGCGGAACGGAAGTGTCAGACCTCAAGCTCACCCTCTGTCAAACTGGCTTGTCGCCTTCTCCAAAGACAATACCGACTTTCTATCCGTTCCAAGAAAAGGGCCCCCATCCAGGCACGAATCTCTGCAGCCTCCAACAACACGGCTGAACTCTGTAAAATCTGCAAGTACCAACCAACCCTCAGAAGCCTCCACCTCGCCTCTTCCCTCTCAGACCCTCTGTTATGCATTGGCCACTCACTTCACTGCAAAAACTCTGGACATCCTGAGCATTCTCTCTTCCGTCTCCCCTCCCAATCCCTTGCCCCTATGGCCTCCATTCTTCTTTCTGCCTCTCTCTCCTATCACATCTGACAAGGTCACTAGAGTTGTCCGCTCTATGACGGTTTCCTCCATAAACGTCTGCCCCTGTTCTTCCAGAACTATTAAGGACAATATCGGCTCCTTGCCCTTGCTGATTTCTGCAATCACTCTCTCGCTACTGGGTCTTTTCCCTCTTCCCTCAAGCACTCTATTATGCACCCCCTTCTAAAAGAACCTTCCCATGACCCCTGGTGTGCGGCTAACTACCGCCCTGTCTCTATCATCCACTTCCTTGAGAAACTCTTGGTGAAACTGGTTTACCCTCAACTGGCCCAGCACACTGAGCTTGTTGGTTGCCTACATGACCATCAATCTGGATTCCGAGCATACAGAGGCACAGACACTGCTCTCCTGAACGCCCATATAGCACTGCTCACCTCTCTTGACTATAACTCTCTGGCTGTTCTCATTCTACGTGATCTCTCTTCTGCATTTGATATGGTCAACCCTCCATCCTCATAAAACGGCTCCACAATACCCTTGGTATCTCAGAGCAGGCACTGGACTGGCTGACCTCCTTCCTTAATGAATATCCCGCCCAGGTTATCCTGGGCTCTTGCTCCTCTCCCACCTCTATCTCCACCTGTGGCATCCCAAGGGATCTGACCTTGCTCCCTGGTTCTTTAACGTCTATCTTGCTCCACTTGCACACCTAATTGCCACTTTCTCCCCTTACTTTCAGTGTTAAACAGATGATGTTTTACAGATGACACACAACTTTTCTTCAACCTTCCCTCTGATCCTCTCCTTACTTCCACCATCCTTCCTGACTGCCTATTGCCACCCAAACCGGATGTGCATCCAATGATCTCTGCCTTAACACCAGCAAGACGGAGATCCCTCCCATTGGGACTCCTGCTTTCTCTTTCTTCACTTCACTCTGGCCACCCTCTATGGACTCTCCCACTTTTACTTCATATTAAGCCAGAAACCTTGGAGTCATTTTTGGCTCCTCTCTTTCCTTCCTCCTTCACATCCTCGAACTTGCCAAGAAGGCTTACTTTCAACACTACCTCCTCAAAGGAATCCGTCCTTTCTTCACGTTCCCCCAGAAGCTCTCTAGACCTCTGGTACTCTCCAGGCTGGATTACTGCAACACCCTTTTACTTGATCTACCCTCTTCCTCTCTACGTCCCCTCCAGCTCATCCAAAATAAGGCTCCCAGACTTATCCGTGGCCTCACACCCAAGGCCCGCATCTCTCCAGCCCAAAACCACTCAACTGGCTCCAGGTTGCTGTAAGGGTCAAATTCAAATCCCACTGCATCATCCATAAGGCTGTCTGGGGCCTGGGACCACGTCATTTACAACTCGCTCTCACCAAATACGCTTCTCTGACATCAACTCTCTGTGTGTCAAGTGCTTTTCTAAACAGAAAGCTGGTGGGCGATCTCTTTCCTTGGCTGGCTCCCTCCAATGGAAAAATCTCCCCTCCTCTATGTCTTGAGCTGGATCTCCTCAGGTTTCTGGGAAGCTCCTGAAGTCATTTGTTTTCACCTACTCCTGCCCCCTCTCCCTTTCTTGCTAAATCCACAGTCACTCAGTTTGGTGACCATGGCCATTATATGTCCTTCTGGGTCCGGCCCCCGCAATCGCCTTTAGCCTCTGCCCACCCCCAGCACTTGCCTACGGGTGCCCACTGGCCTGTGCTGTCTCACAGGCCTGCACTTATTGTATTGTTTGTTGCCGACTCTTACTTAGAGATCGCTGCCAGGCACTTAACAACTGCTTGCAACTTACTCCCTAACACTTCCCTCCATGGAACCTGTAGCACATACCCCCCTCCCTCGTCCCTTCTCTCTCTCTGCACTTGCATGCTCTGAATGATCACAACGCGTAGTATGGCTGCCTTTTTCTTTCTCTTCATTCTTATTGCATGTTCCCACCCCGATGTGCTGTGGGCACTTTCAAACACAATGTACTTGATGTATAAGTGCCTTACAGATGCACAATAAATAATTAAATAAATTAACACATATGCCCACTAACTTTCTTTTACAATTTCATGAAAAAAGAAAATTGGCGAAGACAGCTACTGAAAAAATAAAAAACTCTTCACATCCATTAATATAGCATGTATATCTCTCTAATTGTAACAATGTACTTTCACTACATATTAGCCTGGAGGTTTTTATGAGTTAATATCATTGTATTTCACTCTTATTTATAATATTACGACATTCACACTCTTTCTATTCTAATCTAAACATTGCTCTTTATTCAATGCACCACCAATTCCTTACTGACTAACAACACATCCATCTCTCATCAACTTCTATTCCACTATTTTACTTCCTTGCTATTCCATACCCCTATCCACATGAGGTCCTAATTCCAACCCAACCAGTTTTAGACTCATTGTATTCCAAATCACTATCACACATTACCACACATACACACACTTCCTCACCCATTTTCCATACACCCACACAACCCTCATACCTATGCAGTAAATCACACCATTACAACAATCACTGTTTTCCTCAAAACACCATAATGTCCCTACATTTGCAATCACACCACCACTCCCTTATTCACTAACCCAAGCCCATCACACCTTTACAGACTCTTACTCTTACAACCTTTCCAACCACACCTATCATCCCACTACACAATCACACATCATTCATCTCTACAATCACACCCACACACTCATGCATAATACATGCATGTACATTCCAGAACTTTCAAACCCAAATTGTCTTTTGTCCCCAACCAGACAGAACATAATGCCTACTAACAATCAACTCCGTAGAAAACAAAGAAAAAATAGAGCAGATAAAAATTAAAGCAAGCCATATACTCATCCACCTCTAAAACAATGTATAGAATACATTAAAACAAAACAGCTAGTAACCTCACTCGACATAACAAAACCAGCCACTGCTAAAAAGATAAGACGCCTCTTGCAAAAACTAAAAGTAAAAAAAATGTGCAAACAAAAGCAGACCCACTAATGAACCTACCAGAACCTACCACCATATGTACTGATGTTAACGTAGCCACAGTAAAGCATACCAAAACATGTTTTAACAAAAAATCTACCACAGTAGAGTTCTTCACAATCTTACACAGGCAGCTAACAAGTCACAATCTACCCTTAAAGACTACCGCAGAAGACTAATCATCGAAGCTCAAATTGACAGCGCATTTCTACTAAAGAGAAAGTTGTTTATATTAATCTTTTGAAAAAATATTTTTTATTGGTTTTACATGTGAACAGTAACAACAACATTTTAACATTCCCTCCCGCTCCCTCCTCCCCGCCCACCCTGTTCCCTCCCACAGTCCCTGGATGACAGAGGACTTCTTGAATTTGATGTTTTCTGTCCTCTTGAGTGTGCTAAATTATGTTTAGGTTACAGATGTTGTGCGGGCACCATTGGAGCATGTAGTCACTCGGCAGATATGTCAGGATGGGGCCCCAGTTTGACTGGAATTCTTCCGGGGATCTCAAAATCCCTGAATTCGATATGTCATCCATTCCAAAGAGATGAGTTTCCATACTTTCTGGAGCCACTGGAATTGTGTCGGGGGCCTTTTTACTTCCAGTATTGAGCTATTGCCAACCATGCCTCTATGACTAGCAGCATTATACCTTTCTTCTGCTTTTTTGTGTGTGTTTTATGTGTTGGGTTGCAAAGACCCGCCATCCAGACCCTGTCTTCTAGGTTTTCTGTTCCATTCACCATCTTCCCTACTTGTTCTTTGATTTCCTTCCAGAAGTTCGTTAAAGCCGAGCAGCTCCACCACATGTGTTTCGAGTCACCCGGACATTGGCAGTCTCGCCAGTAGTTCCCATTGGAGGTGGGATACATTGTATGTAGCCTTTCTGGAGTGAGGTGCAATTTTTTTGCCAAGTTTCTCTCTGTTGAATAGACCCCACCAGTTTTGGGATTTTGTGCCATACATCTTTCCATTGGTCTAGTGATATTGGTTCCCCCAGTGTCCTCTTCCAATTCCTCATATAGCTCCACTGCACCACTTCCCCTTATTCATTCAGGAGGTTATATAGATACTATACGAGTCTATGGGAGCCTAAATCCATTGTCATGAATGTTTCAAATCGAGTCAGCTGCCCCGTGGCTGCTTCTCTATTGGCTGGGTCGCCAGCCAGTGTGCTAGCTGGGTGTGTTGATACTCGTCCAATGGTTTTATTCCCACTTCCTGGATGCAATCCCGGAATGTCTTGTGCACCCCGCTCGTTTCCAGCTGCTGAATGCATTGTGGTCCATCCCTGGCTGAAAGTCTGGGTTCCCAAACATCGGTGTGAAGGTTTATGGGTATCTCGTAAGGTTTCTGCATTTAACCGCTGTGTCCCAAGCATCTATGTCCCATGACTTCGCTAACTTTTGTGTTTAGGTGTCTGAATTTTTTGTCTCTCCAGAGTAGGTTGGAGAGTGGGGCGCCGGCCACTGCCTCGTCTTGCTTCGCCCAGATGTGTGAAGGGGAGTGTGCCACCCATTCTTTTATTACTATTAGTTGTGCGGCTTCATAGCACCTCCGGAAGTGGGGAAGTGCCAGTCCGCCATCTTGCTTCAATGCAGTAAGTGTCGTCATTGCTATTCTTGGCTTCTTGTTTTGCCAGATATAAGCTGATTTCATCTAGTTTATTGACCTAAAAAACGTTTTCGGGAGCTTTATTGGGAGTGTCTGGAAGTAGTAAATAATGAATATTTTAAAGAGAATGAAACCACTAACTAAATCAATCAAAAAATTACAATAAGTTCTTCTAATCATGCGCAATGTCAATATAGATACCTTTTCAAACTTCTGTGAAAGTGAATGGATTCACACAAGCAGCACAGAACCACATTTCAATGAAGAAGCTTATAAACAAGAACAAAAAAACTCAATTGACAGTAATGGCCGAGGGTATCAAATAGTATGAACCACCATTATGGCAAACAAAACCCTTATAGAAAAAACGTCCCCAACAAACTTTCAACCCAATGTTCCTTTTGACCAAACAAACCGCCAGTGTATAAATGGACATGCAGTTCAATATGTAACATACGCCAACAATCCTTCGATTCTTTAAAATTTCTGAATCACCTTGTGAAACTAAAAGACAAAAGTAGAATGAAAACTTTACAAACCATGGACTCCTGCCCTGTGCACAGCCACACTAGAGGCCATTGGTTAGCCTGCATTTCAGGAACTGTTTGCAAAAGGACCTTCCGCCACATCAAAATCTTAGTAATACACCATTCCACTATACAATATCGTGTGCATGGACTATACTATGCAAAAAGTCCTGCTATAGAATTAAAAAAAATTAAATGACATTCTCCTAAATGGTGCAGCGAAATAACTCCTTTGAGAAATAGAACACCATCCAAAGGAAACATTTTCAAACTGAAGTTGACTTAAAAAAAAAATTAACTGCAGAAAACATTGGCGAAAACCTCACAAACATGAAGCTCCTAACAACACATACAAAAAAGAAATAGCTAAGTTTCATAACACATCTGCTGAAATATCAGACCAAGTATGTGTCTGTTGTCACAGAAAATGTCATAAAAAGAGCACAAGAATAGGAGATACATCATACAAAATAGGGGACAATGAGGAATCCCAAATGCTTCCATTTAGCTTCACATCCAACAACAGAAAATAAGTACAAAATAACTGACCCCTCAATAGTTCGCATGTACTGCAATACAAAGCTTGAGAAAAACCAAATGCCATCACGTGCTATCACTAATAACATAGAAATATTCCAACTTCCAAAGGCTCTCCAACAGCTCTTAAAGAAAATGTAGAAAATCTAGGAATACAACAGCCAATAGATCAATCTTTGAATGTATTAGTTAATGGTGTACCAACAAAAGACAAAAAGATTTGGCAACAACTATTCAACTTAAGGTTAGACAAGCCCTACAATATGTCAAAGAAAATAATGAATACTACAAAGATATAAACATAGAGGAAAACTTAAGAGAAACCACCCAAAAGATTCACCACCAACTGGCCAATTTGAACGTGCTGATCCTGTTACTGCAGCAAACATTTTAGACCAGTATGCAATCCACCCACTACACTCCAATGACACCATAGGAGATGCATTAGAAACATATCAAATGTGTCAAGCCTAAGGATCCCCAATCAGCATATGGGAGAAAGTGTAGAAGCACCTTATTTTCCTCTATTCTTTCATACAGGAAAAGGAGGAAGATATGATGAAAGATCCAAACAAACTACTGCATCAGAATTTCACTCTTTACGAATGTATTCTGACGACCCCATATTCAGGCAAAATGTAGAATACATTTTCCACCTCCTGTTCGAGAGTTATCTAGCAACTCTATATTATGGAATTGCGCACACATTAACCTCTTAAGTGCCATTGAGGTTCCCCTCCAGTGCCAATGGGTTTTTTGTAAAATCGCGGTATTCACCGCCCAAACCCGGCAACATTTCCCCCCTCATTAACCCCTTAATTGCCACCGACGAGCCGGCTCGTCGGTGGCAACCTGGAGCGGTTTTTACCGACGAGCCGGCTCGTCGCTGGTATTTAAAGGGTTAAAAACAGACTCTCATTTTTTAAACATGTCTGCTAACCAACTGCTTCAAAAGATAAAAGACAAAGATGAAGCTGTGCACTCAAGTATCACAAATCTCTTGGTAAACATGCGTGGTACAAACAAATACTGGTTCCGACGTCACTCTGATGTACGTTGTATGCTAAGGAACCTAGGCCCACACACACACATGGTTTGTTACTTTAAGTTGTGCAGAATACGCATGGGATGACTTGCACAACTCCCTACTCACTACAAGCTAAAACAAAGAGGGACTAGATATAAAAACACCAGCAGAACTATTTTCTCTTTACCCTGTCAGTGTATCAAGGTGCTTTCACCATTGCTTCATTGCCATGCTGCACTTCAACTGTAATACAACTACCCCTCCCCTCGGAGAAGTAGAACACTTCTTTTGGAGAAAAGAATATCAATCCAGAGGAGCACCACATATCCACATGCTTTTCTAGATAAAAGATGCTCCCAAATTTGACCATGATAGTGAGGCCACTGTTTCACAGTTTAGTGAAAAATATATTACCTGTCATATCCCTTCAGAAACCACATATAGTGACCTCCATACAACAATCTTACACTTCCAAAAAAATAAGTGAGTCAAATACTGCCAACATAGATATAACAACGTAGGTAAATACTATACCAAATGACACTTTGGCTCCCATAGACCAGTTTGTGCAAAATTCAAGTAAATAGCTGGATGTCTTCTGTTAGACACACTGTAAAAGGCAAATCCCCTAAAACACATATAACATTAAAAGGCCCTCCCTTGAAATGCAAATATAGACATTCAATACATTGCAGACAAGTCTGCTGCAGTTGCAGGATATGTCACAGCCTGTCTCACCAAAGCTGAGAAAACAGAGCTAAATGACCTCTGGGATGACATATCATCTGATAAAGCACTGTCACCGAAATTGTACAGCTTCAGTATAAAAATGCTCTCCTGTAAAGAAAGCAGGTGCTACAAAGATGCAGACTGTATATCAGGTACAACCTTATGTGGCAAATCTGAACACATTGGCCCTCATTCCGAGGTTGGTGGTAGTCATGCCGCTATTTGCGCCATGACTGCCACAAATAAAGGTACCATGTCCGGTTTGGTGCAATGGGGATTTACCGGTCTAGTCCGACCTTGGCAGGACCGGTAAGTCCCCATTCACCAAACCATTTCCCATTCCTATTGAGCCCCCATAAGGCTCAATGGGAATGGGGAGGCGCAAATAACAGGCTGGTGTATGCCAAGCCCGTTATTTGCGCCCAGGTCCCTTAACGGGTCCCGTCCTTAACGCCTGGTCAGACCAGGCGTTAAGGAAGGGACCCGCTAAGGGACCTCGTAGTAGGGCGGTAAGGGATTACCGGCACCGGTCTCCTTACCGGTGCCCGGTATCCCTTACCGCCCTACTCGGAATGAGGGCCATTGTCTGGCTAAACCTTGGGCCAGCTTCATCCCGAAAAAGAGTAATAAAATCATACTAAGAGATAGAAACAAAAGCCACAAATGATCCCCACAGCCAGGATATAAAAAAATGTAATTGCCACATATTACCCAGACAGATGTACTGTTTTGGAAAACATGTGCGTGTACGACAAATCCCAAAACTACTCCTACAAAAACAATGTAACGCCAGATGAGACAGCTGGCAAATATGCAGTGTCAACTTGTGAAGGAAGCCTAATAAAACTTACCAAACCCAGCCCAATTAATCATATAATGTTATTATTTAAATCTTTGAAACATAGATAACTGTATCACATGGCCGTAATGCAACTTTTTAACCTTGGAGAAAAGAAGAATTATAGTGTGACCATGAGTCATGTGAAGGTGCATTCAAAGCAAATGAAAGCAGTATAACATATGTCAACTTGAAACAATACAAACAAATGTTGGACAATGAACACCAACAGGAGGAGGAAATTGATGCTCTACTAGATAAAGACACTCCAGAGGGCAGACTGTCACCCGCAGGCGTTCCGACTGGCGGTTTCTTCCACGCTGGATTTTGGGACGCAGGTACGGGAGGTACTAGTCCCTCCTTTGTGTCCCTTACTGGTTTCTCCTTGTAGCGCGGGGCCGCTGGGAGTATATCTTCTCTCCCGGCTGGTGGGTGTTCCGGCTCCCACGACAGGACTCCCCTGTTCTGCTGCTGTGTTGCCCTGAGGCACACTAACGGATACTATTATCCTCCGACCATCTGAAAGTCTACTTTCCGCTGGAACTACACCTTCCGTACTACACACCAGAGGAGTCCAAGGGTTTTTTCCCCATTCCGGGTTTTTCCCCTATTTCCGGCTTGGATCCGGAAGGGAGGTCCTCGGACAGCTGTTCTCTCCAGCGGTCACGGTGGCCTCCCTCCGTGACAAGCAAGCTCATTGGAAAAAGGAGAAGGATTATCTACTTCGACCGCGTCTGCAGGATCCAGACAGCGATTCCGGCAGTCCAGGTGAGGAGAGTTCGACAGAAGGGGGAGAAAAGGGAGACCAGGCAATTAAACTGTCACACAGACAACCTTCCCTTACAGGAAGACGAGAACCATTGATTCTAAATGAAGCAGAAATAGCCATGACTGAGGTAGAAAATACTATGTATCAATCTAAACAATCTGAAGAAGACTTGTCAGTGTTCAAATCACAGCAATATGATGAACAACTCATCATTTATCTAGCACTCACTAAAGAAATTGAGCATGTGTTTAAACATGAAACTAAAACGTGTAGCTGTAAAAATTATAAACCTCTGCTCCTGTATGTAAGTGGTTAAGCTGGTTCTTGTAAAAACATTCTTAATTAAAATAATCAGCACATTTCTACAACACTTAAAAACAACAACCTTTCCTCTTTTGTAACAGCCCCCCTCACAGGTTTAGCTGCCTACAACAAAGGAGGTCTAACTTTACACCGACTGCTGCTACCCCCAGTAGAAAACCAAAGCAAATTAGAATACTAAAAATTATCAGCAGAAGCTGCTACTGAAGTAGTTAGAATTCTGAAACAAATGAAAGTGCTCCTGATAGATGAAGTAAGCATGGTGTCCATCCTCATTTGAGCTTTAATTCATCTCAGAATGCAATGAAGTCCTAAAAACCAACTATAAAAAACTGTTTGGAGGAAAACACGTTATTGTTTTCGGAGACCACATACAGTTAACATCAATAAAAGGTCAACCTATTTTCAAAACATTAGAACACACACAATGCCGTAACACATTTATTTTTGCTACAGAGAACGAACTAAAACATGCATCAGTCTAGAGATCTCACCTATGCTAACATTTAAAAAAACATTAGAACTGGTCTGCTTACTAAAGATGCAAAATCCATCTCAAATACTATACTAATCCATGAGCTATTTGGGCAAGACAAATCTGTTCCTGATGTCATGGAACAATTAACTCAACACAATACAAAATGCATATCCTTAATGCCAACCCTTTCAAGCTGTAGTCAATTCAACATAGCAATGTTGAAAAAAGAAATGCAAACCCATAGTGCACACAAAACTAGAAGTGCACAGCATGAACACCCTATGTGTCAACAAGCAACAACAGACCAAATAGCTTAGAAACATGTATCTCCAACACAGCAGGATTATAAAAATTATTAACGCTGTGTCTTATTTGGAAATTCTAAAATGTAACCTTTAATCAATGGAGCAATTGGTACAGTTGTTGTCTTCCAAGCATATTCATATGACAACAACATTCAGTTTGTCAATATCCACTTTCACAAACTTGCAGAAGTTAAGAAAATCAGCAGCACAAAAACACAGTTCCTTCTTTACAAAGGCATGTACGTACGCAGAGAAAAATTCTCTCCATCTCTTGCATATGCTGTCACTATTCACAAATCGCAAGGTCTAACACTAGATCAAGCATTAATTGACATTGGCAGCACAGTCTTTAAAGAAGGTATGAGTTACGTAGGACTTTCACTTCTGCGTATACTCAATGGTCTATTCCTAGTAAGGTTTGATGCAGACAAAGTCAATGCTGACATTCCTTGCATCCTAGAATACAACAGGCTACATGCACTGTACACCCCATCTAAGTATGTACGCTATCCCTCAAAAAAGAAAACCTTTAAAAAGAAAACTAAAACAACCAGAACCTATAGCATATCTTAAGGGAATACCACTAAAGAAACAAGAACAACTGCTGCTCCATCAAATAATACAACCACAAAACTGTCTAGTCCAAAAACAACTGCACATCCATCAGAAGATAAAGAGACACATCTTTCTTCTCAAAGAACAAATGCTGGCCCATCAAAGGATAGAGAGGAACAACTCTCTGGTCTATTTAAATTCAGCAATGCAACTGGAGAAAATTGCTCTGCAAATGTAGCAATCAAT
Organism: Ambystoma mexicanum; assembly: GCA_002915635.3. Classification (NCBI taxonomy): domain Eukaryota; kingdom Metazoa; phylum Chordata; class Amphibia; order Caudata; family Ambystomatidae; genus Ambystoma; species Ambystoma mexicanum. The sequence goes on along the minus strand of CM030321.1, from coordinate 851,465,634 downwards.
CTTCTCTTCCAATTGCCACCAATTGTTTGCAACATTTACTTAAACGTCACAGACCAGTTGTGTTTGCAAATGCTCATCCTTCATAGAAATGCCACAAATAATTCTGACAGAACTTTCAGTGTCTCAGGTGAAAGGCAATAATTGGACTACTGTACAGGAATGGTACAATTCACCATAAACACAGGAACATCCATACAATTTCTTACCAGTACTAGAAACCAAAAACATCCCTATAACTGAAATCTTCCAAATGTCATACACGTGGAATCATAAATGTACTCCCATGTTTCATCCCTAATTACTGATTTGTGTATGTATCCATACCAACTTGTGAATCCATTCCATTCCACCAACTTCAGCAGAATGCAATTCATAGCATGTTATGCTCTTTTTATAATTCAGACAATCGTTCCAGCATACAAATAAACTCACATGGCTAATATGTGACAGTAAGTCTTCTAAGGTACAACGCAAATGGTTCCAAAAACAACTGTAAACGTACTAGCTTCACACACGGGCAAGTGTATATTGGCAAGAAAACCTTCACAACAGTGGCCATAATTTACCACAGTGATGCCACAACCATTTCAGGCCACTATATTGCATTTGTAAAAAAAAAATAAGTGGTTGGTTTGAATGTAACAACACTTCTGTTACTCCATAACACAGGTTTCAAGTAAATCGAAAAAATGCCTTCTTAACATTCTTTCAACCCAAATGTAATCACTAAAGTGTAGTACAATACACAGTTAGAATATGCCGGCAGGTATCTAGCTATATCCATAATACTAGAATAGTGCTTTTGAAACCAAAGACAGTAAGAATACGCCAAGGGGTATCTAACTACTTCAAATAAAACCGTCACTGCAATTCACTTCAAATATGCCATCACAGTTCTTTTTACTGCAATACTTCTTGTAAAATCCAATATAATTAACACTCCCCAATGTTAGCACCAAATCTAACAAATGCCTACTTAATATTCCTTCTCCCCAAATTTACTCACTAAAGTATAGTACAATGAAGTGTTAGAATATGCCAATTGGTATCTAACTACATCTAAAATACTATAATAGTACTTTTAAAAGCCAAGAAAATTAGAATACTCCAAAGGGTATCTAACTACTTTATAAACACCCTTCATTGTAACACACTTCAAATATGCCATCACAGTTATTCTTACTGCAACACTTCGTATAATGTCCAATGTAGTTAGAATACACCAATGGATATCTAACTGCTTTAAACATTCCCTTAATTACAAAACACTTCAAACACACACTCACATAATATATCCATGCCAGCTCACACAGCTATTCTGTAACATGTACATTGTTTAAAACTATGTACATGCCAAATGTAATTACAGTAATTTTTTTTTAAATCCACTAGGATGATTTCATGTCAGTACAACAACAAATGTTGTACCAAACATAGTACATAGAATGTACTATTTTTGAGGTTCAAAGAATTATGTCTATATGTAGAATTGTATGCAATTAAAGGTTTTAAATTTACTTTGCTTTACAAATTATACAGTTATTTCAACAGAAAAAGAACCAGAGGTTTCAGCTCTATTACCATATGCAACTAGGTAACCATACAAAATAGTATCCTATTTGTTATCTTCACAAAGAAACAAATGCATATTCCATAAGCACTATCCTCAATGCACTTCAATCATAAATACCATATGCACTTCAATTATATAATTCCACCATTTTACAAATACTGTGTACTCCCCCTATAGTATCTATGGTTACTGTACACATAATAATATAGTGTGTGTGGCCAGTGGCCAGAATCAAGGAAGCATGGCGGCCATGCCCCCAAGAATCCGGCCTCTGTCCACAACCACCACAATATAATTAAACCATATAATAAGTATGTACAATACACCTTCAAATAACAAGACTCACCCAGAACCCCTTGCAATCCAAATCATGTCCATAGACACTGAAATTGACCGCAAACTCAAAAGCACCTGTGCACCTTTTTTTACCTATAAAAATAGCTTCATATCAACTTTATTCCACTCCCCCACCTTTTCCAGGCCCACGTTCAGCCACCAAATAAACCAAAATGTGTTTCTCCACACTTTTTTCACACTGTGCTGTCCACAGACTACGTCTGTTGTCTATGGATCCAATATGGCAAACATTTAAAAAATTATGATGGACCTCACGTTTTTAATTGACCAGTGCCCGCGAACATCATGATGCTCTCTTATTGGTTCAGAGGTGTACACAGACTCTGAATCAGGAAATGAGTCCACAGACCTGACCCAGATATCACTATGTATTTTACCTACTTTAGGGCCATTTATTTTTAAAACTATGGGACGAATTTACACCAAATTTGCAAAAGTGGGCCTTTGGGACCAAGCCATCGCTCCTCGTGCAAGTTTGGTGAAAATCCATCCACCGGTATGGGCTGTAGATGCGAGCAACATTTCGTTTTCATTGTGTCTATTGGGATTTCAAAAATGTTGGGATCCCCCTATAACTTTGACCCTCCAGACGAAACCACACCAAAATTCACAAAATCCTTCTGAGGGGGCCAAATACTATTTTTAGAAACTTTGGTGCCCAAAATGTGCTCTTTCTATGAGTCGAGCAACTCAACCATGACTACAGGCCGTTAACGCAGGCCCTGTAATCCTGTAATATATATATATATAATATATATATATATATATATATATATATATATATATACATATATATATATTTTCACTGAAAAACGTTGTTAAATATGAAGTCAATTAAATATCTTTGTTAAAGGGACGTTATGGTTAAGTTGCACTAATGAAAGCTATGAAATTCAATGAAAAAGCTTTGTTAAAGGGACGTTATGGTTATAAGTAAAACCGAAAAACCTCAGAAATTCACTCGTTATGGTAAGCTAAGCAACCATAACTTGCACCACCACTATGCACTGATAAGACATACACCCAGTACATAAAAGATGCCATCACAAAAGTCATTGATGACATCACTGATAAGATCACACATCTGGGCCACTTGTTTTTGTTCACTGATATGTCTAAGCTCATTTTTATTTTTACTGACAATGAGAATTAAAAAATTGAAAATATGCTATATGTTTGTTTGTTTGTTTGTTTGTTTGTTTGTTTATTGAATGTATAAAGCGCACCAGACCCGGGAGTAACAGGGCGCAGCAAGGTTATGCAAGGCTTACAAGGTTACATAGTGTACAAAATACAATATACAAGTAGTCAAATTTCACAAAAGATATTACAATATACAATATACAAGTAGACCAATTTCGCAGAAAGGACTTATTTACATCATAATCACAAGGAGTTATTTACATCATAGTATCCACGTGTATGCAAAAGATTTACAATCTAAGAGGCCGTCGTACTGGAGTGCAAATAGTTTCAGTGGAAACTAGTTCTCAGTCAGAATGTGGTGGCTAATGAGGTTCTTTCTAAAGTGAGAATAGGGTAGGTCAGCTCTCAGCACATGTGGCAGGGAGTTCCAGAGTTTAGCGGCCTTCATAGGGAAACTGTTGCCGCCGATCTTGGAGGATTTGAATCCGGGTACTAGCAGGCAGTTAGTATTGACGGTTCTGGTAGGTCTGCTAGAGGTTATTCTAGCTATTCTGTCAATTAGGTAGCTGGGTGCAGCATTGTGCAGTGCTTTGTGTGTTAGGGAGGCGATTTTGAGTTGCATTTTGTTATGGGTGGATAACCAATTGTATTGGCATCTAATAGGGGTCATGTGCACTCTTCTGTTGATGCCTAATGCAGCTCTGATAGCGTTATTTTGTAGTGTTGGGAGTTTTTGGATGCAGGCTTTATTTGCACTGCTGTAGAGAGCATTACAGTAGTCTAATCTTGAGAGAATTAATGCTCTGACCAGTATGATGCAACTGTCATTGGAAAGGAAGGGCCTACCTGCTCTAATAAGCTTGCACGTATAGGCTGTGGTGGAAGCCAGGGATTTTAGTTGTTTATTGAAGGACATTGTGGCTCCAGGTAAAAACCAATAGGCCGATTCATGGAATAATTAGCGCGGCGCAAGTGGGCAAAAACGTGCGAATCGCAGTGGAATAGCGAAAATCGCAGTGCAAGTGCGAAAATCACACGAAAAGCAGCGCACATCGATTCATGGAAGGCCGTGCGCGAGAAAACCATCGGATGTGCGATAAAAAAGTGCGCGGCGCACGTTGGCGCACAGGCCATCTAACTGCGTGCGCCAGGTCACAGCGAAAATCGCACAGGCCACAGCGAAAATCGCACATAGCGCGGCGCACGCAACAAAAGTAGGCGGAACACGGGGCGTAACACTCGGAATGGGGAACAACTTGCCAAAACGTGGGCGTCACGGGGGAAGTACAGGGTACAAGTGCGCGGAACGCCCACACGCTCGCCTACAACACGTATTCATGGAATAGAATAGGGCAAAAAAGCGCACGCTCAAACCAGCGCACAGGCACAAACACGACCGCCACAAGAAAGGTGCGCCAACAAATAGCACCTATATACAGCCATGATGAATGTCCTATACTGTGGCCCTCCAGGACAATGACGTGCAAAGGGGTACCCACAAACACGGACACCCGCTGACAAAAAATACGTGTGCGTGTATTTCAGGGGTGCGCGGGAAGTTCCACACGCGATTGGCCAAGTGCGAGCAGGGTACGTGTATTCCATGGGTGCGCGGGAAGTTCCACACGCGATTTCGGCAGGGTACGTGTATTTCAGGGGTGCGCGGGAAGTTCCACACGCGATTGGCCCAGTGCGAGCAGGGTACGTGTATTCCATGGGTGCGCGCGGAAAGTTCCACATGCGATTTCGGCAGGGTACGTGTATTTAGGGGTGCGCGGGGAAGTTCCACACGCGATTGGCCCAGTGCGAGCAGGGTACGTGTATTCCATGGGTGCGCGGGAAGTTCCACACGCGATTTCAGCAGGGTACGTGTATTTCAGGGGTGCGCGGGAAGTTCCACACACGATTTCAGCAGGGTATGTGTATTCCAGGGGTGCGCGGGAAGTTCCACACGCGATTTCAGCAGGGTATGTGTATTCCAGGGGTGCGCGGGAAGTTCCACACGCGATTTCAGCGAGGTACGTGTATTTCAGGGGTGCGCGGGAAGTTCCACACGCGATTTCAGCAGGGTACGTGTATTTCAGGGGTGCGCGGAAGTTCCACACGGCAATTTCAGCAGGGTATGTGTATTTCAGGGGTCTGGGGAGTACTACACGTGAATTGGCCGTGTGGGTCCTCCAGGTGTACGGCTCCACAACCTCCACGGCCCCTGCAGGCAGCCCACCACCACGGGGGACTACCCTGCACCCCTGACCATGTCCCGCAGGCAGCCCATCCACCATGGGCATGCCCCCCAGCCAACCCACATGTCACCTTGCACTACTGATCAACAATGCATGTCTCCCACCACCCCACCCCCAGCCACCATGGCCAGCCCCCACCAGGCCCCACCTCATGTCTCCACCACCCCACCCCCCAGCAGTGCAGGGGAACCCTCCACCAGGCCCCACTCATGTCTCCCACCACCCCACCCCCAGCAGTGCAGGGGCACCCTCCACCAGGCCCCCACCCATGTCTCCCACCACCCCTACCCCCCAGCCACCAGGGGCACCCTCCACCAGGCCCCACTCATGTCCCCTGCACCCCCACCCCCCAGCCACCAGGGGCACCCTCCACCAGGCCCCCCACTCATGTCCCCCTGCACCCCCACCCCCCAGCCACCAGGGGCACCCTCCAACAGGCCCTCACTCATGCCTCCCACCACCCCCACCCCCCAGCAGTGCAGGGGCAGCCTCCACCAGGCCCCACTCATGTCTCCCACCACCCCACCCCCCAGCAGTGCAGGGGCACCCTCCACCAGGCCCCCACTCATGTCTCCCACCACCCCCACCCCCCAGCACCAGGGGCACCCTCCACCAGGCCCCCACTCATGTCTCCCACCACCCCATCCCCCAGCACCATGGCCAGCCCCCACCAGGCCCCCACTCATGTCTCCCACCACCCCCCCCCCAGCAGTGCAGGGGCACCCTCCACCAGGCCCCCACTCATGTCTCCCACCCACCCCCATCCCCCAGCAGTGCAGGGGCACCCTCCACCAGGCACCCACCCATGTCTCCCACACCCCCACCCCCCAGCCACCAGGGGCACCCTCCACCAGGCCCCCACTTCATGCTCCCTGCACCCCCACCCCAGCCACCAGGGGCACCCTCCACCAGGCCCCCACTCATGTCTCCCACCACCCCCACCCCCCAGCAGTGCAGGGGCACCCTCCACCAGGCCCCCACCCATGTCTCCCACCACCCCCACCCCCCAGCCACCAGGGGCACCTCCACCAGGCCCCCACTCATGTCCCCAGCACCCCCACCCCCAGCATCCAGGGGCACCCTCCACCAGGCCCCCACTCATGTCTCCCACCACCCCACCCCCCAGCAGTGCAGGGGCACCCTCCACCAGGCCCCCACCCATGTCTCCCCACCACCCACCCCAGCAGCCGGGGCACCCTCCACCAGGCCCCACTCATGTCCCCCTGCACCCCCACCCCCCAGCCACCAGGGCACCCTTCCACCAGGCCCCCACTCATGTCCCCCTGCACCCCCACCCCCAGCAGTGCAGGGGCACCCTCCACCAGGCCCCCCACCCATGTCCCCCTGCACCCCACCCCCCAGCAGCGCATGGGCACCCTCCACCAGGCCCCCACTCATGTCTCCCCGCACCCCCACCCCCCAGCACTGCAGGGCACCCTCCACCAGGCCCCCACTCATGCCTCCCACCACCCCCACCCCCAGCAGTGCAGGGGCAGCCTCCACCAGGCCCCCACTCATGTCTCCCACCACCCCCGCCCCCCAGCAGTCAGGGGCACCCTCCACCAGGCCCCCACCCATGCTCTCCCACCACCCCACCCCCCAGCCACCATGGCCAGCCCCCACCAGGCCCCCACTCATGTCTCCACCACCCCCACCCCCAGCAGTGCAGGGGCACCCTCCACCAGGCCCCACTCATGTCTCCCACCACCCCCACCCCAGCAGTGCAGGGGCACCCTCCACCAGGCACCCACCATGTCTCCCACCACCCCCACCCCCAGCCACCAGGGCACCCTCCACCAGGCCCCACTCATGTCTCCCCACCACCCCCACCCCCCGCAGTGCAGGGGCACCCTCCACCAGGCCCCACTCATGTCTCCACTCACCCCCACCCCCAGCAGTGCAGGGCACCCTCCACCAGGCCCCCACCATGTCTCCCACCACCCCCAACCCCAGCCACCATGGGCAGCCCCACCAGGCCCCCACCCATGTCTCCCACCACCCACCCCCCCAGCCACCAGGGGCACCCTCCACCAGGCCCCACCTCATGTCCCCCTGCACCCCCACCCCCCAGCAGTGCAGGGGCAGCCTCCACCAGGCTCCCCACCATGTCCTCCCACCACCCCCACACCCACAGCAGTGCAGGCGGCAGCCTCCACCAGGCCCCCACTCATGTATCCCACCACCCACCACCCCACCGCAGTGCAGGGGCACCCTCCACCAGGCCCCCATTCATGTCTACCACCACCACCCACCCCCCAGCCACCGGGGCACCTCCACCAGGCCCCCACTCATGTTCTCCACCACCCCACCCCCCAGCATTCAGTGGCCAGCCTCCACCAGGCCCCCACTCATGTCTCCCACCACCCCCACCCCCCAGCCAGTGCAGGGGCACCCTCCACCAGGCCCCCACTCATGTCTCCCACCACCCCCACACCCCAGACACATGGCAGCCCCCACCAGGCCCCCACTCATGTCTCCCACCACCCCCACCCCCAGCCAGTGCAGGGGCACCCTCCACCAGGCCCCCACTCATGTCTCCCACCACTCCCCACCCCCAGCAGTGCAGGGGCACCCTCCACCAGGCCCCCACTCATGTCCCCCTGCACCCCCACCCCCAGCATCCAGGGGCAGCCTCCACCAGGCCCCCACTCATGTCTCCCACCACCCCCACCCCCAGCCACCATGGGCAGCCCTCACCAGGCCCCCACTCATGTCTCCTACACCCCCCACCCCCAGCCAGTGCAGGGCACCCTCCACCAGGGCCCCCACTCATGTCCCTTCTCCACCCCCCACCCCCAGCCGTGCAGGGGCACCCTCCACCAGGCCCCCCACTCATGTCTCCCACCACCCCCCCCCCCCGCAGTGCAGGGGCAGCCTCCACCAGGCCCCCACTCATGTCTCCAGCACCCCCACCCCCAGCATCCATGGGCAGCCTCCACCAGCCCCCACTCATGTCTCCCACCACCCCCACCCCCAGCAGCAGGGGCACCCTCCACCAGGCCCACTCATGTCTCCACCACCCCCACCCCCAGCCACCATGGGCAGCCCCACCAGGCCCCCACTCATGTCTCCCACACCCACCACCCCCAGCACGTGCAGGGGCACCCTCCACCAGGCCCCCACTCATGTCTCCACCACCACACCACCCCCCAGCCACCAGGGGCAGCCTCCACCAGGCCCCCACTCATGTCTCCCACCACCCCCACCCCCAGCAGTGCAGGGGCAGCCTCCACCAGGCCCCACTCATGTCTCCCACCACCCCACCCCCCAGCAGTGCAGGGGCACCCTCCACCAGGCCCCCACCATGTCTCCCCATCACCCCACCCCCAGGCCAGTCAGGGCACCCTCCACCAGGCCCCCACTCATGTCTCCCATCACCCCCACCCCCAGCAGTGCAGGGGCACCCTCCACCAGGCCCCACTCATGTCTCCCACCACCCCCACCCCCCAGCCAGTGCAGGGGCACCCTCCACCAGGCCCCCACTCTTGTCTCCCACCCACCCCCACCCCCAGCAGTGCAGGGGCACCCTCCACCAGGCCCCACCCATGTCTCCCACCACCCCCACCCCCCAGCCAGTGCAGGGCACCTCCACCAGGCCCCCACTCATGTCTCCCATCACCCCCACCCCCAGCATCCAGAGGCAGGCTCCACCAGGCCCCCACTCATGTCTCCCACCACCCCACCACCCCAGCAGTGCAGGGGCACCCTCCACCAGGGCCCCACTCATGTCTCTCCACCGGCCCCACCCCCCAGCCAGTGCAGGGGCAGCCTCCACCAGGCCCCCACTCATGTCTCCCACCACCCCCACCCCCCAGCAGTGAGGGGCACCCTCCACCAGGCCCCCACTCATGTCCCCCTGCACCCCCACCCCCAGCCATCAGGGGCACCCTCCACCAGGCCCCCACTCAAGTCTCCCACCACCCCCACCCCCCAGCAGTGCAGGGGCAGCCTCCACCAGGCCCCCACTCATGTCTCCCACCACCCCCACCCCCCCGCCACAGGGGCACCCTCCACCAGGCCCCCACCCATGTCTCCCACCACCCCCCACCCCCAGCCAGTGCAGGGGCACCCTCCACCAGGCCCCCACTCATGTCCCCTATTACCCCACCCCCCGCCACCAGGGGCACCCTCCACCAGGCCCCACTCATGTCTCCACCACCCCCACCGCCCAGCAGTGCAGGGGCACGCTCCACCAGGCCCCCACTCATGTCTCCCACCACCCCCCACCCCCAGCCACCAGGGGGCACCCTCCACCAGGCCCCCACTCATGTCTCCCACCACCCCCCACCCCAGCCACCAGGGGCACCCTCCACCAGGCCCCCACTCATGTCTCTCCCACTCCACCCCCACCCAGCCAACCAGGGCCCCCTCCACAGGCCCCCACTCATGTCTCCCACCACCCCACCCCCAGCAGTGCAGGGGCACCCTCCACCAGGCCCCCACTCATGTCTCCCACCACCCACCCCCCAGCACACCAGGGCACCCTCCACCAGGCCCCCCACTCATGTCTCCCACTGCACCCGACGCTACCGCCAGCGCAGGGGCACCCTCCCACCCAGGCCCCCACTCATGTCTCCTGCACCCCCACCCCACCAGCAGTCCAGGGCAGCCTCCACCAGGCCCCCCTCATGTCTCCACCACCCCACACCCCAGCAGTGCAGGGGCACCTCCACCAGGCCCCACTCATGTTGTTCCCACCACCCCCATCCCCCAGCCACCAGGGGCACCCTCCACCAGGCCCCCACTCATGTCTCCCACCACCCCACCCCCCAGCCACCAGGGGCACCTCCACCAGGCCCCACTCATGTCTCCCACCACCCCCACCCCCCAGCCACTGTGGGCACCTCCAGCAGGCCCCCCACTCATGTCTCCCACCACCCCCACCCCCAGCAGTGCAGGGGCACCCTCCACCAGGCCCCCACCCATGTCTTCCTACCGACCCCACGCCCCCAGCCATCCAGGGGCACCCTCCACCGGCCCCCACTCATGTCTCCCTGCACCCCACCCCCAGCATCCAGGGCGCAGCCTCCACCAGGCCCCCACTCATGTCTCCACCACCCCCCCCCCAGCAGTGCAGGTGGCCTCCTCCACCAGGGCCCCCACTCATGTCTCCCACCACCCCCCCCCGCAGTGCAGCAGGGCACCCTCCACCAGGCCCCCACCCATTGTCTCCCACCACCCCCACCCCCCGGCAATGCAGGGCATCCCTGCCACCAGCCCCCACTCATGTCCCCACACCCCACCCCCCCATCACTGGGCGCCCCTCCACCGGGCCCCACTCCTGCTCCCAGCCACCCCCACCCCCCAGCAGTGCATGGGCGCCCTCCACCAGGCCCCCCTCTCATGTCTCCCACCACCCCCACCGCTCAGCAGTGCAGGGCACCCTCCACCAGGCCCCACTCATGTCTCACCACTCCCATCCCCCCAGCCACCATGGCGAGCCCCCACGCAGGCCCCACTCATGTCTCCCACCACCCCCACCCCCCAGGCAGTGCAGGGGCACCTCCACCAGGCCCCTCATGTCTCCCCACCACCCCCACCCCCTAGCCAGTGCAGGGGCAGCCCTCCACCAGGCCCACTCATGTCTCCGCACCACCCCCCCCCCCGAGCAGTGCAGGGGCACCTCCACCAGCCCCCCTCATGCTCTCTACCACCCCCACCCCCCAGCAGTGGCAGGTGGACCCTCCACCAGGCCCCCACTCATGCCTCCTACCCCCACCCCCCCAGCCACCAGGGGCACCCTCCACCAGGCCCCCCTCATGTCTCCCACCACCCCCACCCCCCAGCAGTGCAGGGGGCACCTCCAGCATGCCCCACTCCATGTTCCTACCACCCCCACGCCCCAGCAGTGCAGGGGCACCCTCCACCAGGCCCCCACTCATGTCTCCCACACCCCCACCCCCCAGCATGCCAGGGGCACCCTCCACCAGGCCCCACTCATAGTCTACCACCACCGCACGCCCCAGCGTGCAGGGTCAGCCCTCCACCAGGCCCCCACTCATGTTCTCACCACCTCCCCACCCCCCAGCAGTGCAGGGTCACCCTCACCAGGCCCCACTCCATGTTCCACCACCCCCCACCCCCAGCAGCAGGGCACCCTCCACAG